>OY740716.1:111278629-111761571 GCA_963513945.1 Hydrotaea diabolus | reverse complement strand
CATGGGCATGGGCATGGACATGGGCATGGGCATGGGCATGGGCATGGGCTATGGGCATGGGCATGGGCATGGGCATGGGCATGGGCATGGGCATGGGCATGGGCATGGGCATGGGCATGGGCATGGGCATGGGCATGGGCATGGGCATGGCATGGGCATGGGCATGGGCATGGGCATGGGCATGGGCATGGGCATGGGCATGGCATGGGCATGGGCATGGGCATGGCATGGGCATGGGCATGGGCATGGGCATGGGCATGGGCATGGGCATGGGCATGGGCATGGGCATGGGCATGGGCATGGGCATGGGCATGGGCATGGGCATGGGCATGGGCATGGGCATGGGCATGGGCATGGGCATGGGCATGGGCATGGGCATGGGCATGGGCATGGGCATGGGCATGGGCATGGGCATGGGCATGGGCAT
Source organism: Hydrotaea diabolus (assembly GCA_963513945.1). Classification (NCBI taxonomy): domain Eukaryota; kingdom Metazoa; phylum Arthropoda; class Insecta; order Diptera; family Muscidae; genus Hydrotaea; species Hydrotaea diabolus. The sequence goes on along the minus strand of OY740716.1, from coordinate 111,761,144 downwards.
GGGCATGGGCATGGGCATGGGCATGGGCATGGCATGGGCATGGGCATGGGCATGGGCATGGGCATGGGCATGGGCATGGGCATGGGCATGGGCATGGCATGGGCATGGGCATGGGCATGGGCATGGGCATGGGCATGGGCATGGGCATGGGCATGGGCATGGGCATGGGCATGGGGCATGGGCATGGGCATGGCATGGGCATGGGCATGGGCATGGCATGGGCATGGGCATGGGCATGGCATGGGCATGGGCATGGGCATGGGCATGGGCATGGGCATGGGCATGGGCATGGGCATGGGCATGGGCATGGGCATGGGCATGGGCATGGCATGGGCATGGGCATGGGCATGGGCATGGGCATGGGCATGGGCATGGCATGGGCATGGGCATGGGCATGGGCATGGGCATGGGCATGGGCATGGGCATGGGCATGGGCATGGGCATGGGCATGGCATGGGCATGGGCATGGGCATGGGCATGGGCATGGGCATGGGCATGGGCATGGGCATGGGCATGGGCATGGGCATGGGCATGGCATGGGCATGGGCATGGGCATGGGCATGGGCATGGGCATGGGCATGGGCATGGGCATGGGCATGGGCATGGGCATGGGCATGGGCATGGGCATGGGCATGGGCATGGGCATGGCATGGGCATGGGCATGGGCATGGGCATGGGCATGGGCATGGGCATGGGCAATGGGCATGGGCATGGCATGGGCATGGGCATGGGCATGGGCATGGGCATGGGCATGGGCATGGGCATGGGCATGGGCATGGGCATGGGCATGGGCATGGGCATGGGCATGGCATGGGCATGGGCATGGGCATGGGCATGGCATGGCATGGGCATGGGCATGGGCATGGGCATGGGCATGGGCATGGGCATGGGCATGGGCATGGGCATGGGCATGGGCATGGCATGGGCATGGGCATGGGCATGGGCATGGGCATGGGCATGGGCATGGGCATGGGCATGGGCATGGGCATGGGCATGGGCATGGGCATGGGCATGGGCATGGCATGGGCATGGGCATGGGCATGGCATGGGCATGGGCATGGGCATGGGCATGGGCATGGGCATGGGCATGGGCATGGGCATGGGCATGGGCATGGGCATGGCATGGCATGGGCATGGGCATGGGCATGGGCATGGGCATGGCATGGGCATGGGCATGGGCATGGGCATGGGCATGGCATGGGCATGGCATGGGCATGGGCATGGGCATGGGCATGGGCATGGCATGGGCATGGGCATGGGCATGGGCATGGGCATGGGCATGGGCATGGGCATGGGCATGGCATGGGCATGGGCATGGGCATGGGCATGGGCATGGGCATGGGCATGGGCATGGGCATGGGCAATGGGCATGGGCATGGGCATGGGCATGGGCATGGGCATGGGCATGGGCATGGGCATGGGCATGGCATGGGCATGGGCATGGGCATGGGCATGGGCATGGGCATGGGCATGGGCATGGCATGGGCATGGGCATGGGCATGGGCATGGGCATGGGCATGGGCATGGGCATGGGCATGGGCATGGGCATGGGCATGGGCATGGGCATGGGCATGGCATGGGCATGGGCATGGGCATGGGCATGGGCATGGGCATGGGCATGGGCATGGGCATGGCATGGGCATGGGCATGGGCATGGGCATGGGCATGGGCATGGGCATGGGCATGGGCATGGGCATGGGCATGGGCATGGGCATGGGCATGGGCATGGGCATGGGCATGGGCATGGGCATGGGCATGGCATGGGCATGGGCATGGGCATGGGCATGGGCATGGGCATGGGCATGGCATGGGCATGGGCATGGGCATGGGCATGGGCATGGGCATGGGCATGGCATGGGCATGGGCATGGGCATGGGCATGGGCATGGGCATGGGCATGGGCATGGGCATGGGCATGGGCATGGGCATGGGCATGGCATGGGCAGGCATGGGCATGGGCATGGGCATGGGCATGGGCAGGGCATGGCATGGGCATGGGCATGGGCATGGGCATGGGCATGGGCATGGGCATGGGCATGGGCATGGGCATGGGCATGGGCATGGGCATGGGCATGGGCATGGGCATGGGCATGGGCATGGGCATGGGCATGGGCTATGGGCATGGGCATGGCATGGGCATGGGCATGGGCATGGGCATGGGCATGGGCATGGGCATGGGCATGGGCATGGGCATGGGCATGGGCATGGGCATGGGCATGGGCATGGGCATGGGCATGGGCATGGGCATGGGCATGGGCATGGGCATCATGGGCATGGGCATGGCATGGGCATGGGCATGGGCATGGGCATGGGCATGGGCATGGGCATGGGCATGGCATGGGCATGGGCATGGGCATGGGCATGGGCATGGGCATGGGCATGGGCATGGGCATGGCATGGGCATGGGCATGGGCATGGGCATGGGCATGGGCATGGGCATGGGCATGGGCATGGGCATGGGCATGGGCATGGGCATGGGCATGGGCATGGGCATGGGCATGGGCATGGGCATGGGCATGGGCATGGGCATGGGCATGGGCATGGGCATGGGCATGGCATGGGCATGGGCATGGGCATGGGCATGGGCATGGGCATGGGCATGGGCATGGGCATGGGCATGGGCATGGGCATGGGCATGGGCATGGGCATGGGCATGGGCATGGGCATGGGCATGGGCATGGGCATGGGCATGGCATGGGCATGGGCATGGGCATGGGCATGGGCATGGGCATGGGCATGGGCATGGGCATGGGCATGGGCATGGGCATGGGCATGGGCATGGGCATGGGCATGGGCATGGGGCATGGGCATGGGCATGGGCATGGGCATGGGCATGGGCATGGGCATGGGCATGGGCATGGGCATGGGCATGGGCATGGCATGGGCATGGGCATGGGCATGGGCATGGGCATGGGCATGGGCATGGGCATGGCATGGGCATGGGCATGGGCATGGGCATGGGCATGGGCATGGGCATGGGCATGGGCATGGGCATGGGCATGGGCATGGGCATGGGCATGGGCATGGGCATGGGCATGGGCATGGGCATGGGCATGGGCATGGGCATGGCATGGGCATGGGCATGGGCATGGGCATGGGCATGGGCATGGCATGGGCATGGGCATGGGCATGGGCATGGGCATGGGCATGGGCATGGGCATGGGCATGGGCATGGGCATGGGCATGGGCATGGGCATGGGCATGGGCATGGGCATGGCATGGGCATGGGCATGGGCATGGGCATGGGCATGGGCATGGGCATGGGCATGGGCATGGGCATGGGCATGGGCATGGGCATGGGCATGGCATGGGCATGGGCATGGGCATGGGCATGGGCATGGGCATGGGCATGGGCATGGGCATGGGCATGGCATGGGCATGGGCATGGGCATGGCATGGGCATGGGCATGGGCATGGGCATGGGCATGGGCATGGGCATGGGCATGGGCATGGGCATGGGCATGGGCATGGGCATGGGCATGGCATGGGCATGGCATGGGCATGGGCATGGGCATGGGCATGGGCATGGCATGGGCATGGGCATGGGCATGGGCATGGGCATGGGCATGGGCATGGGCATGGGCATGGGCATGGGCATGGGCATGGGCATGGGGCATGGGCATGGGCATGGGCATGGGCATGGGCATGGGCATGGCATGGGCATGGGCATGGGCATGGGCATGGCATGGGCATGGGCATGGGCATGGGCATGGGCATGGGCATGGGCATGGCATGGGCATGGGCATGGGCATGGGCATGGGCATGGGCATGGGCATGGGCATGGGCATGGGCATGGCATGGGCATGGGCATGGGCATGGGCATGGGCATGGGCATGGGCATGGGCATGGGCATGGCATGGGCATGGGCATGGGCATGGGCATGGGCATGGGCATGGGCATGGGCATGGGCATGGGCATGGGCATGGGCATGGGCATGGGCATGGCATGGGCATGGGCATGGGCATGGGCATGGGCATGGGCATGGGCATGGGCATGGGCATGGGCATGGGCATGGGCATGGGCATGGGCATGGGCATGGGCATGGGCATGGGCATGGGCATGGGCATGGGCATGGGCATGGGCATGGGCATGGGCATGGCATGGGCATGGGCATGGGCATGGGCATGGGCATGGGCATGGGCATGGGCATGGCATGGGCATGGGCATGGGCATGGGCATGGGCATGGGCATGGGCATGGGCATGGGCATGGGCATGGGCATGGGCATGGGCATGGGCATGGGCATGGGCATGGGCATGGGCATGGGCATGGGCATGGGCATGGGCATGGCATGGGCATGGGCATGGGCATGGGCATGGGCATGGGCATGGGCATGGCATGGGCATGGGCATGGGCATGGGCATGGGCATGGGCATGGGCATGGGCATGGGCATGGGCATGGGCATGGGCATGGGCATGGGCATGGGCATGGGCATGGGCATGGGCATGGGCATGGGCATGGGCATGGGCATGGGCATGGGCATGGCATGGGCATGGGCATGGGCATGGGCATGGGCATGGGCATGGGCATGGGCATGGGCATGGGCATGGGCATGGGCATGGGCATGGGCATGGGCATGGGCATGGGCATGGGCATGGGCATGGCATGGGCATGGGCATGGGCATGGGCATGGGCTATGGGCATGGGCATGGGCATGGGCATGGGGCATGGGCATGGGCATGGGCATGGGCATGGGCATGGGCATGGGCATGGGCATGGGCATGGGCATGGGCATGGGCATGGGCATGGGCATGGACATCAAAAAGCAGAATGGATTGGACGTAGGTGCCCGGTGATTGACCAACCTACCCATACTGATAATATCATTCGTGTTAGTTATGTACATATGTGAATAACGGAAAGTCTGGACGTTCGACCGACTGAATATTTTAGCTTACGTGACGACGACGATGCTGGATGCTAATAGGCTGTGTGTGTCGTGCTTGAGTTCATTATTGCTGGGTTATGGTTTTCGAAGGCGTCTTCTCATCTTTTGTGAATGTATTGTTTGATTTTGGAAACCTTCTTTGCCCTGGTGCTTTTTTAGTTTTATGAGTGTCGAGTGTACGTTTCTAATATTCAGCATCTCCAAGACCCTTACTACTAAACATTTCAGTTATTGTCGTAGTCGTCTTTGGTGAAATGTGTTTGTTATTACCCTCACGCCAACCATTTTCCCATGCCTTCGCTGCCTCTATTTCCACTCCACATACTCGTTCCTTGTAATTATTTATATTGTTTTGCTGTTTGCCGAATAGAAGGAAATTTTCTAATGTCCTGTTGCGACGCGATGGACTTTCCTTCACTCCGCTTTGTCGTCCCTGCCAGCATGAGAGTGCGTTTGCAATGCCTGCTAGCTTTGCATTCGGATTTCATCTCGGAGTTGTTGTTTTTTCTGCCTTATGGAGTTTGTTGTTTTTGTCTCCTGTTCAACTCGTATGTTTATTTTTGTAGATAAGTAGCGCTGTCGTTTAGCAAATGTCTGTCTTAGAATATTTTCCTACTTAAACATGCACTCATTTTCCTGTTTTTGTAAGTTTTGGTTTCAGCTGTACGATTGCCTCCATCACACTGCTGCGTCGTGCAGGACTCTAATGTCCATCTAAATTTCGTTTTCAAATTGATAAAAGAAGGAACTAGCATATACGCACAAACACACTCACGTGCTCGCTTGCTCATATCCTCTTAGAATCGAAGTCAATGCATGATGTTAGTTAGATACCTTATTTGCGCAAAAACATAAAATGTACGTTTGCCCGTGCGCTGCTCATAGTGTAGAATTCTTTATTTCTCGTATTTGTCTCCAATGTCTTCTTTCTTTCATGCTAATAATCTTTTTGCTTAATTCACATATTTTATATGACAACGACAGGATGCTTGATACTTTCTTTGGTAGCGTGGTTCAGAAACGACAAGACGGAGTACATGACTATAGCCTCCTTATATACATATGCGTATTACTATACATCCACAAATATGGACACGTTTGTGTGTACCATTATACCGTACGACAAAGGGAATCAAATGTATTGCCCTGTATTTGGATAGTGTCTAATACATACGTGCAGCGTGCGTAAGTATTCTTTGATGTAGGATTCATCTGTATATTCTAATGTATGTATATAAGATTGATGCAAGGCACACTGTATAATAGCACCTGTCACTATGTTTCGCAATCCATTGGACACCCCAGGTACACGAGAAATATAAATTTCCGAAATGTTTGTGAAATATTGTTCTGTACATGTACACAGTGTTGTTGGTATATATTAGTAATACCACTAATATTAGTAATACCTGCTTTCTAATTCTCCGAAAGTATTTGTCTGCCTGTTCGGTCTATTGGTCCTTTTAAAAGTAAGCGAAATATTCCTAACTTTCCGTAAAACACCGGAATTTTCTGTTAATTTTGATTTAAATTACACTTGCGATTCCGTTTGCAAGATCGTCCACTATTAGGCGGATATTAGTGAACCATTTTTCATTTAATGTGTTTTCTTCGTAAGATATTATTGTATCGCCTAAACTAATATAAACTCAATAAATCTGGCCTAACACCATGTTAATTCGACAGCTTTGTGCATTATTCAAGGTTGATCATGTGCCCGGTGACTATATTATATCTTAAATTCGCAACAATACATGGTGATTCATTCACGACTGGACAAATTTGACCAGCGTATTCCTTTGCTCAATTAATGAAAATATGTCCATCTACGATCATTCACGAATAGACAAATTTGACCAGCGTATTCCTTGGCTCATTTAATTAAAATATGTCGGTCTACGATCATGCCCGAAAATGCAAGGAGGCGAAATGGCAGCAGTTTGAAAATTTTCGTGTTGGTGGTCGGAGGGTACTAAGGTAAAATTGCTACGTTCTGAACCAGTGGTCCAACGTTATGATTATTTTACTGAAATGCAAAAAATGTCCATACATTTATATCAATATTTACAATTTAAAGTAATGTAATAAGTAACTGCTGCATGCAACGTTTTCATTTGAAACGCCGAACAACGAAATACGCGTAGGCATTAAAAAGCGTAGATTTTCGCGGTTTCATAAGAAACTGTGCGTTGCGTTTTCGAAGTGGGTCATATACCATGTATCTAGTTTTGAAAGATTAAGCTACTCGAAAGTTGCATTCGATCCGAATATGAAATGGTACCATGCAACACTTGCGAAACATAGAAAATGTGCTTCCATATCATTAAAAAAAATTAAATATAATATATCAAAAAGACTCCTACTTTATTTAAAAAAGTTGAAACTAACACGCATTTTGGATTAGGACCATCCTGCAGAGTCACCTTTTTTTCTTCTCTACTCCTAACTTGTTATGTTAGTGTGGTGTAACTTTGATGAAGGGTATTATGACTTAATGCTGATTTTATCGATCAATTCAAAATCACTATCTGATTTTATTAAGTGATGTCTGTCCGCCATCCAAGTTTTTTATAAACGGACTACTGTTAAACTAAATGCCTTAAAAACAAGCACGGTTGCAAGTCGTGTTTTTGATAATGTGGACCAAAAAATGTTTCACATGAACAAAACGGGCGACTAACAGTCAATATAGGTGCATAAAGGTATTCAAATTAAAGCAAATTTTGCTCCTGGGATGAACGCACGGGCCGAAAGAGCCCAAGAAGCCGACTATTTATTTTGCGCTCTATTAGCGAAGGGACGTTAAAGGACTTAGCCCAGGGCTTACTTGTATTATATAATAAAAAAAAAACTAAAGCTGCTTTGGCAAAATTTTTTTTTTTTTTTTTGGACGTTTGAACTTATATGTGCAAGCTATATTTTTATCTTTACCGATTTTCTTCAATTTTTATAACGTCCTACCGAAGTCCAAAACACTAACGCGTTCAAATTTCATCAAGATTGGAGGTAATATGTGCCATCTAGAACTAAAAACATACAAATCAGAACCAATTTGCTTCAATTTTAATTTCGTCGGTCCTTACTTTGCAATATTTTATACTTATTCAAATCGGACAACAATTACTTTTAAGACTGCAGTTTAATTACAAACTTTTAATGGACTGACAGAAAGGCATAGTTATATAAAATCAGCTGGTGATTAAGCGTCGATCAGTATACTTATTGGTGGGTGTAGCGCAAATATATTTAACGTAGTTACAAACATTTGCCATGAAACTAACTTATAATAACTTGTTTCAGAGTGGTGCAAAATATGAAAAATACAGACATTTTTTACAAATACCTTGCCGCCTGCTGACCCTCAGTTGGTCCAGTTAACAATCCTTCGTGGTTAAGAACCCGAAGTTAAATATACATTGTATCTTCAAACAATAGTGTCAGTTCCCTCTACTGAATGTTGCCTTTACTTAATCAATATTCGGTTATAGCGATGGAATCCATGGATAGTATGTGTAACCACCAATTTTCGGTTAGCGAAAAATTCGGTTGTGTTATGTCAATGCATTCCTTTATAATAAAAAAAGTTAAATAAATGAAACGTTTTTTATTTCATTTAGAAACCGAATGCGTCAAATGTAGCCATCAGTTGGTCCAGTTATCAAATGTCCAGTTATAAAATGTTCGTGGTAATTACAATTAAGTCTTAAGAGTACTTGTATACCCAAGAAATAAAAAACTATAAAGACAACCAATACATGCAAAAATGCAGTTCCAATAATAATCGTAATTAGCTAGGGATACCAATACTTTTGCTCTTTAACCGATAGCGTCAGTTCGGCTGTAGCAACAAATCAGTTTTGGGAGAATTCGTGATCCTTGAAAAAAATAGAGAAATTAGTAATATTTTTTAAGTTTTTGTTAGGCTTGAGGTCATAAGCAAAAAGCAGATGTTGGTGTTTTTATAATTTATTTAATTTTAAATAACCCAATATTTCGAACTGACTTCGTAGTTCATCGTCAGTGGTAATCACTAAAACAAAACCGAGAACATAAAATTACAACAACACACAATTTTCTATCACGAATGTCAGAATTTTTGTTAATAATTACATTTGAATAATTGTTTTACTTCTCTCTTGTTGTACTTCTAATATTCAACTAATGTATGACTTTCCATCGGTAATTATTAGCAATATGTCTGTATGTATGTGCACATCTATCCGTGTCAGTTTTAAAGGTCATTCTCTTAGATGTCGGAACGTCGTTGAGGTAAAGCATCTCCAAAGTGTATCTTCTCTTATAATTCCTCTCTTGTGCTAAAATTTCTACGTCGTTAAAGTTTGGCTTGTGCCCAGTCATAGTACAGAGTGGCAAGGGCAGTCTTCTGCTCGATTGGTCTATCAACAGCTTTTTGGTCAGATTTGTGAGAAGAAAGTCTAGTCTTTAGTTTTGTCCCAGTAGTATGCCAAAATATACCTTTTGGCATACGTTGGACTTGTCACCATCACATTTAATCTTATAAACTAAATCGGACTTTTTTCACTGTCCACCTTCGATTTTGTATTACTAAATAATTCGTTAACTGTCCTAAACGTTCGGGCGCTAACAAAAATTTGTCTTTATTATAAACGTCCGATTTGTTGAACCTTTCGGAGAAACCAGGTATGTACGTCATTGCTTTATAAGTTATTACTTCTTTTTCCTCAACTGTTTGGTCACAATTGGTTTTCGTCCGTCTAATTAAGTCCTCTATGGTTTTAATTGGAAAGTCATTTTTCCTTAATACGTTCTTAATGGGTCTTGCATTGTCACTATGGAAACTTTTGTCACTTATGTTGAAAACTCTGCTAATAAAGTTTGTCGCTGTATTAATTATAATTCGTCGAGGATGTTTGGAGTGAAAGTTTATTAATCGTCCAGAAGATGTTGGTTTTTGATATCAATCCAATTTTAACAAGTTGCCTTGTCGGTGAATTATAGAGTCAAGATAAGGAAGTTTTTGCTCACATTTTTTCTCCATTGTGAATTGTATTTTTCTATTAAATGAATAAAGTATTTCAAAAGTGTTGTCAATTTCACTTTTCTTTAAAATCACAAAAAGGTCGTCAACATATTTAGTCATAAGTATGGGATTTGTAGTCAATCTTTGTATTCAAACGTTCAGTAACTCTTCCATGATAATGCCGGCTATCACCGGCGATGCCGGTGAACCCATTGGCATCCCTTTCTTCTGTTCGAAAACTCTGTCTTTATATTTGAAATATCTAGTGTCCTTTATACAGAAAGTCAGCAATTCAATAAACAAGGCCTTTGGGATTCTGGTGAATTCCTCTATATTAGTCCATTTTTCCTCTATAGTCCTAATAGCTAGATTTACTGGTATGCTAGGAAACAAGTATACCGTTATTAATCCTAGATTTGAAGTCCCCTGCGTCCTTTACATTATATGACGAATCTCTTGTTATATTCTTTAAAATATTTATAAGGTATTTACTAAGTCCATACGACGCTGAGTTTATAAAGGAAAAAATCGGTAGTAGTGGTGTACCTCCTTTATGGATTTTGGGAAGTCCATTTAATTAGCCAAAATGACAAACATAAATTAACCAACCGGACAGCAACAGCGCCCAGAATCTATGGACATATTGCTAATAAGTACCGACGGATAGACATACATTAGTTGAATATTAGAAGTACAACAGCACAGAAGTAAAACAATTATTTAAATGTAGTTATTAACAAAAATTCTGTTATTCGTGATAAAAAATTGTGTATTGTTGTAATTCTATGTTCTCGGTTTTGTTTAAGTGATTACCCCTAATGATCAACGAAGTCAGTTCGAAATATTGGATTATTAAAAATTAACTAAATTATAAAAACACCAACATATGTTATTTGCTTATGATCTAACAATAACTGAAAATAAACAACAAAAGGTCAACTATACAAATACAAATTAGTAATGTTTAAATAAATTAAGTTGAATTTCATTTTTAATTTAGCCCATTTGACTTAGCTTTTTTGGAAGTGGTACCAAATATTGCCAAAAATATTTGTATACCCTCCACTGAAGAGCGAATGGTCTACTAAATTTGTCATTCCATCTGATCTGAGATTCTATAAAGTTTATATATTATTGATCGTCCTAACATTCTAAGACGATCTAGATATCCGTCCGTCCGTGTGTCTGTTAAAGCACGTTAGCGGTCAAACGAATCAACCTATGGTCCTGAAACTTTGCATGGTGATGGCTGAATTCATAAACCGTTTGGGATTGTAAATCTGCGAAATCGGCCCAAGGCAATAAGTTTTAGTAGACTTAATGTGCCTCGGTAAAAAGTTTACTTTTTTAAGTACGATAATAATAATATCATAATTACTAGATGTTTTGGCTAATGTTACACAAAAAAGATCCGACAAGGTCAAAACAAGCGATCGATAGTTAATATGGACATCTGAGTATAAAAATTAAAACAAATTTGCTAAGAATACAAATATAAATACAATATTAAGTTCTGTTTATAATTGCACTTCAAAACTCTCTTTAAAACACACCAGCGCGAATACTCCTACTTTATTAGCTTGGAATATAAACGAGACAAACTAAAGTACAGAAATGAGCACACATTACATTAAAACAAAAAGGAAAAAGACAAAACTTTATGAGAATTTAGGAGGAAAAAACAAGAGATTGTGAGAATGCAAAACAAAAAGCTTTTGGGTCAAACATAGCACGCTCTCGCAAGCTTATATACGTACACGCTCTCACGCTCTCTCAAGCGTATATACGTACATGTGTGTACGATGGGCTTTAAAAACTACGGTTTGATTGCTCCAATCATATTATTGCTAACGTAAATTTTAAACAATAATACTTTTGTCGCGTTAATAATATTTATGTGGTTGCTACAACCATATTTCTAAATTTGGCAATAACACTACTGTTAAATTTCAACAATATTAATATTGCCGCAATCATGCTTTTGCCAAAATGAAATTCAAAAACAATACTATGGTTGCGACAAACATGATTTTATTCCGGAGAACATATTATTGTTACCGTGACAATATAGTAACCATAAATTTGTTCTGCGTGCAATAAGCGGTTCCAAGCTCGACTCAGCAAATCACGGAGGCACTCTCTTTTTAAGAGCGTGAGAGCGTGCTATGTTTGACCCAAAAGCTTTTTGTTTTGCATTCTCACAATCTCTTGTTTTTTCCTCCTAAATTCTCATAAAGTTTTGTCTTTTTCCTTTTTGTTTTAATGTAATGTGTGCTCATTTCTGTACTTTAGTTTGTCTCGTTTATATTCCAAGCTAATAAAGTAGGAGTATTCGCGCTGGTGTGTTTTTAAGAGAGTTTTGAAGTGCAATTATAAACAGAACTTAATATTGTATTTATATTTGTATTCTTAGCAAATTTGTTTTAATTTTTATACTCAGATGTCCATATTAACTATCGATCGCTTGTTTTGACCTTGTGGGATCTTTTTTGTGTCACATTAGCCAAAACATCTAGTAATTATGTTATTATTATTATCGTACTTAAAAAAGTAAACTTTTTACCGAGGCACATTAAGTCTACTAAAACTTATTGCCTTGGGCCGATTTCGCAGATTTACAATCCCAAACGGTTTATGAATTCAGCCATCACCATGCAAAGTTTCAGGATCATAGGTTGATTCGTTTGACCGCTAACGTGCTTTCAACAGACACACGGACTGACGGATATCTAGATCGTCTTAGAATGTTAGAACGATCAATAATATATAAACTTTATAGAATCTCAGAACATATGGAATGACAAATTTAGTAGACCATTCGCTCTTCAGTGGAGGGTATACAAATATTTATGCCAATATTTGGTACCACTTCCAAAAAAGCTAAGTCAAATGGGCTAAATTAAAAATGAAATTCAACTTAATTTATTTAAACATTACTAATTTGTATTTGTATAGTTTACCTTTTGTTGTTTATTTTCAGTTATTGTTAGATCATAAGCAAAAAACATATGTTGGTGTTTTTATAATTTAGTTAATTTTTAATAATCCAATATTTCGAACTGACTTCGTTGATCATTAGGTGTAATCCCTAAAACAAAACCGAGAACATAGAATTACAACAATACACAATTTTTTATCACGAATAACAGAATTTTTGTTAATAACTACATTTAAATAATTGTTGTATTGTTGTTTAAAATTTACGTTAGCAATAATATGATTGGAGCAATCAAACCGTAGTTTTTAAAGCCCATCGTACACACATGTATATATATATATATATATATATATATATATATATATATATATATATATATATATATATATATATATATATATATATATATATATATATATATATATATATATATATATATATATATATATATATATATATACGTACACACATACATACATGTGTGTACGATGGGCTTTAAAAACTACGGTTTGATTGCTCCAATCATATTATTGCTAACGTAAATTTTAAGCAACAATACTTTTGTCGCGTCAATAATATTTATATGGAAGTCCATTTAATTAGCCAAAATGACAAACATAAATTAACCAACCGGGCAGCAACAGCTAATAAGTACCGACGGATAGGCATACATTAGTTGAATATTAGAAGTACAACAGCACTTATAAACGGCATTCAAAAGCAGCCCTTTCCCTCCGCATTCCATCTTCCTTTCCAAATAGTATAGGGTGTCGTTGCCGTCCCTTTCCCGCAAGGCCATACTGAAGATCTCATTATATTGATTGGCCTTGAAGATAGGAAGGCCTTCCGCAAGTAGAAAATACAAAGAAGGCCTTCAAATAAAGGCCTTTTAAAGTTGTGGAATTACAGGTTCTATAAGGATTTCAAAAGAAGGCATGTTAATGGCATTTAAAACAAGGCAATGTTAAATGCCTTAAAAATAATGCATGTGGAAGGGCTTTTTTTGGATGCTTTCTGTAAGACATTTTTTTAGCAACTTTAAAAATGTCTTAATTTCGGAATTATAAGATCAAATATTAAATTCAAGTTTACTAAATTTTGTTGTTGCTTTTATTAGTTGTTAAAGCTATTAGTAGGTAAAAATTAATGAACACAAATTATTGTAGTATTGTAATTTCAATAACGAAAAAATAATCTTTATTAAACTAAGTAGATATGAATTAATTTTTTCGAAATTCTTTCTTTTAAACATTTTGACTTATATAATTAAGTTTTTGCTAATTTAAAAGTTGTTATCATTACTTTATAATTTTCAAAACTGGACGCTTCCGATTCGACAGCCTTAAAACAATATTATTAATATTTCATTATGACTTAAATTAGTCCTTGTTTTGAAAGCCGTCATCGTTAAATATTCTTCTCTCCAACCAAGTTATGGACATTTTTGACAAATTCGCCTCCGCGAATATTTTTTTTCACGACTTCTATAACATAATTTTCATGTTATTATTCGACTGAGTCTAGCTCTCCAACTGTCTTTTTTGGAAAAAGCCTCTCAGGCATATTGTAAATGTATACACCTTCCATGGCCCTACTCATGGAAGGTACAAAGCATGCCTCAGCAAGTATGTTACCATAGAGAAAGGTGTACGAAATCTAAAAAAAATTAATTTACACCTCCTTGCTGGTCTCTCAAGGAAGGCCTGCAGCATAAGTTTTTAAAGAATGCTGCATGTTTTCGGTATATTTTAGCAGACAAGGCCTTTTATCAGGCATGCAAAAAAAGGCCTGCAGATATCTCGTTGAAATGTCTCAGAAGGCCTTGTTTCATGCCTTTAAGAATTTGTGAATTCCGCCGCTGGGATTGCATACCAAATAAAAAACATACACACACACGATACAATTAAAAAGTAACAATCAGGAGGCAGTTCGAGTGATTTTTATTGTGTTTACTTTGTTCGGTGGAATACTCTACTGCTGGCTGGTTCACGATTCATTAGAATCTGCCTGCACTTAAGTGTATAGCCATTACACACGGGAATATAAAATGTAATGATATTGTCAAACTAATTATTTAAATGTTGAATGGGTTGGCCTTAGGTCACTTAATATAAATAAATGTTATAAATTCTATATAAATACATAAGTATGATAGAAAACTATACATAAATAGACGTATAATTTGTAAACCAAACTAACCTCTATTGAAAATAAAGAAGAATCAATCAAATATGGTTTAATCACATTCGTTGGGGCAGAGGATAGTAAAGTATGTTCAATGGAAACATGGTCTCAAATCTGACTATGAACTAATTGTAATGAAATTTTAAAATATTAAGTTATTAAATTCTCAATTGTTGAATAACAACATAACCCATCAAGGCTTCGAAGAATGGTTCGAGGGGATCGTTGTTGTAGGGCTCAAAACATGGTTGCGTTTGAATCAATCATACTATGGTTGTGGGGATCCTGCTATGGTTGCATGTAAAACATGCTATGGTCGTTAGAATCATAATATGGGTTTGGGAATCATAGTATCGTTGTGTGTGAATCATACTATTGTTTTGCGGATTATAATATTGTTGTGCCACAACCATATACTTAACTATTGTATGAGGCTCTTCGGATATAACCAATACCATACTTTTATTTCAGGCGGCCTTATGTTGCAAATGCCATAGCTGGCAATGAATTAAGTTAGAACTCATCGCTTAATATTTTTTTTTTTTTAAATAACCAACACTCAGGGGATGCCCCCTATACATGCGGTGCATTGCGTTGGCGAGTGGAAATTAATGGGGGAAAGAGGGAGTAATGTTTGTTGACGCTTGCCTTGAACTTCTGGATGTCGCAATTAGTAGGAAATACATTTGCCGGAAGTCGATTCCACATACGGACTGTACGAGCGAAAAACGAATTTGATCTGTAGTGTATAGTGCGGTCAACTGGCCAATCGATAACAAACGGGTGTGAATTCCTAGAAAGTCGCGTATCCCTGCCGAACATCCTCACGTCAGGAATAAGGCGACGGATGTCTGATGAACACACACCATGAAAGTAACGATAGAACAGCGTCACGCAACCCACATTCCGACGATGCTCAAGGGACCAATAGAGTTGGATACCCTACTGTCACCTATCAGCACCATCGCTCTCCTTTGAACACGGTCAAGTAGCTCCAAGGATGATTTTGGAGCACCTACCCATATATGGGAGTTGTATTCCATCTTTGGCCTGATGTAAGTTGTATAGATATTGAAAAGATCAGAAGGAGTGAAATATTTCTTGCACCGCTTTAAAAAGCCTATGCACTTGAGTGCTTCTTTCGACACTTCGAATACATGTCTCGCCCAACGAGCGTCACATTGTATTTTCATGCCCAGAACATCGAGAGCTTCTGATTGTTCAATATCCGTACCATCGAGAGAAATTGGCGATATTGTTGGGTCAGCGAATCGCTTGTGAGACAACAAGCAGCATTGTGTCTTACGTGCATTAAAATCTACTCTATTCACTCGACCCCATTCGGAAATGGCCAGTAGATCCCGGCCAAGTGTCTCAGCCATAATTCGCCTTTTGTCTTCAATATCTTGAAGGCTCGGCCTACGGTCGAATGAATATGAATGACAGAGGTTACTATCATCTGCGAAAGAGTAGATTGGATTCACGGTCTGACCCAATAGATCGTCAATAAAAATAAGAAATAAAGTGGGAGAAAGGACAGAGCCCTGTGGTACACCTGCGGTCAGCCACTATCCACACCGCGCGCGGTACAATCGGTGTACAGAAAGGCAAATTCGGTTAACGTGTTATCTCAAATAATGGTCCGGTCATCTCGTTGATTCGTAATTTAACGCCATTGAATTTCTTTTTATGGGGCTACATCAAGTTTTGGTCTGTGCCAACAAGTCAAGAACTTCAGGCAAGCTCGAAGGCTACATCCAACGCGAAATTGCCAACGTTTCCATATAAATGTGTGCAAGAGTGGTGGAAAATTGGGTCCAAAGAATAGATGACGGTACATGGGCTCGCCGACCTCAAATTTCATTTTTAAAATGTAAACTTTGCACTACATCTGGAATAAATTTGAAATCTTAAATATTCTGTGTTTAAATAATACATATATTAAATACAGGAAAAACAGGGAAAACCCTGTATATGCTTTATATGAATTATTGAATCTGCTCCTTAGAAGCATAACAATAGGTATACGAAACTTAAGTAAATTTCAATAATTAAGTTATGTGGTTCTCTGCTTATTGACAGTACTTGCATTAATTTGTTATTAATAGTATATAACTGCTGTAGATGACATGTCTAAGAATTTTAAGCCTGGTTTGCTTTAACCTTATGATAAAAGGGCAAAAGGGAGGGCCTTTACGTTCATTTACAAGGTGTTTGTGATATATTGTTAGTAGAGTGAAGACTCTAGATATGTACTCGTATGTAGATTAGTTGAGTGTACGTCTTTAAAATTAATGAGTCGATTTTTTCGCAGGCGTGGTATTGTACGTACTGTTGTACGACTTTAAGTGTTCACATAATTGAGAATTTAAAGCCAAGTTGGTATTAAACCTCCTGAAATAAAGGTGGTAGCATCTATAGCAAGACATTTCCGTAATTTAGGTATTGTAGGTCATTTGTGTTGATTGTTTTAATGATCATGTGTTAGAGAATTTAAAAACAACAAACAACGGTTGCTTTAAACCTCGTGAGGTATTTTTGGAGTGTGCATTTGCGATTTACCTGTTGTTGGCCTCGAAGTGTTCACATGAGTAAAGCTTCTAAACCAGGCGCAAACCTTTATATCCAGATATTTTAGTAATTTCAGTGTTAGGTTTAGGTTTACCCTTTTAAGGATTACGTATAAGAGCATCTTAGCCACATTTGGCTTAAACGTCGAATGAAGAATTACACACAGTCTTTCGGGCGCGTGTGTTCGCGATACAAGTTTTATGTGTACATAAAGCCTCATTGACATTTATTCTCCAGGCCTACATGAGAAAGGTATTGATTTTTCCTTTCCTGACATAAAAATCAGAGAAATTCTCCACGCTTTAGGAAAGAAACTATGTCTCAAAATTGAGTTAAATAATTTTGCAACGAACTTCACAGCAATATAGGGAAGTTCTTATATCATTTTAGGCGTGTTAAGACCATATCCAGCTGCTTTACCTGGATTCATGGTTTCTTTAATGACATGCAGAACTTCAGTTGCGTTTGTGAAACAATGAAATTACAATGGAATTAATTGAAACTGTCGGAGTTAAACTTGCAATGAAAATAGCATGCTGTCTACTGCCTACATTTCTACGTGCGCTTTGCAACGTTTTTGTAGCGTCAGTCAGTCTTCATTCGCAAAGAGAACGGTCGCGAAAAAATACATTTTTGGAAATGATTTAAAATAAACTGGGAAAGTGAAAAAGAAGCTTACAAATCGGCAACTGATCTATCTAGGATTGTCTAAAGTCATTATACGTAAGTGTCAACTTGTAAGGAATTCAAACAATTTTAGACAAAAATACGAAGTTAAATATCAAAGAATTTGTGCAATAAACCATTGAGACAAAACAACCAAAATATAAAAGGGACACACATTTTCCCAAATACACAGCTTGATGAGCCATCTTCTCACTCAAGAGCTCGAGAAACGCAGACACTCTTTCTGCAGTGTAACTTCACGAAATGCATACTTCGCTATAAATGCAGACTTAAGCAATGGAATGAGAGAGGTAACGTCACAGAGACAAAAAACTCTGTCACCCGGCAGTGCTAACAACAACATCAATACTATAGAAACTGTAAACACCTCAAACATAGAAAACACACATCGAAACAACGATCTGACACAAGACAAGCAATTAAAGACGGTACAAGCAGGCATGGATCGCTACATTATTATATATAAAGCTTAAATCCAACCCCGCGAAAGGCAACACAAAAAAGTTGCAATACCGGGAATAGTAAGGAACTACTAAATTCAGTTACAAGTAATAACCGATTTGCAATGCTAAGCGATGAATCCACTTCAGCAAGCGCTTCAAATGCAAGGCCGCCTCCAATATACCTTCGAGAAAGTAGAACTAACGAATTGGTCAACATTATTGCCCAACTAGTGGCTAGCGGTGGTTTTCACATTGAGCTCCCAAAGAAAAGCAACATTCATGAAACCAAACTACAGGCATACACCGAAAATAAATCAGCCGGTATGACCTTGTAAAGCCTAAAATGAATCTTTTTAATGCCGTGAAAATCTTGTCCAAAGTATTTAATTCAATTTTGAGACATAGCTACTTCTTTTTAATGCCGTGAAAATCCTGTCCAAAGTATTTAATTCAATTTTGAGACATAGCAACTTTACCAAAGCGTGCAAAATGTCTTTAATTGAAATGATGTTAAAGCCGGGAAAGGACAAATCAATCCCTTCCTCATATAGACCGATCAATTTACTTCCCTGCTTATCCAAACTCATTAAAAAAGTTCTCCTACCAAAAATTAAACTGTTTCTTAAGTCAAGGAATATAAACGGTATCAGTTTGAATTCCGGGAAGGTCACAGCAGTATATAGTACGAGTAAACCGTCTGATCCAAGCCACAGAAAAATCTTTTGAACGGCACGAATATTGCTGCGCCGTGTTTCTAGATGTTGCTAAAGCATTTGACAAAGTCTGGCACTTTGATTTGATCAGCAAAATTTACCGGCGAATACACATCGTCTTACTTAGAAAACTGCAGATTCAGATTTAACTGTGGGCAACACATCACTGATGACCGCGAATACTAGCTGGTGTCCTACAGGGGGCCTAACTTTTATCATCTCTTCACCGCAGCTATACCTTCAAGTCCAAACGTACTTACGTCTACTTTTGCTGATAATTTTGCTATAATGAGCTCACAGAAAAAACACGATATAGCATCCACGAATCTAGGTGTTCAACGAGAACATCTAGATCAACGAAACTAACTGCACACAAGTAACTTTCTCACTGAATATAAACACATGTTCGACATTGAATTTACACAACATCCCTTTTTCTCAATCCGTTAACGTTACATACCTGGGTATCTATCTGGATCGACGACTAGCAGACAAGACAAGCAGACTGAGCTGAAGCCTAAGGTGTGCCAACTTTACTGGCTGCTGAACGCAAACTCAAAACTGGGTCTCGAATACAAGGTTTTTGTCCAGTTATGGGGAAAAGCAAATTCAAGCAACCTAGACAAGATACAGAGAGTCCAATTGAAAACATTGCGGTTGATCGCCGGCGCTCCTTGGTACATGAGGAATGAAAACATCCACCGAGATCTGAAAATAACTCTCGTTAAAGATGCAATTTAAGATTTCAAGATGGTGTACAAACAGAAGCTCCAACGACACCGCAACATATAAGCTAGGCAATTACTATGTACTTCAAGTACGTCAACAATTTGGAGAAATTAACGCCAGGTATTCTGATCTATACCTACTAGTCACAGCATATCGCAAACACAGGTGCGGGCCGCTGCAGACCTATTTCGCTGCCATTCGCGACGGAACTTTTTTTTTCACTTACAATATGTTATTTCCCAGTAAGTGTATATATTCAACCTTTTTGTGGCGTTCTTTTGTCTTTGTGTAGCGTACATGACCGCCTGTTCCAGGATCACGTTCAAGTTGGATACTGTGTTATCGTTCTTTTTCGCTTTAGAAATTTTATGATTCGAATCATAATGACTGCTTATGTACTTCCTGTATTTTAACCAGTTAGTTGTGGATGAAATAAGCCTTAGGGCCTCTTCTACAAGTACTGTCTTCTTGTGAAGAAAAAAAAATAACTCGTAAGTATTCTGACGATAAATAGGGGCAAGCACAAGCAGATACATTCGATTTACTATCTCCTCTTACTATACCGAAGTCTTCCAAGTCAGGCTTTTTGTTAATATCAAATGGCCAGTATGTTGGCTGACTGGGCGATATAAAGCCCAATTTATATTGGCGTCGCATTAGGCATATATGAAGCTGGTTTCCCCAAGGGTTTGCTAAATCTAAAATTCGGTATCTGACTAAAGATTACATTTTTCAGTAAGATGTGTTTCCAATAGAAACAGTATATCAATATTCTGACGATCTAGGTACTCTGTCAGTTTGTGTCTATGTTGGTTCACACCGTTAGCGTTCCATGTACAAATTGTAAGATGACCTATTTTTACTAAGTTCAACTTATATCCACTGATTTTGGTTACGCATTAATTCTTGCATCATGGATTGCATAGTTGACTTGATTGCAGATGTTAATAAATCATTGATTCGGCATTACCAAATTGTTGCACTGAGGTGTATGCGCCCTTAGATCATTCCCGTACCGTGTGTAACACCGTTTCCCTTACGTTCTTTTGTCTGCCAGTTTGTGTCTATGTTGGTTCACAACGTTAGCGTTCCATGTACATATTGTAAGATGGCCTATTTTTACTAAGTTGAACTTGTATCCACTGATTTTGGTTACGCATTAACTCTTGCATCATGGATTTCATAGTTGACTTGATTGAGCATGTTAATAAAGCATTACCAAATTGTTGCACTGAGGTGTATGCGCCCTTAGATCATTCCCGTACCGTTTGTTACACCGTTTCCGTCGCAAGAGTAATCTGGGGTCTATTGGATGTCTATTATAAGACTCGGCGAGCTCCGATTACAAATGAATTTACGCTTCTCTTCTAGTTTCTGCTTAAGTTCTTGTAAACCATACAACCTCTGTAGTTTGCGGTATGATGTTCCCCGCAATTGTTTTTTTTGCGTTTTGGCAAAGTGCAATACGATTTTGTGTGTCCATACTCTTGACAATTTTGGCATTGGCCGGGACCATTTTGTGGGGTTCTTTAACCGTAATTATTCTATATAACAAATATTGAAGTTTGTATATAAGATGAACTTCATTTTTCTTAAGTATCCGCGACTTGGGTTGAAGTTTGACGTGGGTTGAAGTTTGAAGTATGATGTTCCCCGTAGTTGTTTCTTTTTTTGCGTTTTGGCAAAGTGCAATATGATTTTGTGTGCCCATACTCTTGACAATTTTGGCATTGGCCGGGACCATTTTGTGGGGTTCTTTAACCGTAATTCTTCTATATAACAAATATTGAAGTTTGTATATCAGATGAACTTCATTTTTCTGTAGTTTCCGCGACTTGGGTTGACCTTGTATATTGGTTGTGAAACCTTTTTATTATAAAGAGCGCTTGCTCGATTGCGTACCTCTCCATGGTCAAACAATGAAACAAAGAAGTGTCAAATTACATCGGACAAAAAACGTGTTTAAGGTGTGGATCACAATTAACATTGTGCATTATAGTTGGACCACCCTATAGATGTTATATCTCAGAATGATATTGCCAAATATATAGATATAATTGACATTTGTTTTAGAAGACGTACGTCAATTACGAATCGCAGTTGCATTTTTTGGCCACCACTAAAAATATATACACATATCCTTTTTTATGTTTCTAGCACAAGTTCGTTTTTTTGGATCCAGGAATTTATTGAAATTAAACAAAATCTGTTCTGATATAGATATAGCTCCAGACACATATATTTAAGCGCATTTATGCTTTTAGCGCTAGAAGAAGCTACATTTTACATCCAATTTCGGTAAAAATTGGAACACATTAGTATTTTTGAAGCGAGGGACGTTGTTACCGCCACTGCTTTAGTCGCCGTCAAATACAACCCTTACTAGTTAATATTTAATTATAATCGATTTATCGATAGTTTTCATAATCCCTTTTGCTATTTTCTTAAGACGAAATGACAGCAGATTTGCAAAAATTACTTCCTTTTCGTTTTACTACTGGTCGTGTACACATGCATTAATCTCGTTATTAGAAATAAGTTGATGGTTTGATACCAAAAAGTACGTCATATTTTATATTACTAAAATACATATTAAATTGAATTAATTGTACTATGTATTATTTAAGGAATTTTAACATATGGTTGCGCCAAGGAGGCATAAATGAAATAAATGTATTTCGCTAAACTTAACCTTTGTTGTCAATCTCATCAGACCATCACGGACCAACAAATTTAAAATTCTTTTTGCGGTTCTGAATTTTACTAAATATAATTGCCTTGAAGATACCATTTCTTCGTTCCAGCTAAAATCATCGAACATATTATTTGTTCTGCCGACAACCACATCACATTGGTTATTTCAAACCCTCAGGCATACGTAAGTATCGTTAATATGGCTAATAATTCACAAGACGGTCAACCACCAAGTGTTACAAATTCTCAACCAACTGAAAACCTCACTCAAATATGTCAGCTTTGTCATGAGACAATTGTAAGTGCACCTACAATATGCTCCTCATGCCAAAAACCATACCACCAAATATGCGCCAAAGGCTATAATACACAAGTGCCATGGACATGCGGACCGTGCTCAGGTTCTAACAGCCATTCATCTGGTAGCACACATTCATCAATTTCTTTAAACAATTCATACAACAATAGAACAACCTTAGAGCTGAAAAGGTAAGAGGAGGAACGGGAACTAGCAGTGAAACGCGATACTGAATATTTGTCCAAAAAGTACAACATCTTACAACAAACAGAGATGGATTCCAATGTACAGTTTAATACTACGCAAAAGCAAGTAATGGTTACACAAACTCTAGAAAGTACTAAGCAGAACACATACGAATCGTACGTATCAGTTCCAAATCTAACCTCTCTTAACGCCCAGGCTTCCGCACTTACGACTGTAACGTCTAATCCATTCCGATGTCTGCAGCCGAACACATTTCACCTTCAAACCATTTTCCAAATTTAACTAACGTAAATAGTCATCCATTTCAATTTATTTATCCAAACTTTCCTCTTCATTCTACAAATAATCAAAATGTAAGTCACACCTCTTCTGGACATGTGTATACAAAATTGAAACAGTGCACCACAACAACAATTGTACGAAAACGTCGGGCTGGCATATCATACCAACGCAGTTACAACACATCTTCCACAACAAGCAAAAAAGCTTTCGACTGAACAACTACAAGCCCGACAAACCGTGCCAAAAGATTTACCTTTGTTCTCAGGTTGCCCAGAGGAGTGGCCGCTATTCAGCTCTACTTACGAGTGGTCCACGGCTGTTTGCGGTCTAACAGACGCAGAAAACCTCATCAGGCTCCAACGAGCTCTCCGTGGCGAAGCTTTAGAATCGGTGAAAAGAATACTAGTTCATCCATCATGCGTTCCCCACGCCTTATCCACGTTGAAGGTTCTATACGGCCAGCCAGA
This sequence comes from Hydrotaea diabolus, assembly GCA_963513945.1. NCBI lineage: Eukaryota > Metazoa > Arthropoda > Insecta > Diptera > Muscidae > Hydrotaea > Hydrotaea diabolus. The sequence goes on along the minus strand of OY740716.1, from coordinate 111,737,042 downwards.
AAAAATTCTGTTCTCACTGAGAAATAGAATAAAATCATTACCGCAGGTGAATACCAACAAATTGGAAACCATTACAAACTACGCAATCCAAGTAAAGGGGCTACAATCCACCATAGCGGTCTTGTTGACGAATTAAACAATTCATCATTGCTTCAGGATCTTATTTCCAAATTACCACCGTACTATCAAATTAATTGGGGAACACAAAAACTAAGGCTGCAGCAAAGCAACAAGAAACCAAATTTAGTTGAGTTTTCTAACTGGATGTTTGAAATCGGTTTATCAGCAAGCACAGTAAACGTTGAACACCAAATTGCCACGGAATTATCTAATAACCGTAGACAAAGAAATGAATTTCTTCACACGCACGTCGATTTAAAAGAAAATAAGAAGAAATGTCATGTATGCAAAGGAGAATGTAACAACGTTTCAAACTGTGAGAAATTCGTGTCAGCTGATCGAAAAGGAAGATGGAATATGGTAAAACAATTCGAGTTATGCAAGCACTGCTTATGGCACTGGGTTCCTGGAAAACAAAATGTGGCGGATGAAGCGACTAAGTGGGCCAAAAGGCCAGATATATCACCAACTAGTCGCTGGCTTAGAGGACCAGACTTTCTTTACAAATCGGCGAACGAATGGCCGGTAGCAGAACCGGTTACAGATATTTGCGACGGAGAATGAATCAAGTACGTACATTTTCACATTAATGAGGAAATGTTAATAGACGTCAGCCGCTTCTCAAAATGGATGAGGCTACTAAGAACTGCGGCATTTGTATTACGTTTTTGCACAATCCTAAAGACGAAATTAAAACCTGAAGTGAAACTGAGCTCAGATGAATTGGCGAGAGCAGAGTTGCTTCTGCTCGGATTGGCGCAAAAACAATTCTACCTAGAAAAATCAAATAAAACGTTAAAGAAATCAAGTTCTCTCTATAAACTGTCACCGAAACTAGATAAAGATGACATCCTTCGTGTCGAAGGACGCTTAGAAAATGCAGTTATTCCAGATTATGCAAAATGCCCGATAATTCTGCCCAGAAAATGTTATATAACCCAATTGATAATCAGTAATTTTCATAACAAATATCACCATCTCAATCACGAGACTGTCGTAAATGAAATAAGACAACTCTACTACATCCCTCGATTAAGAACTCTACTTAAAAGGGTAATAAAACAATGCCAGACTTGCAAAATAAGAAAGTGGACCCCAAGTTATCCTCAAATGGCAAGGTTGCCAGAGGCTCGTCTCGCATCTCATTGTTCACCATTTACTTATACAGGCCTTGACTATTTCGGTCCAATTATGGTGACATTCGGCCGCCGCTCTGAGAAAAGGTATGGAGCTTTACTTGCCTTACACTAAGAGCTGTCCACATAGAGATCGTAAACTCTTTAAATACTTCATCCTATATTATGGCAATTCGAAATTTTATGGCACGACGAGGAACACCGAGGGAATTCTACAGCGGTAACGCTACAAATTTTGTGAGTTCGGAAAAGGAAATCCGTGAAGCCGTAAAAGAAGTTGACAAAAACGAACTAGTTCGCAATTTTACCACAACCTTTACAAAATGGAATTTTATTCCACCATCATCGCCTCATATGGGTGGGGCCTGGGAGAGGCTAGTCAGATCAATAAAAACTGTCTTTTATAATGTTTCTCCTACTAGAGTACCAACTGAGGAGCTGCGTCGTGGGATGCTAGCAGAAGTGGAAAACATAGTTAACTCTCGACCACTTGTGTATGTGCCAATTGAGAGCGAGAATGGCGAAGCTTTAACACCAAATCATTTGTTACTTGGCTCTTCTAACGGCATGAAACCTTTAGTAACTTACAATGACAGCGGCGTTGCACTGAAGCAGAATTGGCTTTATTCTCAACAGTACGCAGACAACTTTAGGCGTAAATGGGTCAAGGAATACATGCCCACTTTAACATTTAGATCAAAATGGCATGAAAAAACGAAGCCGCTTAAGATCGGTGATTTGGTATTGGTGGTTGACCCGTCAAGCCCAAGAAATGTGTGGCCAAGAGGAAGAGTATTGGAGACCTCGATAGCGAAGGACGGACAAGTGAGAAAGGCAAAGATACTAACATCTAGCGGAACGTTAGTGCGGCAAGCAGCTTCGAAAGCTTCTCGTCATACTGTGGGGGGTGTTACCGCCACTGCTTTAGTCGCCGTCAAATACAACCCTTACTAGTTAATATTTAATTATAATCGATTTATCGATAGTTTTCATAATCCCTTTTGCTATTTTCTTAAGACGAAATGACAGCAGATTTGCAAAAATTACTTCCTTTTCGTTTTACTACTGGTCGTGTACACATGCATTAATCTCGTTATTAGAAATAAGTTGATGGTTTGATACCAAAAAGTACGTCATATTTTATATTACTAAAATACATATTAAATTGAATTAATTGTACTATGTATTATTTAAGGAATTTTAACATATGGTTGCGCCAAGGAGGCATAAATGAAATAAATATATTTCGCTAAACTTAACCTTTGTTGTCAATCTCATCAGACCATCACGGACCAACAGGACGTCATTAAAATTGAAAAAAAATCGTTCAGATTTAGATATAGCTCCCACACACATATGTTTACCCGATTACATGTGTTTAGTTTTTGGAGCCACATATTGCATCCAATCTTGATGAAGTTTGTTACATGTCAGTTTTTAGGACCAAGACCCAAAGTTTTGCATACAACGTTTCTAAGATTAGAGCAGTTTTTTTGCATTTCAGCGTTTTTTGAGTATAACTTTAAGAAAGTTCGAAAATTCTAAAAACTGAAAAAGTGAAAATCATAATTTAGCGATTTTCTTGAAACGGTAAGTGGTAAAATTTTTCAAAAACGGCACAACTAGCCGTACCTGCATCAAATCATCTATCGACCACAATATTTAAAAAAAAAAAAAAAAAAAAATGGCGGTGCTGGCCTAATTTTCGAATTCTCGAAATTTCTCGGCCAATATTCGCAATTTCGAAAAAAAAATTTGCGGCACAATTCAGCACAACTTTTGTTTTTTTTTCGAAATTTGAACATGACCGTGCGACATCCTGGACATCACCACATGTGCAAAGAAATACATCACCTTTATTAGCGGAGGCACATTGATAAATCTAACAACAACAAATATCGAAGCCTGAAATTATGCCTCAATCAAACGCATCGAGTGAAAGGAAAAGTGAATACTAGATACACACAGGTATGGATCACGAAGAGCAAGTGCAACGCCAGCTCTCACAATGAAGCCCAATTCTAAAAAGGACTGTAAGGTAACTAAAAATCGAAATCTTCTAACTAACATCAAACACACTTGTAAACAAATTATGCCATTTATTGGGTTAAGCCAACTTTCAAGTTGTATTATTGAAAAAGGGCGTTCTCGAAACCAAAATACAGATATGCTCCGTACTCCTGTATAGAAAATAGTAGACCAATTCGACAACGAGAAAGGTGACCTCTACACATACCAACTGAAAAGTTCAAAAGGCCTAATAGTTGTACTATGGGGTATGATAGTAGTATCATCGGAAGAAATTAAAGGAGATCTTTCGAATGAGAGTTACTAAATAAAATCTGTAATAGTCATTCACGAACAAAGAAGAAAGGTGCCACTCATACAATACTCGTATACGTCTTACGATACCTATATAATAGATGAATTAAGACAGAAGAGCCTCTGAAGAGCAATGATTCACCCCAACTCACAAATTGCCTTTCATATGCGTCAGGTGTGGTGATGTGCAGTCTGTGTATTGTCCTTATCCAAACGCTGAATTAACGCTAACTTAAGAGGGCGTCATGTATATACTCATATAAAAAATATGAATAAAACATTTAGATTACTAGTCAATGCATAATACCTGCATACAAAATATCACAACTTATCCAACGTGGCCCCATAGCCGATTCTCTAGAAAAAGCCAGTATCTTTAAAGGTCCATTCATTCAAGGCCAGCCATACATCCACATGATTAGAAACGATGAACCCGCCCACCCTTTCAAAATCTTCTCTTGAAAGCTCAAGAGAATAATTAATTAAAACGATGTCTTTTTTGCAAAGCATTATGCATTAAATGATGAGAAGCCAAAGCATGTTAATGCAAATTGTTTTGAAATAGGCCCGTCAATAATTTGTTGTTGGAATGCAAACAGCTTAAGCCAACATAAGCTTGAAGTGGAAGTTTTTCTTTAAATTCAAAAATTCGATATACTTCTAGTCTCCGAGATACATTATACAATATTAAATTGCTTTAGAATTAATGGCTAGGACCAAAGAATATAAATCATATAGAATGCGCATCTCATACACAATTTTCTTTGACGGTTAATTCTTGTGCTACACGTCTAGCGTACGCACTCTCATATCTTTTTGCAGTGTATGCTGCGCTCGCATTGCTGATAGCGAAAGCGTTCGCAAAAACGAAGGATGAAGTGACGGTGCTCATAATAAGAGCGAACACTGCTGCTATCGTGTGTGTATTCATTAAGGTGGACCTTGAAATGAAATTTTTGCGATATTTTGGTAGATGAGGGCTCTATTCCGTGCCTTTTTGAAAAAAAATGACAATGCGGAAAAAAAAAATTAAAAAAAAAAAATTAGGGGTTGCGCACGAGCCGAGAAAAAGGTCCACTTTGCCAAAATTAGGGGGGAAATTGCCATAGGTCATCAGGGGTCACCCGTAGGGGGGAAGAATGTATGGCCGACCCCCATTAACTTTTTACCGCCAACATTTTCCCCCAAGACACCCACCCCCTATCTCCTCCCCTTAGGGGGGTCACCATACAAAAATGGAGGTTGCTCAGTATTTTCGAAAAACACCATAGGTCATCAGGGGTCACCCCTAGGGGGGGCAAAATATATGACCGACCCCCATTAACTTTTCATCCCCAACATCTTTTCCGAACAAACTTACCCTCTATCTCCACTCCTTGAGGGACTCCCCATACAAAAATACTGAAAATCTATGTATTTACAGTTGCACAATATCGAGATTTTTTTGATTTTTTTACAGAAATTCCACCAATATTCAAGAGTGGTCATTGTTTGGAAAGTCTTGAAAAATTTGAAACGCACACGTAGCAGATGCCCCCATTCATAAAAGTTAAGATGACAACACAACTTAGATCGCGCGACGATATTTTTTTGATTGGTTATCCAAGCATGAATATTACGGGGAACAAATTACCGTCGAAGAAGCAAGTGCTAAGAATGCATTTCTTCAACATTCGCAAACGAAACATGTCGAAGAAAAATAGTGCGGTTATAGTCGCGGACGCAGTGATGATTTTTTGGCGCCAAGCAGCTATTCCGACGAAAGCCAGAGGAGATGTTACAAGAAAAATAGCTGCGCTGCACGATGAGTGGGATGCTTTAAGAAAGTCATCTCACAGAAAGACTGAGTCCACTAGAGAAAAAGAGAATAAGTTTTCTGATAGCTTGGATAATCTTTTCGACATCGCACACGCCAACGCCCTTGAGAAAATGACAAATACCGAAGACATTGAGTTTCTGCTAAAGCAAAGAGAAGATGGCCGGCCAGGAACTATGGGAGGTGTGGACGCTACTGATACTCGAACGAGGAAAAGAAAAGCTGAGCGCGAAGAACAAGAAGAGTTGCGACGCAAACGTGCAACGGAATCTAGTAGAGATCAGTTCGCTAAAGGCGGTAAGCTATTTCGCGCTTTGTGTGTTCGTCCAATGTTTATATTCAAATGAAATTCTTTCAATTGCAGTGGTTAAATTTTCAAGCAGTGATTCAAGCGATGATAATGGGAGACTGGACGAAAACTTCCCGGCAGAAGCTGGCCCATCAAATGTTGGTGACAGAAGAGGTTACAAACAATGTTTTACTGAACGAGTCCTATCAGCTTTGGACAAGTGCAAAGTGACTGACCGAGACGCGGTCGGCATTATGATAGCGGCGGCAGAAGCATTTGGACGCGATCCTCAACAATACACAATAAACCGTACGTCGCTTCGGAGATGTCGGCGTTCAAATCGAGAGAACATGCTGAGTTATGTGAAAGACAATCCAGAAGTAAGATCGCATAGATTTATTTTCTCTCATTCAGAATTCTTATTCTTCAACGCGTTTCATTTATCTCCAGCTTGTCGCAGCTAAATCCTTCGTAGTCCATTGGGATGGCAAAATGCTTTTGAATTTTGTGGGTACAAAGAAGGTGGACCGTCTACCGGTAATTGTTTCGTACGGAGAAAAAGAACAACTTCTTGGAGTTCCCAAAGTAGAAGATGGGAAAGGAAAAGGCCGGAGAATAGCACATGCCGTTTATCAACTGTTGGCATCTTGGCATATGACACATCGAATACAAGGACTTTCTTTCGACACGACATCGACGAACTGTGGCCCATTCTCCGGAGCCGCAGTTGCTCTTGAGCGGCTGTTGGAGAGAGAAATCTTATATTTACCTTGCAGACACCACGTATACGAACTGGTGCTAAGGGAAGTTTTTGAGACAAAAATGGGAAAGACCAGTGCACCAGGCGTTCCTTGCTTTGACCGTTTCAAACAGGAATGGGACGCTGTAAAGGTTAAACCATTCCATTCTGGCTTGATAGACGATCAAGTCGTCAGAAAAATTCCTGTGGCAATGCAAGTCGGCATAAAGGAGTTTTGCTTAGATCAATTGAAGGAGAAACACCCTCGCGATGACTACAAAGAAATGCTACAATTAATTCTTTTGTTTCTGGGTGAAAAACTTGAGAATTACCATTTCCGACCTCCAGGACCCGTTTCCCATGCTCGATGGATGGCAAAAGCCATTTACAGCCTCAAGATGTTTTTGTTTCGGAGAACTTTTCACTTATCTGTATGTGAATTGAATGGTATTCGACACGTTTGTATTTTTGTGGTGCGACTTTACGTCAAGGCATGGTTTGATTCTTCTCGAGCAGCTGAGGCGCCGAATCAAGATTGGAAGTTTTTGAAGGACATCGTCGAGTACAAGTCCGTTGACCAGGATTTATCTCGGGTAATGATAAAGAAATTTATCGGTCACCTATGGTATCTCGCCGATGAGCACATAGCCCTTGCCTTTTTCGATGACAAGGTTTCAAATGAGTTGAAGGCCAAAATGGCCCAAGCATTGCTAGAAAATGAGAATGACGAAGGTGAAGAAGATGAAGAAGACGAAGAAGGTGAAGAAGACGACCCGGTTCCCCCAGCTGCTCGCGTCGTAATCAAAAGCACCAGCGTTAAAAAAATCGAGGTGAAATTCAAAGATGTGAATGAGGAATTCTTGGCTAAAGACTTGAGCAACTTCGTCTCTCATAATACCAAAAATTTATTTGTACGATTTGGAATATCGCAAGATTTCATTCTTGCAAATCCAGCAACCTGGAAATCTCGCGCAGACTATCAAGAAGGTCGTAGAATTGTAAATAACTTGCGCGTTGTGAACGACACTGCCGAAAGAGGAGTAAAAATGATACAAGATTATAATAGAATACTGTGTCAAGGCGAAGAAGAGAAACAGTATTTACTACATGTTATCGATTCTTACCGCAAGAAATACCCATCAGCGAACAAAAATATGTTAATTTGACTATATTATATTAAAAGTGCTTAGTAGTACTACTCAATTACAGCTTCTTTTATTTTTGTATGGGGAGTCCCTCAAGGAGTGGAGATAGAGGGTAAGTTTGTTCGGAAAAGATGTTGGGGATGAAAAGTTAATGGGGGTCGGTCATATATTTTGTCCCCCTAGGGGTGACCCCTGATGACCTATGGTGTTTTTCGAAAATACTGAGCAACCTCCATTTTTGTATGGTGACCCCCCTAAGGGGAGGAGATAGGGGGTGGGTGTCTTGGGGGAAAATGTTGGCGGTAAAAAGTTAATGGGGGTCGGCCATACATTCTTCCCCCCTACGGGTGACCCCTGATGACCTATGGCAATTTCCCCCCTAATTTTGGCAAAGTGGACCTTTTTCTCGGCTCATGCGCAACCCCTAATTTTTTTTTTTTTTAATTTTTTTTTCCGCATTGTCATTTTTTTTCAAAAAGGCACGGAATAGAGCCCTCATCTACCAAAATATCGACACAAGGTCCACCCTAGTATTCATGTTCTTTTCTTTTATTATTTTGCTTTTTTACAAAGTCTAGTAGACAGCGTATGCTATTATATCATTGTCAGCAAATCTGCAATATTTGGCGTGTACTTATTTTATAGATTTCATATCCGAATTCGTGAATAGCAATTAAATTTTTTTTCATATATTTTGGTTTTAATAATATGTTTATAAATTAAAATAGGTTCAAATGAAGTAAATTTGGAAGCTAAAGTTGGGGCTTTAAAAAATTTGTGCAAGATAATTCATTTCAATTTAAATAATTAATTAATATTTTTTTTTCGAAAACATCTTTAAGAAAATATTCGGCATAGATATGGATGTCATTAATTAATTAATATTTTTTTTTCGAAAACGTATTCAAGAAAATATTCGGCATAGATATAGTTGTCAAAGTCGACATCAGTTACTGCGCTTTGGATTATGTTTGTTTGCTCAGAAGCTAACTGGGAGCTATTAAAATTTGCTTCAATCAGTATTTCCTCGCCATGTGACAGCTCACAATTGCTAGAGGAACTTGATTGAACAATTTTAGCGACTATAAACTTTGCCAAATTGTCATTTAATTCAGCTACAGAAGGATTGTTTCCTCCTTTTTGACTCAACATAGCAAAAGTGTTTTCTAACTTTTCCTGATTAAAGGACTTTCTCATGATAAAAAAAATCTTCTACCTATAGTTCGTCCAAAAAAAGAACAGAATTTAATGTCAGTTTCATCCCGTCTAAAAAGAAAACTTTCTTCTTTTTATCCTCAAATTCTAGTTCTTCTAAGTATTTTAGAAAAGCTTGAATATATTTGTGAGCTTCGTTGTTCAATTGTAATGCAGATCTGTAGCAATTATCACTATAAAGTGTTCCACTATTTAGGCAATCAAAAATTTTGTACATTTTTTCCAAAAAAATGGCAGTGGATAAGACCAATTCATTACTTATTTTAGTTGTTCTGATAGCTGCTGCCACTGTTTTGCTGAAAATTTGGGTTGCAAATTGCACCCGCATTTTTTTAAAAGAATTAGGGAAGATATGCTGTCTGTTAGTAACGGACACATGCTGTGAGTTAGTGTCGGACACATTTTTGTTGTTTCATAATGTTCTTTATTAATTGAAAACTAACATTGCGTCAGAAGTTTTTAAGTCACATTTTAGTCACCAATTTCGTAAAAATTTTATTAAATGGGGAAAGTCGAACATACAATATATTTTATGTTTATCCATAACACAATATGGGTTTCAGCTGATACTCCAAGGTTAGAGAAACATTTTCTATTAGGAGAACCTTGGTCGCAAACAAGCACTCTAACTATCACGCCAAGACTTTTACTTCATTATACTTCAGTATTTTGGTCAAAGTATATTTACATTTGAGCACATCGACCAAAGTAAAAATACGCATACTACAAATTTTATTGGTTCTTTCAAAACCAGTGTGTTCGAATCCATCTATTAAATCAAGATGCGTGTTGTAATTCAACGCCTTCGTTATTGACATTTCATCCATCAATAAAACCATGTGATTTAAATCCTTGCCTTCAAGTAGAGAACATCTATGTTTAAGGGTTTCAAAACTACTGTTTTAAAAACCAGGCTGTACTAATTCTATGGGGGCCCATCGGTATAAAGTAGAAACGTGAGGTAAATTGAGATTCAATTTATTTCGTAAAAAGGCTTAAGTTGACTGACACGTATAAAATATATTCTGAGCCAGATATCTTACATCGTCTGAATAATCTTTTGGATGATAACTTAGCAAAATAACTTAGGTTTCGTTGCATATATTCTGAAGACAATTAATGGACGACTTCAATGCATTTTTTGAAACAATATTATTTTTAACAATATTATCAGTTTTCAGCGCTGACTATATTTTCTTATATTTTTTAAAAGCCTATTATATTTTCTTTTATATTTTTCCTTTAATGTTGTTTCATTATCGCAATTCTTACAAAAAGGTGCTTCTATCTCATCATTACAAACATTTTTCCGCGAATTTGGAAAATAGAAATATTGTATATATTGTAAATACGTATTGTAGGAATAGCTTCTGCTTTAAAATTTCTTTTTCCAGCACATGTGCTCGAGAAATTATTTTTGCAATTCTAAAAATTTTTATTATAATCATTTTCAGGAATTTGTCATTTTTCTCTCCAAATTTAACCAAGAATCAAATTAGGTGTTGGAAATTTATACATTTTTAATTTGCTGCAACTCCGTCTCGATTTCCCACTCTTATTAATGCAGCATTTTATGCCACTGGGAAAAGTATTTTTTAGTTTACTTCCGCGCTGTCGCTGTAGTGAAGCGAAGGCAAGTGAGAGGGAGTGTGACGAGAGTAAAGCTGAAGTCAGTGGCAACGTTGCTTTCACTGTGTGTTTGCTTGCGCTTTCTACTTCCCCCGCATCTGAAGCGTAAGCAAAATATGTTTAATTTTTTAGCTCAGATGCGCTATAAAATATACATTTTTATATATATTTTTTGCTTGGACCCTACGACACTAAGCATCCCAGCGACAGGGTCTGTGGTGGCACAGCAATCACTATTAAACATTGTCTACTGCCCGAATAAAGGAACCACATACAAGCTAATAGTTAATATGTCTGCCATTAATACTGCTATATCGTTAATCTATTGTCCTTCAAAGTACTATAATATGGACAAAGATCACGTTGTATATTTTTTCTCTAAATAAGTGATTTCGCCGTTGTCAAAAATATAAAGCTCATAACATTTATTAATGTTTATCATACGATCTTTCATCAGACCACTTTTCAACAACTCTCACATTGCTTGAAATAAGACAAGTGAATGAGCATTATTTTTTTTTTTAAAAAGTGCTTACACTGGATGATTTATAAGAAACACATTAGCACACACTTGTCCAGGGAAATTCCCATAAGTGGCAGATGACAAAAAGCTGCCATAACCCTTTTACTGATGAATTAAACAACGCACAAGGGTTTGCTAAATCTAAAATTCGGTATCTGACTAAAGATTACATTTTTCAGTAAGATGTGTTTCCAATAGAAACAGTATATCATTCCATTCTGGCTTGATAGACGATCAAGTCGTCAGAAAAATTCCTGTGGCAATGCAAGTCGGCATAAAGGAGTTTTGCTTAGATCAATTGAAGGAGAAACACCCTCGCGATGACTACAAAGAAATGCTACAATTAATTCTTTTGTTTCTGGGTGAAAAACTTGAGAATTACCATTTCCGACCTCCAGGACCCGTTTCCCATGCTCGATGGATGGCAAAAGCCATTTACAGCCTCAAGATGTTTTTGTTTCGGAGAACTTTTCACTTATCTGCATGTGAATTGAATGGTATTCGACACGTTTGTATTTTTGTGGTGCGACTTTACGTCAAGGCATGGTTTGATTCTTCTCGAGCAGCTGAGGCGCCGAATCAAGATTGGAAGTTTTTGAAGGACATCGTCGAGTACAAGTCCGTTGACCAGGATTTATCTCGGGTAATGATAAAGAAATTTATCGGTCACCTATGGTATCTCGCCGATGAGCACATAGCCCTTGCCTTTTTCGATGACAAGGTTTCAAATGAGTTGAAGGCCAAAATGGCCCAAGCATTGCTAGAAAATGAGAATGACGAAGGTGAAGAAGATGAAGAAGACGAAGAAGGTGAAGAAGACGACCCGGTTCCCCCAGCTGCTCGCGTCGTAATCAAAAGCACCAGCGTTAAAAAAATCGAGGTGAAATTCAAAGATGTGAATGAGGAATTCTTGGCTAAAGACTTGAGCAACTTCGTCTCTCATAATACCAAAAATTTATTTGTACGATTTGGAATATCGCAAGATTTCATTCTTGCAAATCCAGCAACCTGGAAATCTCGCGCAGACTATCAAGAAGGTCGTAGAATTGTAAATAACTTGCGCGTTGTGAACGACACTGCCGAAAGAGGAGTAAAAATGATACAAGATTATAATAGAATACTGTGTCAAGGCGAAGAAGAGAAACAGTATTTACTACATGTTATCGATTCTTACCGCAAGAAATACCCATCAGCGAACAAAAATATGTTAATTTGACTATATTATATTAAAAGTGCTTAGTAGTACTACTCAATTACAGCTTCTTTTATTTTTGTATGGGGAGTCCCTCAAGGAGTGGAGATAGAGGGTAAGTTTGTTCGGAAAAGATGTTGGGGATGAAAAGTTAATGGGGGTCGGTCATATATTTTGTCCCCCTAGGGGTGACCCCTGATGACCTATGGTGTTTTTCGAAAATACTGAGCAACCTCCATTTTTGTATGGTGACCCCCCTAAGGGGAGGAGATATGGGGTGGGTGTCTTGGGGGAAAATGTTGGCGGTAAAAAGTTAATGGGGGTCGGCCATACATTCTTCCCCCCTACGGGTGACCCCTGATGACCTATGGCAATTTCCCCCCTAATTTTGGCAAAGTGGACCTTTTTCTCGGCTCATGCGCAACCCCTAATTTTTTTTTTTTTTAATTTTTTTTTCCGCATTGTCATTTTTTTTCAAAAAGGCACGGAATAGAGCCCTCATCTACCAAAATATCGACACAAGGTCCACCCTAGTATTCATGTTCTTTTTTTTTATTATTTTGCTTTTTTACAAAGTCTAGTAGACAGCGTATGCTATTATATCATTGTCAGCAAATCTGCAATATTTGGCGTGTACTTATTTTATAGATTTCTTATCCGAATTCGTGAATAGCAATTAAATTTTTTTTCATATATTTTGGTTTTAATAATATGTTTATAAGTTAAAATAGGTTCAAATGAAGTAAATTTGGAAGCTAAAGTTGGGGCTTTAAAAAATTTGTGCAAGATAATTCATTTCAATTTAAATAATTAATTAATATTTTTTTTTCGAAAACATCTTTAAGAAAATATTCGGCATAGATATGGATGTCATTAATTAATTAATATTTTTTTTTCGAAAACGTATTCAAGAAAATATTCGGCATAGATATAGTTGTCAAAGTCGACATCAGTTACTGCGCTTTGGATTATGTTTGTTTGCTCAGAAGCTAACTGGGAGCTATTAAAATTTGCTTCAATCAGTATTTCCTCGCCATGTGACAGCTCACAATTGCTAGAGGAACTTGATTGAACAATTTTAGCGACTATCAACTTTGCCAAATTGTCATTTAATTCAGCTACAGAAGGATTGTTTCCTCCTTTTTGACGCAACATAGCAAAAGTGTTTTCTAACTTTTCCTGATTAAAGGACTTTCTCATGATAAAAAAAATCTTCTACCTATAGTTCGTCCAAAAAAAGAACAGAATTTAATGTCAGTTTCATCCCGTCTAAAAAGAAAACTTTCTTCTTTTTATCCTCAAATTCTAGTTCTTCTAAGTATTTTAGAAAAGCTTGAATATATTTGTGAGCTTCGTTGTTCAATTGTAATGCAGATCTGTAGCAATTATCACTATAAAGTGTTCCACTATTTAGGCAATCAAAAATTTTGTACATTTTTTCCAAAAAAGTGGCAGTGGATAAGACCAATTCATTACTTATTTTAGTTGTTCTGATAGCTGCTGCCACTGTTTTGCTGAAAATTTGGGTTGCAAATTGCACCCGCATTTTTTTAAAAGAATTAGGGAAGATATGCTGTCTGTTAGTAACGGACACATGCTGTGAGTTAGTGTCGGACACATTTTTGTTGTTTCATAATGTTCTTTATTAATTGAAAACTAACATTGCGTCAGAAGTTTTTAAGTCACATTTTAGTCACCAATTTCGTAAAAATTTTATTAAATGGGGAAAGTCGAACATACAATATATTTTATGTTTATCCATAACACAATATGGGTTTCAGCTGATACTCCAAGGTTAGAGAAACATTTTCTATTAGGAGAACCTTGGTCGCAAACAAGCACTCTAACTATCACGCCAAGACTTTTACTTCATTATACTTCAGTATTTTGGTCAAAGTATATTTACATTTGAGCACATCGACCAAAGTAAAAATACGCATACTACAAATTTTATTGGTTCTTTCAAAACCAGTGTGTTCGAATCCATCTATTAAATCAAGATGCGTGTTGTAATTCAACGCCTTCGTTATTGACATTTCATCCATCAATAAAACCATGTGATTTAAATCCTTGCCTTCAAGTAGAGAACATCTATGTTTAAGGGTTTCAAAACTACTGTTTTAAAAACCAGGCTGTACTAATTCTATGGGGGCCCATCGGTATAAAGTAGAAACGTGAGGTAAATTGAGATTCAATTTATTTCGTAAAAAGGCTTAAGTTGACTGACACGTATAAAATATATTCTGAGCCAGATATCTTACATCGTCTGAATAATCTTTTGGATGATAACTTAGCAAAATAACTTAGGTTTCGTTGCATATATTCTGAAGACAATTAATGGACGACTTCAATGCATTTTTTGAAACAATATTATTTTTAACAATATTATCAGTTTTCAGCGCTGACTATATTTTCTTATATTTTTTAAAAGCCTATTATATTTTCTTTTATATTTTTCCTTTAATGTTGTTTCATTATCGCAATTCTTACAAAAAGGTGCTTCTATCTCATCATTACAAACATTTTTCCGCGAATTTGGAAAATAGAAATATTGTATATATTGTAAATACGTATTGTAGGAATAGCTTCTGCTTTAAAATTTCTTTTTCCAGCACATGTGCTCGAGAAATTATTTTTGCAATTCTAAAAATTTTTATTATAATCATTTTCAGGAATTTGTCATTTTTCTCTCCAAATTTAACCAAGAATCAAATTAGGTGTTGGAAATTTATACATTTTTAATTTGCTGCAACTCCGTCTCGATTTCCCACTCTTATTAATGCAGCATTTTATGCCACTGGGAAAAGTATTTTTTAGTTTACTTCCGCGCTGTCGCTGTAGTGAAGCGAAGGCAAGTGAGAGGGAGTGTGACGAGAGTAAAGCTGAAGTCAGTGGCAACGTTGCTTTCACTGTGTGTTTGCTTGCGCTTTCTACTTCCCCCGCATCTGAAGCGTAAGCAAAATATGTTTAATTTTTTAGCTCAGATGCGCTATAAAATATACATTTTTATATATATTTTTTGCTTGGACCCTACGACACTAAGCATCCCAGCGACAGGGTCTGTGGTGGCACAGCAATCACTATTAAACATTGTCTACTGCCCGAATAAAGGAACCACATACAAGCTAATAGTTAATATGTCTGCCATTAATACTGCTATATCGTTAATCTATTGTCCTTCAAAGTACTATAATATGGACAAAGATCACGTTGTATATTTTTTCTCTAAATAAGTGATTTCGCCGTTGTCAAAAATATAAAGCTCATAACATTTATTAATGTTTATCATACGATCTTTCATCAGACCACTTTTCAACAACTCTCACATTGCTTGAAATAAGACAAGTGAATGAGCATTATTTTTTTTTTTAAAAAGTGCTTACACTGGATGATTTATAAGAAACACATTAGCACACACTTGTCCAGGGAAATTCCCATAAGTGGCAGATGACAAAAAGCTGCCATAACCCTTTTACTGATGAATTAAACAACGCACAAGGGTTTGCTAAATCTAAAATTCGGTATCTGACTAAAGATTACATTTTTCAGTAAGATGTGTTTCCAATAGAAACAGTATATCATTCCATTCTGGCTTGATAGACGATCAAGTCGTCAGAAAAATTCCTGTGGCAATGCAAGTCGGCATAAAGGAGTTTTGCTTAGATCAATTGAAGGAGAAACACCCTCGCGATGACTACAAAGAAATGCTACAATTAATTCTTTTGTTTCTGGGTGAAAAACTTGAGAATTACCATTTCCGACCTCCAGGACCCGTTTCCCATGCTCGATGGATGGCAAAAGCCATTTACAGCCTCAAGATGTTTTTGTTTCGGAGAACTTTTCACTTATCTGTATGTGAATTGAATGGTATTCGACACGTTTGTATTTTTGTGGTGCGACTTTACGTCAAGGCATGGTTTGATTCTTCTCGAGCAGCTGAGGCGCCGAATCAAGATTGGAAGTTTTTGAAGGACATCGTCGAGTACAAGTCCGTTGACCAGGATTTATCTCGGGTAATGATAAAGAAATTTATCGGTCACCTATGGTATCTCGCCGATGAGCACATAGCCCTTGCCTTTTTCGATGACAAGGTTTCAAATGAGTTGAAGGCCAAAATGGCCCAAGCATTGCTAGAAAATGAGAATGACGAAGGTGAAGAAGATGAAGAAGACGAAGAAGGTGAAGAAGACGACCCGGTTCCCCCAGCTGCTCGCGTCGTAATCAAAAGCACCAGCGTTAAAAAAATCGAGGTGAAATTCAAAGATGTGAATGAGGAATTCTTGGCTAAAGACTTGAGCAACTTCGTCTCTCATAATACCAAAAATTTATTTGTACGATTTGGAATATCGCAAGATTTCATTCTTGCAAATCCAGCAACCTGGAAATCTCGCGCAGACTATCAAGAAGGTCGTAGAATTGTAAATAACTTGCGCGTTGTGAACGACACTGCCGAAAGAGGAGTAAAAATGATACAAGATTATAATAGAATACTGTGTCAAGGCGAAGAAGAGAAACAGTATTTACTACATGTTATCGATTCTTACCGCAAGAAATACCCATCAGCGAACAAAAATATGTTAATTTGACTATATTATATTAAAAGTGCTTAGTAGTACTACTCAATTACAGCTTCTTTTATTTTTGTATGGGGAGTCCCTCAAGGAGTGGAGATAGAGGGTAAGTTTGTTCGGAAAAGATGTTGGGGATGAAAAGTTAATGGGGGTCGGTCATATATTTTGTCCCCCTAGGGGTGACCCCTGATGACCTATGGTGTTTTTCGAAAATACTGAGCAACCTCCATTTTTGTATGGTGACCCCCCTAAGGGGAGGAGATAGGGGGTGGGTGTCTTGGGGGAAAATGTTGGCGGTAAAAAGTTAATGGGGGTCGGCCATACATTCTTCCCCCCTACGGGTGACCCCTGATGACCTATGGCAATTTCCCCCCTAATTTTGGCAAAGTGGACCTTTTTCTCGGCTCATGCGCAACCCCTAATTTTTTTTTTTTTTAATTTTTTTTTCCGCATTGTCATTTTTTTTCAAAAAGGCACGGAATAGAGCCCTCATCTACCAAAATATCGACACAAGGTCCACCCTAGTATTCATGTTCTTTTCTTTTATTATTTTGCTTTTTTACAAAGTCTAGTAGACAGCGTATGCTATTATATCATTGTCAGCAAATCTGCAATATTTGGCGTGTACTTATTTTATAGATTTCATATCCGAATTCGTGAATAGCAATTAAATTTTTTTTCATATATTTTGGTTTTAATAATATGTTTATAAGTTAAAATAGGTTCAAATGAAGTAAATTTGGAAGCTAAAGTTGGGGCTTTAAAAAATTTGTGCAAGATAATTCATTTCAATTTAAATAATTAATTAATATTTTTTTTTCGAAAACATCTTTAAGAAAATATTCGGCATAGATATGGATGTCATTAATTAATTAATATTTTTTTTTCGAAAACGTATTCAAGAAAATATTCGGCATAGATATAGTTGTCAAAGTCGACATCAGTTACTGCGCTTTGGATTATGTTTGTTTGCTCAGAAGCTAACTGGGAGCTATTAAAATTTGCTTCAATCAGTATTTCCTCGCCATGTGACAGCTCACAATTGCTAGAGGAACTTGATTGAACAATTTTAGCGACTATAAACTTTGCCAAATTGTCATTTAATTCAGCTACAGAAGGATTGTTTCCTCCTTTTTGACTCAACATAGCAAAAGTGTTTTCTAACTTTTCCTGATTAAAGGACTTTCTCATGATAAAAAAAATCTTCTACCTATAGTTCGTCCAAAAAAAGAACAGAATTTAATGTCAGTTTCATCCCGTCTAAAAAGAAAACTTTCTTCTTTTTATCCTCAAATTCTAGTTCTTCTAAGTATTTTAGAAAAGCTTGAATATATTTGTGAGCTTCGTTGTTCAATTGTAATGCAGATCTGTAGCAATTATCACTATAAAGTGTTCCACTATTTAGGCAATCAAAAATTTTGTACATTTTTTCCAAAAAAGTGGCAGTGGATAAGACCAATTCATTACTTATTTTAGTTGTTCTGATAGCTGCTGCCACTGTTTTGCTGAAAATTTGGGTTGCAAATTGCACCCGCATTTTTTTAAAAGAATTAGGGAAGATATGCTGTCTGTTAGTAACGGACACATGCTGTGAGTTAGTGTCGGACACATTTTTGTTGTTTCATAATGTTCTTTATTAATTGAAAACTAACATTGCGTCAGAAGTTTTTAAGTCACATTTTAGTCACCAATTTCGTAAAAATTTTATTAAATGGGGAAAGTCGAACATACAATATATTTTATGTTTATCCATAACACAATATGGGTTTCAGCTGATACTCCAAGGTTAGAGAAACATTTTCTATTAGGAGAACCTTGGTCGCAAACAAGCACTCTAACTATCACGCCAAGACTTTTACTTCATTATACTTCAGTATTTTGGTCAAAGTATATTTACATTTGAGCACATCGACCAAAGTAAAAATACGCATACTACAAATTTTATTGGTTCTTTCAAAACCAGTGTGTTCGAATCCATCTATTAAATCAAGATGCGTGTTGTAATTCAACGCCTTCGTTATTGACATTTCATCCATCAATAAAACCATGTGATTTAAATCCTTGCCTTCAAGTAGAGAACATCTATGTTTAAGGGTTTCAAAACTACTGTTTTAAAAACCAGGCTGTACTAATTCTATGGGGGCCCATCGGTATAAAGTAGAAACGTGAGGTAAATTGAGATTCAATTTATTTCGTAAAAAGGCTTAAGTTGACTGACACGTATAAAATATATTCTGAGCCAGATATCTTACATCGTCTGAATAATCTTTTGGATGATAACTTAGCAAAATAACTTAGGTTTCGTTGCATATATTCTGAAGACAATTAATGGACGACTTCAATGCATTTTTTGAAACAATATTATTTTTAACAATATTATCAGTTTTCAGCGCTGACTATATTTTCTTATATTTTTTAAAAGCCTATTATATTTTCTTTTATATTTTTCCTTTAATGTTGTTTCATTATCGCAATTCTTACAAAAAGGTGCTTCTATCTCATCATTACAAACATTTTTCCGCGAATTTGGAAAATAGAAATATTGTATATATTGTAAATACGTATTGTAGGAATAGCTTCTGCTTTAAAATTTCTTTTTCCAGCACATGTGCTCGAGAAATTATTTTTGCAATTCTAAAAATTTTTATTATAATCATTTTCAGGAATTTGTCATTTTTCTCTCCAAATTTAACCAAGAATCAAACTAGGTGTTGGAAATTTATACATTTTTAATTTGCTGCAACTCCGTCTCGATTTCCCACTCTTATTAATGCAGCATTTTATGCCACTGGGAAAAGTATTTTTTAGTTTACTTCCGCGCTGTCGCTGTAGTGAAGCGAAGGCAAGTGAGAGGGAGTGTGACGAGAGTAAAGCTGAAGTCAGTGGCAACGTTGCTTTCACTGTGTGTTTGCTTGCGCTTTCTACTTCCCCCGCATCTGAAGCGTAAGCAAAATATGTTTAATTTTTAGCTCAGATGCGCTATAAAATATACATTTTTATATATATTTTTTGCTTGGACCCTACGACACTAAGCATCCCAGCGACAGGGTCTGTGGTGGCACAGCAATCACTATTAAACATTGTCTACTGCCCGAATAAAGGAACCACATACAAGCTAATAGTTAATATGTCTGCCATTAATACTGCTATATCGTTAATCTATTGTCCTTCAAAGTACTATAATATGGACAAAGATCACGTTGTATATTTTTTCTCTAAATAAGTGATTTCGCCGTTGTCAAAAATATAAAGCTCATAACATTTATTAATGTTTATCATACGATCTTTCATCAGACCACTTTTCAACAACTCTCACATTGCTTGAAATAAGACAAGTGAATGAGCATTATTTTTTTTTTTAAAAAGTGCTTACACTGGATGATTTATAAGAAACACATTAGCACACACTTGTCCAGGGAAATTCCCATAAGTGGCAGATGACAAAAAGCTGCCATAACCCTTTTACTGATGAATTAAACAACGCACAAGGGTTTGCTAAATCTAAAATTCGGTATCTGACTAAAGATTACATTTTTCAGTAAGATGTGTTTCCAATAGAAACAGTATATCAATATTCTGACAATCTAGGTACTGTGTTAGTTTGTGTCTATGTTGGTTCACACCGTTAGCGTTCCATGTACATATTGTAAGATGGCCAATTTTTACTAAGTTCAACTTGTATCCACTGATTTTGGCTACACATTAATTCTTGCAGCATGGATTTCATAGTTGACTTAATTAAACATGTTAATAAATCATTGATTCGGCAGCACCAAATTGTTGCACTGAGGTGTATGCGCCCTTAGATCATTCCCGTACCGTTTGTAACACCGTTTCCGTCGCTAGAGTAATCTTGGGTTTTTTTTTGCGTTTTGGCAAAGTGCAATACGATTTTGTGTCCATACTCTTGACAATTTTGGCATTGGCCGGGACCATTTTGTGGGATTCTTTAACCGTAATTCTTCTATCTAACAAAAAAGACACTGAGAACGGAATAACTCAGAAATCCATGTCTCTTTTAAATTTTACTTTACAGTCAGTCTTAGTCGGGCCGCTGCAGACCTATTTCGCTGCCATTCTCGACGGAACCTCCATTTTCGCTTACAATATGTTATTTCACAGTAAGTGCAAGTATTCAAACTTTTTGTTGGGTCCTTTGGCTGTGTGTAGCGTACATGACCGCCTGACTGTGTTATCGATCTTTTTCGCTTTAGAAATTTAATGATTCGAATCATAATGACTGCTTATGTACTTCCTGTATTTTAACCAGTTAGTTGTGGATGAAATAATCCTTAGGGCCTCTTCTGACTGTCTTCTCGTGAAGAACAAAAATAACTGGTAAGTAGTCTGGCGATAAATCGGGGCAAGTACTAGCAGATACATTTGATTAACTATCTCTTCTTACCATACCGAAGTCTTCCAAGTCAGGCTTTTTGTTAATATAAAATGGCCAGTATGTTGGCCGACTGGGCGATATAAAGTCCAATTTATTTTGGCGTCGCATTAGACATTTATGAAGCTGGTTTCCTCAAGTGTTTGCTAAACCTAAAATTTGGTATCTGACTAAAGATTGAATTTTTCTGTAAGATGTGTTTCCAATAGAAACAGTATATCAATATTCTGACGATCTAGGTACTCTGCCAGTTTGTGTCTATGTTAGTTCACACCGTTAGCGTTCCATGTACATATTGTAAGATGGCCTATTTTTACTAAGATGAACTTGTATCCACTGATTTTGGTTACGCATTAATTCTTGCATCATGGATTTTATAGTTGACTTGAAATAATAATAATAATAAATCATTGAATAAATAATAATAAATCATTGATTCGGCATTACCAAATAGTTGCACTGAGGTTTATGCGCCCTTAGATCATTCCCGTACGGGTCTATTGGATGTCTATTATAGTTTCTGCTTAAGTTCTTGTAAACCATACAACCTCTGTAGTTTGCGGTATAATGTTCCCCGCAATTGTTTGTTTTTTTTGCGTTTCGGCAAAGTGCAATACGATTTTGTGTGCCCATACTCTTGACAATTTTGGCATTGGCCGGGACCATTTTGTGGGGTTCTTTAACCGTAATTCTTCTATATAACAAATATTGAAGTTTGTATATAAGATGAACTTCATTTTTCTTTAGTTTCCGCGACTTAGGTTGAAGTTTGACGTGGGTTGAAGTTTGAAGTATTATGTTAACCGCAATTCTTTTTTTTTGCGTTTTGGCAAAGTGCAATACGATTTCGTGTGCCCATACCTTTGACAATTTTGGCATTGGCCGGGACCATTTTGTGGGGTTCTTTAACCGTAATTCTTCTATATAACAAATATTGAAGTTTGTATATCAGATGAACTTCATTTTTCTTTAGTTTCCGCGACTTGGGTTGAAGTTTGACCTTGTACATTGGTTGTGAAACCTTTTTATTATTAAGAGCGCTTGCTCAATTGCATACCTCTTCATGGTCAAACACTGAAACAAAGAAGTGTCAAATTACGTCGGACAAAAAACGTGATGTTTAAGGTGTGGCTCACAATTAACATTGTGCATTATGGTTGGACCACCCTATAGATGTTATGTCTCAGAATGATATTGCCAAATATTTAGATATAAATTTCATGTGTTGTCACCACTAAAAATATATTCATAATAATATATAGACATATCCTTTTTTATGTTTCTAGCACGATTTCCTTTTTTGGATCCAGGAATTTATTGAAATTGAACAAAATCTGTTCTGATTTAGATATAGTTCCAGACACATATATTTAAACGAGTTTATGCTTTTAGCGCTATAAGAAGCTACATTTTACATCCAATTTCGGTAAAAATTGGAACACATTAGTATTTTTGGAGCGAGGGACGTCATTAAAATTGAAAAAAAAATGGTTCAGATTTAGATATAGCTATCACACACATAAGTTTTTCCGATTACATGTTTTTTGTTCTTGGAGCCACATATTGCATCCAATCTTGATGAAGTTTGTTACGTGTCAGTTATTAGGACCAAGACCTAAAGTTTTGCATATTGAAGAAAATCGATTTAGATATATATACATATATTCTTCCGATTTTTGGTTTTTTGATCTAGAAGCCACATAAAACATGCAATCTTGATTTGGCACAAGGAAACTTCTATGTAAAGAGCGGACGCTATTGCACGCATTTATGACGCATTACTTGGGTCATGCCTTTTTTTAAGGGTGTGGCACTGCGAATTTTTCTCTAGGATGTACTTCGATCCATGCCAACATCATATGTTGCAAATATCATATATTTATTAGTTTACGAGATATTGTCTATTTAAGTTCAGGGTTGCGTGGGCGGTGCCACGCTCATTGTTTTATATTAACTATACATAGTATAAAAAAATTTCCTAGTCATTGATTTTATTCTGTTGAAACTTTATAATGTTTAGTCCATCAGTTTTGTTATAAATGCGTTTTTTTTAAAATGGCGTGGTAACTCCGTCTTTAATTGTCATCTTTTGGCCAATCTGGCCCATTTTCAATTCCAACCGTTTCAGCACATCAACACGTCCATTCACCACCAACACATTTTGCTACCTACCTCCTCAAGAGCAGCCAGTAGATAGCTTTCAACAGACAAACGGACATGGCTTGATCATCCTAAAAAGTTACGACGATGCGGAAAAAGTAGACTGGAGACAATTTTGATTTACAAATGATATAAACTGCTTTCATTGCGATTTCGATTCCTTGAAGTCCTTACTCAAAAAGCTACTAAGATGCCATGGTTGATAGGAAAGGTGAACAGGTTTTCACCAAACGTATTGTCTCTTGCTGGCAGCATACGTGAGCTAGATCAATTTTAAAACTCCATAATAAATGGAATTTTCCTTCAATAACATTCTTGGTTTTATAATCCTAGAACTTAAAGCATAAATCGGATGAACATATTGAAACCGATATTCTTCAATAACGTTCTTCCTTGACAAAGAAACTAACGTGTGCCAAATTTCATGAAGATTGGATGTAAGATGTTCCCGAAGAATATAAAATATATATTTATTTTTAATTTTACTAATACAAAATCAACATCAAGCGATTAGGACGCTTATCCAAAATCCATAAATTCGATGTTCTTGATGTGCCCTATAAATAGGGAAATACAAAAAAGAAAATATAAAGAGAATATAAAGTGTAAGACAAAAGAGCTAAAGTAATCAAAAAATAAAAAAGGTTGGTCAGATCGTATGCCATTAGATCACTCACGCCGAGTCTAAACAGGAGAAATGAATACATTTTAGTGATCGTTATCCACGGCGGATAACGATGCAGCAATTCAACCAATAGTTAAACGCGACAACAGTCTATTTCAAACCTCAAAGCCTCTCTCTCTCGATCGCAATCTTGTTCACCACATGATGTCCAGGATGTTGGCACCGCCATTTTCGAAAAAACAAAATTGGCCGAGAAATTTCGGAAATTCGAAAAATGGGCCAGCACCACATTTTGTTTTTTCGAAAAAAACAAAAATAGATATAGGTTGTGCCGGTTTCGAATATCGTCTTTCGAAAAAATCGCAAATTTCAAAAAGTGTCAGCACCGTCATTTTGTTTTTTTTTTTTAATATTGTGGTCGATAGATAATTTGAAGCAGGTTGTTGTGCTGTTTTTGAAAAAATGTTGCCATTTATTGTTTTCAAGAAATTCGCTAATTTATGATTTTCACCTTTTTCTGCATAAAAAATCGAAAACACAAGATTTTGCAAAAACAAATACTAAGCTGGATTGTCCTTATCAAGGTCAACAAACGCGTCGGACAGTGTTTTGGTGTAGCTCTTGTACTTTTCGAAAAAATGCTATTTCTTATTTGAGAGTTTCTTAAAAATAGACAAATTACCGAGCACACAACACATATGCACACGAAATTGTCAATTATGTGTTGGGCCTACCTAGTACTACAATCTATCCTCAAAAGTTTTTGTTGTAAAGGACTTCATTGTTTAAATGTAACGACTTTTTTAAAAACATAGCATACTTTTCGGGGATTTTCTTGAAAAGTTCTGTAACTTTCTGAAAATTTGGATAAGTTGTGCTAGACAAAAACAATTTTTTGCCTCATGTTTATACCTGTTAGCTGTTAGCGATTCGGAAATAATAGCGGTTTTTTAGTGTGTTTTTCCTTTATCTTTCTGAAAATATAGATCACTTAAAATCTGAAGTTGTGCTGAGTTGTCCTAGCATAGCACAATTTTTGTTCCTTACGACGAAAATCGCAAACTTTCGTAATTTAACCAATTTTGTCGGTTTTTAAATGAGGTGTATACTTTTCAAAGTTTTTTTCCAAAAAGTTGTTATAACGTTGCGAAAAATTCAAAATTTTTAAATTTGAAACCTGTGCTAGCCTAGCACAATTATTCCGCAACACGACAAAAATCGACTACATTCATAACTTACGAAAAACGCGTTTTTTTACCTTTTTAGCGCTTTATTGCAATAAAACGTCGCGTTTTTTATTTTTAGACAGTTTTTTGCAATATCCAGGTTAAAAATTAGAAAATGTAAAACTTTAGCTGAGTTGTGCTAGCTTTGCACACAATTTTTGTAGTTGGTCGAAAATTTCTTGCTTTCAACGTTTCTAAGATTACAACAGTTTTTTGCACTTCAGCGTTTTTTGAGTATAACTTAAGGAAAGTTCGAAAATTATAAAAACGGAAACTGAAAAAGTGAAAATCATAAATTAGCGATTTTCGTGAAAACGGTAAGTGGTAACATTTTTCAAGAACGGCACAACTAGTCGTACCTGCATCAAATCATCTATCGACCGCAATGTGTTTAAAAAAAAAACGGCGGTGCTGGCCCAATTTTCGAAATTTCTCGGCCAATATTCGAAATTTCGAAAAAATTTGCGGCACAATTCAGCACAACTTTTGTTTTTTCGCCGTGCGAACATCCTGGACATCACCACATGTGCAAAGAAATACATCACCTTTATTAGCGTTGGCACAATGATAAATCTAACAACAACAAATATCGAAGAGCCTGAAATTATGCCTCAATCAAACGCATCGAGTGAAAGGAAGAGCGAATACTAGATACAAACAGATATGGGCAGATATACATATACTCATCACGAACAGCAAGTGCAACGCCAGCTCTCACAATGGAGCCAAATTTTAAAAAGGACTGTAAGGTAACTAAAAATCGAAATCTTCTACTAAGTGCAAATGAAACTAACTAACATCAAACACACTTGTAAACAAATTATCCCAACTTTCAAGTTGTATTATTGAAATAAGGACGTTCTCGAAACCAATATACAGATAGCATATCCGTTCTAATGTATAGAAAATTAGTAGACCAGTCTGTGTATTGTCCTAATCCAAACGCCGAATTAACGCTAACTTAAGAGGGCGTCATGTATATACTCATATAAAAAATATGAATAAAACATTTAGATTACTAGTCAATGCATAATACCTGCATACAAAATATCACAACTTATCCAACGTGGCCCCATAGCCGATTCTCTAGAAAAAGCCAGTATCTTAAAAGGTCCATTCATTCAAGGCCAGTCATACACCCACATGATTAGAAACGATGAACCCGCCCACCCTTTCAAAATCTTCTCTTGAAAGCTCAAGAGAAAAATTAATTCAAACGATGTCTTTCTTTTTGCAAAGCATTATGCATTAAATGATGAGAGGCCAAAGCATGTTAATGCAAATTGTTTTGAAATAGGCCCGTTAATTATTTGTTGTTGGAATGCAAATAGCTTAAGCCAACATAAGCTCGAAGTGGAAGTTTTTCTTTAAATCCAAAAATTCGATATACTTCTAGTCTCCGAGATACATTATACAATATTAAATTGCTTTAGAATTAATGGCTAGGACTAAAGAATATAACTCATATAGAATGCGCATCTCATACAAAAATGTTCTATGACGGGTATTTCCTGCGCTACCCGTCTAGCGAACGCACTCTCATTTCTTTCTGCAGTGTATGCTGCGCTCGCAATGCTGATAGCGAAAGCGTTCGCAAAAACGAAGGATGAAGTGACGGTGCTCATAATAAGAGCGAACACTGCTGCTATCGTGTGTGTATTCATGTTCTTTTTTTATTATTTTGCTTTTTTACAAAGTCTAGTAGACAGCGTATGCTATTATATCATTGTCAGCAAATCTGCAATATTTGGCGTGTACTTATTTTATAGATTTCTTATCCGAATTCGTGAATAGCCATTAAATTTTTTTTTCATATATTTTGGTTTTAATAATATGTTTATAAGTTAAAATAGGTTCAAATGAAGTAAATTTGGAAGCTAAAGTTGGGGCTTTAAAAAATTTGTGCAAGATAATTCATTTCTTTTTATTATCATTTTTCATTTATAAATGAAAAAAAGTAACAATAATTTAAATAATTAATTAATAATTTTTTTTCGAAAACATCTTTAAGAAAATATTCGGCATAGATATGGATGTCATTAATTAATTAATATTTTTTTTTCGAAAACGTATTCAAGAAAATATTCGGCATAGATATAGTTGTCAAAGTCGACATCAGTTACTGCGCTTGGGATTATGTTTGTTTGCTCAGAAGCTAACTGGGAGCTATTAAAATTTGCTTCAATCAGTATTTGCTCGCCATGTGACAGCTCACAATTGCTAGAGGAACTTGATTGAACAATTTTAGCGACTATCAACTTTGCCAAATTTTCATTTAATTCAGCTACAGAAGGATTGTTTCCTCCTTTTTGACGCAACATAGCAAAAGTGTTTTCTAACTTTTCCTGATTAAAGGATTTTCTCATGATAAAAAAAATCTTCTACCTATAGTTCGTCCAAAAAAAAAAAACAGAATTTAATGTCAGTTTCATCCCGTCTAAAAAGAAAACTTTCTTCTTTTTATCCTCAAATTCTAGTTCTTCTAAGTATTTTAGAAAAGCTTGAATATATTTGTGAGCTTCTTTGTTCAATTGTAATGCAGATCTGTAGCAATTATCACTATGAAGTGTTCCACTATTAAGGCAATCAAAAATGGTGGCATGTCATAACGTCTAAGGTCATAATGCCTATAGACATTGTGACACTCCAAAAGTGATATAATGTCTATAGACATTACAGCACTTTTGAAAGTGACATAATACCTATAGATTTTAAGACACCCCAAAAACTTTTTTTTAGACCTTATGTCACTCCAAAAGTGACATAATGTCAATAGACATTAAGACTCTTCCAGCTGTGACACAATGCCTATGAACTGTAGAACAAGATTTTTTCTTATTTTAAGGTGGAAAATTAATTTCTTGCAATTTAATTTCTTGCAGTTAAGAAAAATTTGGTATATACAAAGTGAAATACTAAAGCGGAGGGGGTGCGAAAAAAGATATAAAAAAGTAACGGTAATAAAAAATCGGCGCCGATTTTTTATTACCGTTACTTTTTTATATCTTTTTTCGCACCCCCTCCGCTTTAGTATTTCACTTTGTATATACCAAATTTTTCTTAACTCCCCATACATCTCCTCCGATATAGCATTTCACTTTCTACATCCCAAATTTTTTTTGTTTTAGATTACACCTTCTGGATTTTCAGTCAGATAGGAACATGTGAGAACTACAAGTGCGCTGGAAGGTTTCAACTCGCAACTGTCGAGGAAACTGGAAAAACACGGGCGCTTTTTCAAGTTCCTTGAGGGCATCCGCGATGAGGACTTTGCTCACTCAGTTTGTCTTTAGACATTATGTCACTTTCAAAAGTGCTATAATGTCTAAAGATTTTATGTCACTTCCAAAAGTGTTACAATGTCTAAAGAGTTTGTGACACTTTTTTTTTGACTTTATGTCACTTTCAAAAGTGCTGTAATGTCTATAGACATTATGTCACTTTTGGAGTGTCATTATGTCTATAGACATTATGTCTTTAGACGTTATGACATGCCACCTCAAAAATTTTGTAAATTTTTTCCAAAAAAGTGGCAGTGGACAAGACCAATTCATTACTTATTTTAGTTGTTCTGATAGCTGCTGCCACTGTTTTGCTGAAAATTTGGGTTGCAAATTTCACCCGCATTTTTTTTTAAAAGAATTAGGGAAGATATGCTGTCTGTTAGTATCGGACACATGCTGTGAGTTAGTGTCGGACACATTTTTGTTGTTTTATAATGTTCTTTATTAATTGAAAACTAACATTGCCGTCAGAAGTTTTTAAGTCACATTTTAGTCACCAATTTCGTAAAAATTTTATTAAATGGGGAAAGTCGAACATACAATATACTTTATGTTTATCCATAACACAATATGGGTTTTCAGCTGATACTCCAAGGTTAGAGAAACATTTTCTATTAGGAGAACCTTGGTCGCAAACAAGCACTCTAACTATCACGCCAAGACTTTTACGCACAGTATACGTTTTATATTATACTTCAGTATTTTGGTCAAAGTATGTTAAATCATTTTGACCAAATCATTTTTCGATCAAAGTAAAAATACGCATACTACAAATTTTATTGGTTCTTTCAAAACCAGTGTGTTCGATCCATCTATTAAATCAAGATGCGTGTTGTAACTCAACGCCTTCGTTATTGACATTTCATCCATCAATAAAACCATGTGATTTAAATCCTTGCCTTCAAGTAGAGAACATCTATGTTTAGGGGTTTCAAAACTACTGTTTTAAAAATCAGACTGTACAAATTCTATGGGGGCCGGTTTAAAGTAGAAAGTGAGGTAAATTGAGATTCAATTTATTTCGTAAAAAGGCTTAAGTTGACTGAGACATATAAAATATATTCTGAGCCAGATATCTTACATCGTCTGAATACTCTTTTGGACGATAACTTAGCAAAATAACTTAGGTTTCGTTGCATATATTCTAAAGACAATTAATGGACGACTTCAATGCATTTTTTGAAACAATATTATTTTTAACAATATTATCAGTTTTCAGCGCTGACTATATTTTCGTACAGTTTTTTAAAAGCCTATTATATTTTCTTTTATATTTTTCCGTTAATGTTGTTTCATTATCGCAATTCTTACCAAAAGGTGCTTCTATCTCATCATTACAAACATTTTTCCGCGAATTTGGAAAATAGAAATATTGTATATATTGTAAATACGTATTGTAGGAATAGCTTCTGCTTTAAAATTTCTTTTTCCAGCACATGTGCTCGAGAAATTATTTTTGCAATTCTAAAAATTTTTATTATAATCATTTTCAGGAATTTGTCATTTTTCTCTCCAAATTTAACCAAGAATCAAATTAGGTGTTGGAAATTTATACATTTTTAATTTGCTGCAACTCCGTCTCGATTTCCCACTCTTATTAATGCAGCATTTTATGCCACTGGGAAAAGTATTTTTAGTTTACGTCCGCGCTGTCGCTGTAGTGAAGCGAAGAGAAGTGAGAGGGAGTGCAACGAGAGAAAAGCTGAAGTCAGTGGCAACGTTGCTTTCACTGTGTGTTTGCTTGCGCTTTCTCTACTTCCCCCGCATCTGAAGCGTAAGCAAAATATGTTTAATTTTTTAGCTCAGATGCGCTATAGAATATACATTTTTATATATATTTTTTGCTAGGACCCTACGACACTAAGCATCCCAGCGACAGGGTCTGTGGTGGCACAGCAATCACTATCAAACATTGTCTACTGCCCGAATAAAGGAACCACATACAAGCTAATCGTTAATATTTCTGCATTAATACAGATATAACGTCAATCTATTGTCCTCTAAAGTACTTATATAATATTGACAGATATCACGTTGTGGATTTCTTATCTAAACTGGAGCCGAAATTTTTAATCGTTGGCGATAACAACGCCAAACATACGTCTAAACTAACGCTTTACCTTGCTACTGGCCTTAGCCTTAAATAAAACTCACGATTTAAGTGACTTCGCCGTTGTCAAAAATATAAAACTCATAACATTTATTTATGTTTATCATAAGATCTTTCTTCAGATCACTTTTCAACAACTCTCACCTTGCTTGAAATAAAACAAGTGAATGAGCATTTAAATTTTTTTTAAAAAGCGCTTGCACTGGATGATTTATAAGAAACACATTAGCACACACTTGTCCAGGGAAATTCCCATAAGTGGCAGATGACAAAAAGGCTGCCATAACCCCTTTACTGATGAACTAAACAACGCACAACGGTTTGCTAAATCTAAAATTCGGTATCTGACTAAAGATTGCATTTTTCAGTAAGATGTGTTTCCAATAGAAACAGTATATCAATATTCTGACGATCTAGGTACTCTGCCAGTTTGTGTCTATGTTGGTTCACACCGTTAGCGTTCCATGTACATATTGTAAGATGGCCTATTTCTACTAAGATGAACTTGTATCCACTGATTTTGGTTACGCATTAATTCTTGCATCATGGATTTCATAGTTGACTTGATTGAACTAGTTAATAAATCATTGATTCGGCATTACCAAATGGTTGCACTGTATGCGCCCTTAGATCATTCCCGTACCGGTTGTAACACCGTTTCCGTCGCAAGAGTAATCTGGGGTCTATTGGATGTCTATTATAAGACTCGGCGAGTTCCGATTACAAATGAATTTACGCTTCTCTTCTAGTTTCTGCTTAAGTTCTTGTAAACCATACAACCTCTGTAGTTTGCGATATAATGTTCCCCGCAATTGTTTTTTTTTTGCGTTTCGGCAAAGTGCAATACGATTTTGTGTGCCCATACTCTTGACAATTTTGGCATTGGCTGGGAGCATTTTGTGGGGTTCTTTAACCGTAATTCTTCTATATAACAAATATTGAAGTTTGTATATAAGATGAACTTCATTTTTCTTAAGTTTCCGCGACTTAGGTTGAAGTTTGACGTGGGTTGAAGTTTGAAGTATGATGTTCCCCGCAATTGTTTTTTTTTTGCGTTTTAGCAAAGTGCAATATGATTTTGTGTGCCCATACTCTTGACAATTTTGGCATTGGCCGGGAGCATTTTGTGGGGTTCTTTAACCGTAATTCTTCTATATAACAAATATTGAAGTTTGTATATAAGATGAACTTCATTTTTCTTAAGTTTCCGCGACTTAGGTTGAAGTTTGACGTGGGTTGAAGTTTGAAGTATGATGTTCCCCGCAATTGTTTTTTTTGCGTTTTAGCAAAGTGCAATACGATTTTGTGTGTCCATACTCTTGACAATTTTGGCATTGGCCGGGACCATTTTGTGGGATTCTTTAACCGTAATTCTTCTATCTAACAAAAAAGACACTGAGAACGGAATAACTCAGAAATCCATGTCTCTTTTAAATTTTACTTTACAGTCAGTCTTAGTCGGGCCGCTGCAGACCTATTTCGCTGCCATTCTCGACGGAACCTCCATTTTCGCTTACAATATGTTATTTCACAGTAAGTGCAAGTATTCAAACTTTTTGTTGGGTCCTTTGGCTGTGTGTAGCGTACATGACCGCCTGACTGTGTTATCGATCTTTTTCGCTTTAGAAATTTAATGATTCGAATCATAATGACTGCTTATGTACTTCCTGTATTTTAACCAGTTAGTTGTGGATGAAATAATCCTTAGGGCCTCTTCTGACTGTCTTCTCGTGAAGAACAAAAATAACTGGTAAGTAGTCTGGCGATAAATCGGGGCAAGTACTAGCAGATACATTTGATTAACTATCTCTTCTTACCATACCGAAGTCTTCCAAGTCAGGCTTTTTGTTAATATAAAATGGCCAGTATGTTGGCCGACTGGGCGATATAAAGTCCAATTTATTTTGGCGTCGCATTAGACATTTATGAAGCTGGTTTCCTCAAGGGTTTGCTAAATCTAAAATTTGGTATCTGACTAAAGATTGAATTTTTCTGTAAGATGTGTTTCCAATAGAAACAGTATATCAATATTCTGACGATCTAGGTACTCTGCCAGTTTGTGTCTATGCTAGTTCACACCGTTAGCGTTCCATGTACATATTGTAAGATGGCCTATTTTTACTAAGATGAACTTGTATCCACTGATTTTGGTTACGCATTAATTCTTGCATCATGGATTTTATACTTGACTTGAAATAATAATAATAATAAATCATTGAATAAATAATAATAAATCATTGATTCGGCATTACCAAATAGTTGCACTGAGGTTTATGCGCCCTTAGATCATTCCCGTACGGGTCTATTGGATGTCTATTATAGTTTCTGCTTAAGTTCTTGTAAACCATACAACCTCTGTAGTTTGCGGTATAATGTTCCCCGCAATTGTTTGTTTTTTTTGCGTTTCGGCAAAGTGCAATACGATTTTGTGTGCCCATACTCTTGACAATTTTGGCATTGGCCGAGACCATTTTGTGGGGTTCTTTAACCGTAATTCTTCTATATAACAAATATTGAAGTTTGTATATAAGATGAACTTCATTTTTCTTTAGTTTCCGCGACTTAGGTTGAAGTTTGACGTGGGTTGAAGTTTGAAGTATTATGTTAACCGCAATTCTTTTTTTTGCGTTTTGGCAAAGTGCAATACGATTTCGTCTGCCCATACCTTTGACAATTTTGGCATTGGCCGGGACCATTTTGTGGGGTTCTTTAACCGTAATTCTTCTATATAACAAATATTGAAGTTTGTATATCAGATGAACTTCATTTTTCTTTAGTTTCCGCGACTTGGGTTGAAGTTTGACCTTGTACATTGGTTGTGAAACCTTTTTATTATTAAGAGCGCTTGCTCAATTGCATACCTCTTCATGGTCAAACACTGAAACAAAGAAGTGTCAAATTACGTCGGACAAAAAACGTGATGTTTAAGGTGTGGCTCACAATTAACATTGTGCATTATGGTTGGACCACCCTATAGATGTTATGTCTCAGAATGATATTGCCAAATATTTAGATATAAATTTCATGTGTTGTCACCACTAAAAATATATTCATAATAATATATTTTTTTTTATGTTTCTAGCACGATTTCCTTTTTTGGATCCAGTAATTTATTGAAATTGAACAAAAACTGTTCTGATTTAGATATAGTTCCAGACACATATATTTAAACGAGTTTATGCTTTTAGCGCTATAAGTAGCTACATTTTACATCCAATTTCGGTAAAAATTGGAACACATTAGTATTTTTGAAGCGAGGGACGTCATTAAAACTGAAAAAAAATCGTTCAGATTTAGATATAGCTCCCACACACATATGCTTATCCGATTACATGTTTTTAGTTCTTGGAGCCATATATTGCATCCAATCTTGATGAACTTTGTTACATGTCAGTTTTTAGGACCAAGACCCAAAGTTTTGCATATTGAAGAAAATCGATTTAGATATATATATATATCTTTCCAATTTTTGTTTTTTGATCTAGAAGCCACATAAAACATACAATCTTGATTTGGCACAAGGAAACTTCTTGGTAAAGTGCGGACGCTATTGCACGCATTTATGACGCATTACTTGGGTCATGCCTTTTTTAAGGGTGTGGCACTGCGAATTTTTCTCTAGGATGTACTTCGATCCATGCCAACATCATATGTTGCAAATATCATATATTTATTAGTTTACGAGATATTGTCTGCCACGCTCATTGTCTTATATTACCTATACATAGTATAGAATAATTTCCTAGTCATTGATTTTATTCTGTTAAAACTTTATAATGTTCGGTCCATCAGTTTGTTATAAATGCGTTTTTTTAAAGATGGCGTGGCAAATCCGTCTTTAATTGTCATCTTTTGGCCAATCTGGCCCATTTTCAATTCCAACCGTTTCAACACATCAACACGTCCATTCACCACCAACACATTTTGCTACCTACCTCCTCAAGAGCAGCCAGTAGATAGCTTTCAACAGACAAACGGACATGGCTAGATCATCCTAAAAAGTTACAACGATTCGGAAAAAGTAGACTAAAGACAATTTTTATTTGCAAATGATATAAACTACTTTCATTGCGATTTCGATTCCTTGAAGTCCTTACTCAAAAAGCTACTAAGATGCCATGGTTGATAGGAAAGGTGAACAGGTTTTCACCAAACGTATTGTCTCTTGCTGGCAGCATACGTGAGCTAGATCAATTTTAAAACTCCATAATAAATGGAATTTTCCTTCAATAACATTCTTGGTTTTATAATCCTAGAACTTAAAGCATAAATCGGATGAACATATCGAAACCGATATTCTTCAATA
This sequence comes from Hydrotaea diabolus, assembly GCA_963513945.1. Lineage (NCBI taxonomy): Eukaryota > Metazoa > Arthropoda > Insecta > Diptera > Muscidae > Hydrotaea > Hydrotaea diabolus. Next base: position 111,702,241 of record OY740716.1, on the reverse strand, counting down.
ACGATATTTCGTGACAAAGAAAGTAACGTGTACCAAATTTCATGAAGATTGGTTGTAAGATCTGGCTTCTAGAGCTAAAGTCGCTCCCGCCGAATATATATATATATATATATATATATATATATATATATATATATATATATATATATATATATATATATATACATATATATTTATATATATATACATATATATATATATATATATATATATATATATATATATATATATATATATATATATATATATATATATATATATATATATATATATATATATATATATATATATATATATATATATATATATATATATATATATATATATATATATATATATATATATATATATATATATATATATATATATATATATATATATATATATATATATATATATATATATATATATATATACATATATATATATATATATATATATATATATATATATATATATATATATATATATATATATATATATATATATATATATATATATATATATATATATATATATATATATATATGTGGCATTTGCATTGACAATTACATGTTCTAGTTATAGCGGTATATGTTGTTGTAAGTTGGTTTTGTCTCCCATATTCTCTTCGTGCTTCTCGCAAGGTTTTTTTTGTGTAATTTTTATTTTTTGGATTGCAAATTCCTTTTTGTATACATCGCATTCTTTTGAGAAACTATTGTGTTGTTGTTGGCAATTTGCACATTTTGCTTGTCGATCACATTTTTCACGATTATTAGTCATCTCATCAATGGTTGTATGTTCCACATTACTGCAATGAGGGCATAATTTTTCATTGGATGAACAATTTTCGGTTATATGACCAAATTGGAAGCACTTGAAGCATCGCAATGGATTTGGTATATATGGTTTTATATTTGTGTACGTATATCCTAGGAATATTCCAACTGGCAAGTCGCTTATATTGAATGTTACTACATATAATCCAAGATCCTCTTTCGTGATTCGTTTGGTTGTGGGGTCTCTCTTCTTTAATCTTTTAATTTCTACAATATTTGGGTTTTGTTCACGAATTTCATGCAGCAGTTCATCATCTGTTAGTTCCCTCAACTCACTAGTGTAGAATATACCTTTGGATTTATTTAATTTAGCGTGCTCTTCAACTTTGACAAAAATTTCCGTCGTCAGGCTCATGAGTTTTATTAGTTTATTGGCTTGTTTTTCATTAAAGCATTGAATGAGTAGTTGCCCTGATCTTAATTTTTTGCAAAGTTTCACCTTACCAGCGGCGGCATCAATGGAACGTTGGATTAGAAATGTTGACACTTTTAAAATACCATCAGATGATCGAATTCCACTTCTAGACATAAGCAAATAAACTGGATCTATAGAGTTTGGGTTTTGGATCGTTTTGCCCCTGTCAAATAGGAGCCCTCAACCCATCGTTAAGGCTTTTTATTTTAATCTCCTTGATATTAATTATTTAATGTTTTTTCACTATAATAAAACAAATGTTTTTTTTGAGTTTTTTTTGTCTTCGTTTTGTTATTTTTTTTCTTTCTTTTTTTGCGAACTTTGCTTTGCTTTGTTTAAAGAAGAGAGTTAGCGCTGATCAGTCTATACTCTATGAGAGCATACACTGAACTGCTATATGATTTATATTCTGTAGTCCTAGCCATTAATTCTAAAGCAATTTAATATTGTATAATGTATCTCGGAGACTAAAAGTATATCGAATTTTTGAATTTAAAGAAAAACTTCCACTTCGAGCTTATGTTGGCTTAAGCTATTTGTATTCCAACAACAAATTATTAACGGGCCTATTTCAAAACAATTTGCATTAACATGCTTTGGCTTCTCATCATTTAATGCATAATGCTTTCCAAAAAAAAGACATCGTTTGAATTAATTATTCTCTTGAGCTTTCAAGAGAAGATTTTGAAAGGGTGGGCGGGTTCATCGTTTCTAATCATCTGGATGTATGACTGGCCTTGAATAAATGGACCTTTAAAGATACTGGCTTTTTCTAGAGAATCGGCTATGGGGCCACGTTGGATAAGTTGTGATATGTTGTATGCACGTATTATGTATGGACTAGTAATCTAAATGTTTTTTTCATATGAGTATATACATGACGCCCTCTTAAGTTAGCGTTAATTCAGCGTTTGGATAAGGACAATACACAGACTGCACATCACCACACCTGACGCATATGAAATGCAATTTGTGAATTGGGGTGAATCATTGCTCCTCAGAGGCTCTTCTGCCTTGATTGATCTATTTCATAGGTATCTTAAGACGTATACGAGTATTGTATGAGTGGCACCTTTCTTCTTTGTTCGTGAAGAAATGAAGGTCAATTCCACCCTGATTATGGGTTGAGTTATTTTGTTTTTGTTCAGTTTTTTTTATTACAGACTTTATTTAGTAACTCTCATTCGAAAGCTCTCCTTTAATTTCTTCCGATGATACTACTATCCATACCCCTTAGTACAACTACATATTAGGCCTTTTGAACTTTTCAGTTGGTATGTGTAGAGGTCACGTTTCTCTTTGTCGAATTGGTCTACTAATTTTCTATACAGGAGTACGGAGCATATCTGTATTTTGGTTTCGAGAACGTCCTTTTTTTCAATAATACAACTTGAATGTTGGCTTAACCCAATAAATGGGATAATTTGTTTACAAGTGTGTTCGATGTTAGTTAGTTTCGTCTGCACTTAGTAGAAGATTTCGAATTTTAGTTACCTTACAGTCCTTTTTAGAATCTGGCTCCATTGTGAGAGCTGGCCTTGCACTTGCTCTTCGTGAGAGTAATCTGTCCATACTTGTTTGTATCTAGTATTCACTCTTCCTTTCCTTCGATGCGTTTGATTAAGGCATAATTTAAGGCTCTTCGATATTTGTTGTTGTTAGATTTATCATTGTGCCAACGCTAATAAAGGTGATGTATTTCTTTGCACATGTGGTGATGTCCAGGATGTTCGCACGGCCATGTTCGAATTTCGAAAAAACAAAAGTTGTGCTGAATTGTGCCGCAAATTTTTTCGAAATTTCAAATATTGGCCGAGAAATTTCGAGAATACGAAAATTGGGCCAGCACCACCATTTTGTTTTTTTTTCTAAAAAAAATATTGTGGTCAATAGATGATTTGATGCAGGCACGAGTAGTTGTGCCGTTTTTGAAAAATGTTACCACTTACCGTTTTCAAGAAAATCGCTAATATATGATTTTCACTTTTTCAGTTGCAGTTTTTAGAATTTTCGAACTTTCTTAAAGTTATACTCAAAAAACGCTGAAATCCAAAAAACTGCTGTTATCTTAGAAACGTTGAAAGCAAGAAATTTTCGACCAACTACAAAAATTGTGTGCACAGCTAGCACAACTTAGCAAAAGTTTTACATTTAAAATTTTTAGCCATGATATTGCAAAAAACTGTCTAAAAATAAATAAATATATATATATATATATATATATATATATATATATATATATATATATATATATATATATATATATATATATATATATATATATATATATATATATATATATATATATATATATATATATATATATATATATATATATATATATATATTTATTTATTTTTATTTATTTTTAGACAGTTTTTTGCAATATCATGGCTAAAAATTTTAAATGTAAAACTTTTGCTAAGTTGTGCTAGCTGTGCACACAATTTTTGTAGTTGCTCGAAAATTTCTTGCTTTCAACGTTTCTAAGATAACAGCAGTTTTTTGGATTTCAGCGTTTTTTGAGTATAACTTTAAGAAAGTTCGAAAATTCTAAAAACTGCAACTGAAAAAGTGAAAATCATATATTAGCGATTTTCTTGAAAACGGTAAGTGGTAACATTTTTCAAAAACGGCACAACTACTCGTGCCTGCATCAAATCATCTATCGACCACAATATTTTTTTTAGAAAAAAAAACAAAATGGTGGTGCTGGCCCAATTTTCGTATTCTCGAAATTTCTCGGCCAATATTTGAAATTTCGAAAAAATTTGCGGCACAATTCAGCACAACTTTTGTTTTTTCGAAATTCGAACATGGCCGTGCGAACATCCTGGACATCACCACATGTGCAAAGAAATACATCACCTTTATTAGCGTTGGCACAATGATAAATCTAACAACAACAAATATCGAAGAGCCTTAAATTATGCCTTAATCAAACGCATCGAAGGAAAGGAAGAGTGAATACTAGATACAAACAAGTATGGACAGATTACTCTCACGAAGAACAAGTGCAAGGCCAGCTCTCACAATGGAGCCAGATTCTAAAAAGGACTGTAAGGTAACTAAAATTCGAAATCTTCTACTAAGTGCAGACGAAACTAACTAACATCGAACACACTTGTAAACAAATTATCCCATTTATTGGGTTAAGCCAACATTCAAGTTGTATTATTGAAAAAAAGGACGTTCTCGAAACCAAAATACAGATATGCTCCGTACTCCTGTATAGAAAATTAGTAGACCAATTCGACAAAGAGAAACGTGACCTCTACACATACCAACTGAAAAGTTCAAAAGGCCTAATATGTAGTTGTACTAAGGGGTATGGATAGTAGTATCATCGGAAGAAATTAAAGGAGAGCTTTCGAATGAGAGTTACTAAATAAAGTCTGTAATAAAAAAAACTGAACAAAAACAAAATAACTCAACCCATAATCAGGGTGGAATTGACCTTCATTTCTTCACGAACAAAGAAGAAAGGTGCCACTCATACAATACTCGTATACGTCTTAAGATACCTATGAAATAGATCAATCAAGGCAGAAGAGCCTCTGAGGAGCAATGATTCACCCCAATTCACAAATTGCATTTCATATGCGTCAGGTGTGGTGATGTGCAGTCTGTGTATTGTCCTTATCCAAACGCTGAATTAACGCTAACTTAAGAGGGCGTCATGTATATACTCATATGAAAAAAACATTTAGATTACTAGTCCATACATAATACGTGCATACAACATATCACAACTTATCCAACGTGGCCCCATAGCCGATTCTCTAGAAAAAGCCAGTATCTTTAAAGGTCCATTTATTCAAGGCCAGTCATACATCCAGATGATTAGAAACGATGAACCCGCCCACCCTTTCAAAATCTTCTCTTGAAAGCTCAAGAGAATAATTAATTCAAACGATGTCTTTTTTTTGGAAAGCATTATGCATTAAATGATGAGAAGCCAAAGCATGTTAATGCAAATTGTTTTGAAATAGGCCCGTTAATAATTTGTTGTTGGAATACAAATAGCTTAAGCCAACATAAGCTCGAAGTGGAAGTTTTTCTTTAAATTCAAAAATTCGATATACTTTTAGTCTCCGAGATACATTATACAATATTAAATTGCTTTAGAATTAATGGCTAGGACTACAGAATATAAATCATATAGCAGTTCAGTGTATGCTCTCATAGAGTATAGACTGATCAGCGCTAACTCTCTTCTTTAAACAAAGCAAAGCAAAGTTCGCAAAAAAAGAAAGAAAAAAAATAACAAAACGAAGACAAAAAAAACTCAAAAAAAACATTTGTTTTATTATAGTGAAAAAACATTAAATAATTAATATCAAGGAGATTAAAATAAAAAGCCTTAACGATGGGTTGAGGGCTCCTATTTGACAGGGGCAAAACGATCCAAAACCCAATTTCTATAGATCCAGTTTATTTGCTTATGTCAAGAAGTGGAATTCGATCATCTGATGGTCTTTCAAAAGTGTCACCATTTCTAATCCAACGTTCCATTGATGCCGCCGCTGATAAGGTGAAACTTTGCAAAAAAAATTAAGATCAGGGCAACTACTCATTCAATGCTTTAATGAAAAACAAGCCAATAAATTTTTGTCAAAGTTGAAAATTTTTGTCAAAGTTGAAGAGCACGCTAAATTATATAAATCCAAAGGTATATTCTACACTAGTGAGTTGAGGGAACTAACAGATGATGAACTGCTGCGTGAAATTCGTGAACAAAACCCAAATATTGTAGAAATTAAAAGATTAAAGAAGAGAGACCCCACAACCAAACGAATCACGAAAGAGGATCTTGGATTATATGTAGTAACATTCAATATAAGCGACTTGCCAGTTGGAATATTCCTAGGATATACGTACACAAATATAAAACCATATATACCAAATCCATTGCGATGCTTCAAGTGCTTCCAATTTGGTCATATAACCGAAAATTGTTGATCCAATGAAAAATTATGCCCTCATTGCAGTAATGTGGAACATACAACCATTAATGAGATGACTAATAATCGTGAAAAATGTGATCGACAAGCAAAATGTGCAAATTGCTAACAACAACACAATAGTTTCTCAAAAGAATGTGATGTATACAAAAAGAATTTGCAATCCAAAAAAAAAAAAATTACACAAAAAAACCTTGGGAGAAGCACGAAGAGAATATGGGAGACAAAACCAACTTACAACAACATATGCCGCTATAACTAGAAACATGTAATTGTCAATGCAAATGCCATGAGAAAGAAAACCAAAAATTGCCGCAAAAAAGGAGATGGAAAAAACAAAAACAATTACTAAGTCAGATGGAACAAAAATCAATTTACTACCTAAAAACATATCAAGAAGGAAAAAACGTGAATTGTTAAATGTAGACAAAAAGAGAAAAGACAATACAGCTAATGCAAACCCATCAAACAATAATGACAACGACTACGGTGACATGAATGCTACTTATTCAAGCTCTAATGAACACTCAATATAAAATATTACAATGGAATTGCAATGGCTTCACAAGTCATTTAGATGAATTAAAACATTTAATGTTAAAATCAAATTTTTTTGCTATATGCGTACAAGAAACAAGGTTTAAATGAAGTTATAGTTTTAAACTTAAAAATTTCACTTGTTATACCAAAAGTAATTTATCTGGCACAATAGCCCATGGTGGTGTTTGTATATATCTTAATAATATGTTCAAGGGTGAAGAAATACCCATAGTGTCACATCTGCAAGTCGTTGCTATTAAAATTTCCGAACCTTCCCGGTTCGGAAACTATAACGAGAAAAGACTTAAACGATCTTGTCTCACAGTTTAATCTCACTTTTTTGCTTTTAATTCTTTTAATTCTCATAATATCAAGTGGGGTTCTAACAGAACAGATTCTAGGGGAAAAATAATTGAGGCCTTCATTGACGACAATAATCTTAATATACTAAACAACATAAATTACGTCACCCATCTTAGTTTTGCATACGGAACTTTAAGTTATATTGATCTTAGTCTATCTTCACCAAATATTCACCATACTTTTGATTGGAATATAAGTGATGATCTCCATAACAGCGATCATTATCCCATAGTGGTTACTGTAAATGGAATTACACATAATACGGAACGAAGACCTAATTGGAACATTAAAAGAGCTAAATGGGAAGAATTTAACTGCAAACATCGATGAAATAGAAGAATATATTACAGAAACTATTTTAAATCAGGCTCGACATGCAATACCTCTAGTATCCACACACAATAACAAAAAAAGAGTCCCATGGTGGAATGACATTATAAAGAACTTAATAAAAGAAAGAGGAGGATTATTAAAAAAATTCAGAAGAAATCCAACCAATGACAACCTCTCGAATTTTCTTAGAATCAAATCCTTGACCGTAAAACTATTAGAGAAAGTAAGAGAAAATCATGGACAGAATTTTGCGACACAATGAAGCTTCATACGACATCGTCCGAAGTATATAGGAAAATAAAATCATTAAATGGGTCCAATAATCTCCAGCAAATTTCGGTAATCGAGGACAACCAAACTATTCTTACGGATAAAAAAGTAATTGCTAATACATTTGCTAAACATTTTGCCCAAAACTCTTCTTCCTCCAACTTTACACCACAGTTCAGGGTATACTCTGCCACAAATAACTTTACTATTGATACGTCAAATAACAATGAGATGTATAACAGTAAACTTACACTACTAGAATTTAAGGCAGCCCTTAATTCGTGTCGCGGTTCCTCTCCGGGCCCTGATACTATTAGATATGAAATGTTGAAACATCTGGAATGTGATGCATGCAGTACAATATATATTAGATTTCTTAAATATAATATGGGCAAAACAAGTATTCCCAAGTAATTGGAGAAAAGCGATTGTAGTTCCTATATTAAAGCCAGGGAAGAACAGCAGCAACAAAAACAAATATAGGCCGATTTCACTAACAAATTGCATGTGTAAACTTTTAGAGCGAATTATAATTAAGAGATTAAATTGGTACATAGAAAGTAATAACATCCTTAATGTTAACCAATCTGGTTTTAGGAGAAATAGGGGTACTATCGATAACTTGGCTTTATTACATTCCGATATAATGGAAAACTTTTCTTTCCGAAGAAAAGTTATAGGTGTATTTTTTGACATCCGCAGGGCATATGATTGTGTTTGGAGACAACTCATTTTCAAAAAATTAAATAAATCAAAAATTTGTGGAAATATGGCGTCATTTATTTCAAACTTTTTACATGAAAGAAAGTTTTGTTGTACTATAGGGAATACTACATCAGATTATTTGCCCCTCGAAAACGGAGTGCCGCAGGGCTCTGTTTTAAGCGTTACACTTTTCTTATTAGCTATCAATGATGTTTTGGACAATTGTCACAGAGATGTGAAATCAGTATTATATACTGATGACCTCGTTGTGTATTGCTCGGGTAAAAAAGATAGCACCATAATTAACAAAATTCAAATGACTATAAATGAGTTAGAGATTTGGAATAGAACAAGTGGATTTCAGTTTAATGAAGAAAAAACTGTAGCAATTAAATTTTCATCTAGGTCTAAACCAATGTCGAACAATGTATCCCTTAATCTAAATGGTAGAAATATAACATTTGTAAAAAAATGTAAGTTTCTCGGAGTAACATTTGATGAAAAACTTAGCTTTAGTACTCACATAAAAAATATAAAGGCTAAAGCAAATTCAAAGCTTAATATAATTAAAATGCTTAGATGTTCACAATTTGGTTCTGACCCTAAAACTCTACTAAAAATTCTTTGCTCTATTGTCCTTCCCACTATAGACTACGCCTCAATAATTTTATTCTTCAGCCCATTATTCGAAGCTGAAAACGTTAGATCCAATTTTAAATACAGGAATACGACTTTCAATTGGTGCTTTTAAAACTAGTCCAGCTAAAAGTTTACAAATAGTATCTTCATGTCCCCCCCCCCCCCCCCTCTTAATCTGAGAAGACAAAAATATTTATTAAATTATATACTGAAAGTTTTTTCTTTACAACACCATCCATTATATGAAAAAATCACAAACAACAATAAAATCTCTAGATTTAAATCGGGAAATTATAAATTTCTACCAGTTTATGCAAAAGGTGTTATTGAGCTTGAAAAAATGTTATCGGAATATCCTATAAACGTTAATAACATTGAAAACAGAACTTTTTCTCGTATTGCACCTTAGACATATACACCCATAAACATAGATGTTTCCCTAGCCTATTCGTCAAAGAGAAATATGAACGCTACAGAAGTAAAGCAAAGATTTTTGGACACAATAAACACAAAATACCCTAATCATAAACTTTTCTTTACAGACGGTTCCGTAAGTAATGCAAAGGCAGGCTTCGGAATTTTCGGTACTAATCTTGAATCGTGTAAACGCATAAATGATTATTCGTCCATCTATACCAGTGAACTACTTGCTATCAAAACCTGTCTTCAACATATATGTTATTTTGACATAGCTTAAAATTCATTAATTATATTTGACAGTAAGAGTGCATTAGAAGGCATAAAAAATCCTTTCACCAATAATATGATTATATAACAAATAAGAGAGACAATCAGTAACTCATTAAGCAAAATTGACTTTCTGTGGGTTCCAAGCCACTTAAATATACACGGAAATGAAAGGACATACCTGTTGGCGAAAAATTCGTTAACAGAGGTTGTACCTAGAGAGTTCAAATATCAATTTTCGGACTACAAACGACAAATCTCAAAATATATTTTTGATCTCTTAGAAGTTTCCTGGAAAAATGATAATGACACAAAACTATATGAAATTCAAGAAAATATAAGCCACAAATTTAAAAGCTCAAGAATATCTAAAACTGATTTTATTAAATATACGAGACTCAGAATTGGGCATTGTAATTTTTCACATACATATATTATTGAGAAAGGTCAACCTCCATCGTGCACCTGTGGTAAAATTATGAGCGTTTCGCATTTATTTAATGACTGCGAACATTTAAGTGAAAAACGAAGAAAATTAAAGATTAACAACATTCAAGTACTATCAAGTGATGAATATTTGAAAATGTTAAACAATTTTTAAACGAAATAAATTTATATAAACTGATTTAAACCTTGATCCTGAAACTGTAAAAATAACAACAATGTAATTATTTATATTATTATTCTACTTATATTCTATGGTCTATGTAACCTCATTGTAATTCTTTGCATTATTTCTACTTATATTCTATGGTCCATATAAACTTATTGTGTTGGGACCTTATTATCTTAAATAAATAAATAAATCATATAGAATGCGCATCTCATACAAAATTTTCTATGACGGGTATCTCCTGTGCTACCCGTCTAGCGTACGCACTCTCATTTATTTCTGCAGTGTATGCTGCGCTCGCATTACTGATAGCGTTCGCAAAAACGAAGGATGAAGTTACGGTGCTTATAATAAGAGCGAACACTGCTGCTATCATGTGTGTATTCATGTTCTTTTTTATTATTTTGCTTTTTTACAAAGTCTAGAAAACAGCGTATGCTATTATAGCATTGTTAGCAAATTTGCAATATTTGGCGTGTACTTATTTTAAAGATTTCTTTCTGAATTCGTGAATGGCAAATAATTTTTTTTTCATATATTTTGGTTTTAATAATATGTTTATAAGTTAAAATAGGTTCAAATGAAGTAAATTTGGAAGCTAAAGTTGGGGCTTTAAAAAATTTGTGCAAGTTAGTTCATTTCTTTTTATTATCATTTTTCATTTATAAATGAAAAAAGTAACAATAATTTAAATAATTAATTAATAATTTTTTTCGAAAACATCTTTAAGAAAATATTCGGCATAGATATGGATGTCATTAATTAATTAATAATTTTTTTTCGAAAACGTATTCAAGAAAATATTCGGCATAGATATAGTTGTCAAAGTCGACATCAGTTACTGCGCTTGGGATTATGTTTGTTTGCTCAGAAGATAACTGGGAGCTACTAAAATTTGCTTCAATCAGTATTTCCTCGCCATGTGACAGCTCACAATTGCTAGAGGAACTTGATTGAACAATTTTAGCGACTATCAACTTTGCCAAATTGTCATTTAATTCAGCTACAGAAGGATTGTTTCCTCCTTTTTGACGCAACATAGCAAAAGTGTTTTCTAACTTTTCCTGATTAAAGGATTTTCTCATGATAAAAAAAATCTTCTACCTATAGTTCGTCCAAAAAAAGAACAGAACTTAATGTCAGTTTCATCCCGTCTAAAAAGAAAACTTTCTTCTTTTTATCCTCAAATTCTAGTTCTTCTAAGTATTTTAGAAAAGCTTGAATATATTTGTGAGCTTCTTTGTTCAATTGTAATGCAGATCTGTAGCAATTATCACTATAAAGTGTTCCACTATTTAGGCAATCAAAAATTTTGTAAATTTTTTCCAAAAAAGTGGCAGTGGACAAGACCAATTCATTACTTATTTTAGTTGTTCTGATAGCTGCGGCCACTGTTTTGCTGAAAATTTGGGTTGCAAATTTCACCCGCATTTTTTTAAAAGAATTAGGGAAGATATGCTGTCTGTTAGTATCGGACACATGCTGTGAGTTAGTGTCGGACACATTTTTGTTGTTTCATAATGTTCTTTATTAATTGAAAACTAACATTGCCGTCAGAAGTTTTTAAGTCACATTTTAGTCACCAATTTCGTAAAAATTTTATTAAATGGGGAAAGTCGAACATACAATATACTTTATGTTTATCCATAACACAATATGGGTTTTCAGCTGATACTCCAAGGTTAGAGAAACATTTTCTATTAGGAGAACCTTGGTCGCAAACAAGCACTCTAACTACCACGCCAAGACTTTTACGCACAGTATACGTTTTATATTATACTTCAGTATTTTGGTCAAAGTATGTTAAATCATTTTGACCAAATCATTTTTCGACCAAAAAAATAAGCATACTACAAATTTTATTGGTTCTTTCAAAACCAGTGTGTTCGAAACCATCTATTAAATCAAGATGCGTGTTGTAACTCAACTCCTTCCTTATTGACATTTCATCCATCAATAAAACCATGTGATTTAAATCCTTGCCTTCAAGTAGAAAACATCTATGTTTAAGGGTTTCAAAACTAATGTTTTAAAAACCAGGCTGTACAAATTCTATGGTGGCCCACCGGTTTAATGTAGAAAGTGAGGTAAATTGAGATTCAATTTATTTCGTAAAAAGGCTTAAGTTGACTGAGACATATAAAATATATTCTGAGCCAGATATCTTACATAACTTAGCAAAATAACTTAGGCTTCGTTGCATATTTTCTGAAGATAATTTATGGACGACTTCAATGCATTTTTTGAAACAATATTATTTTTAACAATATTATCAGTTTTCAGCGCTGACTATATTTTCTTATATTTTTTAAAAGCCTATTATATTTTTCCGTTAATGTTGTTTCATTATCGCAATTCTTACAAAAAGGTGCTTCTAGCTCATCATTACAAACGTTTTTCCGCGAATTTGGAAAATAGAAATATTGTATATATTGTAAATACGTATTGTAGGAATAGCTTCTGCTTTAAAATTTCTTTTTCCAGCACATGTGCTCGAGAAATTATTTTTGCAATTCTAAAAATTTTTATTATAATCATTTTCAGGAATTTGTCATTTTTCTCTCCAAATATAACCAAGAATCAAATTAGGTGCTGGAAATTTATACATTTTTAATTTGCTGCAACTCCATCTCGATTTCCCACTCATCTTAATGCAGCATTTTATGCCACTGGGAAAAGTATTTTTTAGTTTACGTCCGCGCTGTCGCTGTAGTGAAGCGAAGTGAGAGGGAGTGAGACGAAACCAAAGCTGAAGTCAGTGGCAACGTTGCTCTCACTGTGAGTTTGCTTGCGCTTTCTACTTCCCCCCGCATCTGAAGCGTAAGCAAAAAATGTTTAATTTTTTAGCTCTGATGCGCTATAAAATGTATATTTTTATATTTTTTGCTAGGACCCTACCACACTAAACATCCCAGCGACAGGGTCTGTGGTGGCACAGCAATCACTATCAAACATTGTCTACTGTCCGAATAAAGGAACCACATACAATATAATCGTTAAAATTTCTGCCATTAATCCTCATATATCGTCAATCTATTGTCCTCCAAAGTACTTATATAATATTGACAGATATCACGTTGTGGATTTTTTCTCTAAATTGGAGCCGAAATTTTTAGTCGCTGGCGATAACAACGCCAAACATACGTCTAAACTAACGCTTTACCTTGCTACTGGCCTTAGCCTTAAATAAAACTAACGATTTAAGTGACTTCGCCGTTGTCAAAGATATAAAGATCATAAGATCTTTCATCAGATCACTTTTCAACAACTCTCACCTTGCTTGAAAGAAGACAAGTGAATGAGCATTATTTTTTTTTAAAAAGCGCTTACACTGGATGATTTATAAAAAACACATTAGCACACACTTGTCCAGGGAAATTCCCATACGTGGCAGATGACAAAAAGTCTGCCATAACCCTTTTACTGATAAATTAAATTACGCAGCTGATAGTTCTAAAGCCCTGCCTCGAAGACACAATATACAGCCACGGAACATCGACGCACTCATTAGAGAAAAAACAATTCTCAGAAGAGAATGGCAACAATGCAACTTAACAAATCGACAAGCTGCTTAATTCCCGACCACTAGTTCGGATTTAGAGAAAACTAAGCACAGTACGAGGGCTGTTATACATATTTCGGGCCTAATAATGAAAATGCGAATATATATCATCAAAAATGTTTTTTTTTGTTTTTCAAAGTATTCTCCAGCATGATTTATAATCTTTTGCATACGCTCAAACCAATTATCGAAGCACTTTTTCCACTTCGATTGAGACACGTCCAAAACATGGGTTTTGAACGCTTCAACTGCATCTTCTGACGACAAAAATCGTTGGCAACGCAATTTTTCTTGATGTGCGGGAATAAAAAGAAGTCATTCGGTTCCAAGTCAGGGTTGTACGGCGGGTGACCCATCAATTCGACGTTTTGGCCTGTTAAAAGGCGCTGGTTTGAGCCGATGTGTGAAAGCTTGCATTGTCATGGTTCACAATGATTCGTCTTCTCTTGTACGTTTTTCGAATTTCTCCAAAGACTTCAGGCAAACAAATAGTGGAACATTCGCAAGCGGAACATTCGCAAGTTATCAGCCTTTTTTGTTATCAGCCGATCAAGTCTTTTTTTTGATTCGACTCATGGACTTTTGCGTGATATTCATCTCACGGACCATGATTTTCTGATTTCAGAGCGGATTTCTGTGAATTCTGGATTAAACGGCTTCGATGACATGCGGTGTTCGAAAAGAGCGTGTGCGGCCCGGCCGGTGTCGGTCTTTTACATCTCCAGTCTCCTCAAACAGTTTTATGCATCGGTAGACGAACATGCGGCTCATCCCTAGTGGCCGGAGCGTTTTAAAAATATCGTTTTTTTCATTTCACACTTGAAAAGCGCTATTACAGCGATACGGTTCTCATTACCTGACCACTCCATGATGAAAGTTGAAACAATTTTAAAATCCCGTTACAGACTAACGCTATTGAGGTTAGCTTTCAAAACCCATATGACATTAACGGGGTATGTTAAGTTCTACTATTGCAATGTGTGTGTTCAATGTTGTAACAGTATTTATGTCCCTACTAAGTACAAAAGCTGATCATACGTTGACTGGTATACTTAAGGGTGGGTCCAGCTTAAATATTTTGAATGTTACAAATTATGTCATTAATCTACTTCCAACAACCTGTTTCACAGAGTAGTGCAGGGTTTAAATATGGTCGTTTGAATAGTAACACCTTAATTACCTAACCCTGTTTGTATATAAATCTTGTGTGTTGGTTGGCAGGAAAGACCATACCAGTAGGGTATACAACTATGCCGGTAGACAGGTTGTTGTACGCTCCTGTTCGATTGTTTTTTTTTCAATTTTCTAGCTTTAGAAATGTTCTGTGTCGTCAACGGAACTTTTTATCATCCTCCAACACATTATCGTCCATAGACATAACGCCAAAAATATTTTTATTTCGGTCAAAGCAATGTAGAAGCTACCTATAAACTACCCACTAAAGGATCATAACACTGAACAAAATTGTATTTTAGTCCCTGTAATTTGAAAACCAAACATCGGATGTGACACTAATCGGCTATGAAATAATATTATCCAGCAGCAAAAAGAGGGACTTTGCATGCCTGCTGGCCTGTCTCCAAAGTCAGTCAGAAGACCCGCAATTCAAAAATAAACATCGTTTCAAAATAACATAGCGTGTCATAGGACGGTTAGGGCTGCACATCGCCCTTCTCTTAGACGGAGTTCTAGCAGGCCTTCATAGGAAGGCATATAGAGAGGTCTGTTGAAGGCCTAAAACCGAGCATTTTTAGAACGGCATAAAAAATGCGACGTATTCCAAAGTTTATTTATATTTCAAATCATTTTTTCAACTTCTTCTACAATACACTAATTTTGCCACCAGCTAGTTATATTTTTTATTCAATGAACAGCAGATTCCGGTTTCGATCCTACGACCTTAGAGTTTGTAAACGGACATGACATGCGTCCGGCTATCACATCATGTTTTTAATTATGACTAACATCGCACATGTCCACCAACAAACTAACATGATCAACAGTTTTGTTTATGCCTTTTCATAGTAGGCCTGGTAAAAGACCTTACTACAGAAGCGAAGTGTGCATGCTTTGGGAGCTTTTGGAATAAGTAAAATGGAGCCTGCTAGCAGGCCCTATTATAAAAGGAATAGAGGAACTAGTTTTAATTTATTATCTAAATGTAAATATAACTTGATAACTTAAATAAACATATTCATGAAAATACAAATAATCCTAATAAAAAAATAATTTTTGGACATTTGCTAATTAATTTAATAAGTTTGTCAATATTTATTTAAATAGCCTTTAGATTTTTAAATTTAAGATTTTTTTAATCGTAGTTTTGTATATTTTTGTTAAAAAAAATATATAAAAACAAGACCTTAAACGTTTAGAAAAAAATATAATCCAAGCAAAGTTTCAGCAAAGAAAATAAATGTAAATGAAGTAATAAGTTTGCTTCCAATTGTTTTCTCAAAGTTTTCCTCAAAAATCGAGAAAAGTTCCGCAGCTGTGTCCAAATTTGGTGTTGAAATGAGCCTATAAGCTAATTGTAGTTGTAGTTAAAATTTCGTAATAATAATCATCAAAAATTTCTTTTAATACGATTGGACCATAGTATAAAAAGAATTTCACCTTGATAAATTTTCAATTCCACGAGGTTTCCTTTGAAACTCCTTGGGAAGGATACAAACTTATAAGCCTTTGCGATAAAGCGTTTTAATTTATTGTTGCCATTGTAATGTCCAAACGTGGTTGATTTTGATTTCAAACAATGAAATCTCTAAAATTGGGGTTTTGTGCAGGAATCTGCTTCCGCCACATTTCGAACCTAGAGTGCCGGGAGAAATGGCATTAACTTTATTGAAATAATTGTTCCGAACACAGTAGACCGGGAGCCATCAATTGCTAGCTAACAGTCGGGTGGGGGGTTCGTTTCTACTGTGATCAAGGAATTCCCGCAATCTTGGACATAAACAAAGTTTTTTATTACAGACTCCCTATAGAACTGGAATGATGAACAAATTCGGAAACTAAACTACAAGGACCAGACTACAACCATAAAACAAAAGAAATACCCGGAATGGTTAGTAGTTGTACAATTGGCTAATATAAAAGTATCAGTCGAAATTTACCTGAAATGGATTCCCAGTTAAAATGGAATCCTTTGCCTCTTAACCCAAATCCCAACCATGGTCTTAATGGCATCTTATTTGTTAAGACCCCTCATAAAAACCACCTGAGGAAACTCCTAAATCACCACTGTAAGAATAACCAAGAAGTTTACATCTTCATTATTGACAAATTCGAATCTTATATTTATTCATATTTTACTTTCAAGTATTTAGTACAATAAAAAAGATACATCTCCCGAGGAGAGCACTAAAACCGACAATAAAGGTTCGAAGCGAACTCATACAAGTATAAAACATTTGCGAAACTTAATGCTAACTATGGGTTAAACTCAAAGAAAAGTTTAGAAGCTTAGCTTCAAAAGTAAGAAGTGTATTTTAGTTTTTACTTATCTACTAATGGTTTTAAGATGCTGATCAATAAACATATTGACTGAAAAATGGATAAAAATTAGAAAATCGAAAACACTTTGGTAATTTTAACTTTCTTAGTAGGGCTATTCCTTTAAAGTTAATTATAGTTAAGAATTTAAATCATAAAATGAGAAATTCGAAAATGGAACTTATAATTGGTTTATGTGTTCATTTTTTACTATCATGCAATGGATGATTGCAATTTTATGTTGATGAGAAATCAAAAAAGGGCATCGTGCATATCGAAGCAATTCGGCATCGTGCATAACGAAGCAAATGATAAGAATCCATTTAATCAATTACTTTTTTTTTTTTGATTCGGCACTCTTTTTTCCGTTTTTGTTTTGTTTTTTAACAATTATTAAAACTTAACCGGAATTTTTTTAAAACTATTAGGCAAAATTCTTAAAGCAAGATTTCAATTGGTTGTAAAGGCTTATTTGTTATCACTTACCAACATCCAAAGCTTTTTCGTTTGATGATCGTCGAGGCCTCGAAGAACATGTGTAGATGTTGTCTCCAAAAATTGTGTAGGTATTAAATTGTATTCGCAAATTTGCTCACCATATACAACCTAGACTGAAATCTTTATAAATTTTGATAATTAACATAATTTTACTTAATAATCTTTATGATACTTAAGAAGATACAGGGGTTTCGAATCTCGCCATCACGACGGAAAAAAGTTGGTATTTGCAGATGTACGTCAAGTTTATTTTCAGCATGTTTTATGGTAAACTTTTTCGTTTTAGCTGAGTATGGATATTATTATTATTGGTTGGTGCCCAAATTGGTGTTTGAAGGCAAATGATACATTTCCTTCCGCTTCACATAGTTCATATTTTCCTCTTGCAACCAGAATTCTAGGCATGACTTTCCATTTGGGTATTGTAGAAGCGAATTCGTACCTTTGTGTCGCCAGATACAATCACCAGTTAGTCATTTATATGCACCAGATTTATTCTTGGCCAAGTTATTCGGCCCTCGTTACAGAGTATAACCCTGCTGGTATCTGGAAATGTGGTACAGTGACTTTTTCTGGAATTTTTCGACACTTTCTCAATAAAAAGGGATCCTTTTTTAGAGAATAAATAATGTCTCGTTCGCTCGAATATCACAAATTTCTTCCAAAAGGCCTGATCGCAGCGTGCTCAAACAATAAATTGTAGACAATTTAATGCAAGATGTAAATGAATATGGCTGGATTCCTCATATTTTGGCCGCTTAGCCACACCACAGGCTTAAGTTCCAATTTGGACACTTACTTTAATTATATTTTATTTATAAGGCACTATCACTTGGTTTCGTGGCGTTTGGTTCGAGAACACAAGAAGAAAAGAACTATTGAAAATGTCGGTGACAAGAATAAACCTATAAACCAAGCAGAAGATCACTGAAATCGATATTCACCACCTGCTTTTTACTAAATCTGCCAACAACTTGACGAAGTTTTACAAGTGATAACAGGTTTCTAAAAATAGAACAAGCTGCTACCAAAAATGGAAAATGCTATTGGAGAAGAGAAAAAATAGCTTGCGATTCAAGGAAAAACAAAAAAAAAAATATAGATTTGGCTTAGCTGGGAGTTGAACCTGGGCTGACCGCGTCTGAGTCGAGCACGCATCGCCTGTGCCAAGTTAATCCTGGTTTCACGGACAGCTAAGATGAGGTTTTGAGAGGCAGCAACAACAATGTGATGAAGACTGAGCTAAAGCTAACTGTTCTCTTCGTTTTCTCATGGTTATAAATAACTCTTTCGCATTATCTCATGATAGGAGAAGTTACATTGTCTATAACCCTTATCACTAGATATGTATAAGCTTGATAACTGATATCCCAGCAAACATTTTAGCTTTGCCTTTGGGAAATTCTTGGTGTCTGATAATGTGACAATCGCAAAACTTTAAATTTAATAAAATCGTACATTACAAAACCGGAGAATATTTATCTTTTGATAAAAATATTAGCCGGAGAAAGGACGATTCAAGAACGCATATCTTTTGCATGATATGTTCCTGTTGAATTTCCTTCCATGTCTTGTAAAACATAATAATGGTTTCCAATTTTTGACTGCACCTTTGCTTTCACAAAAACTGGTGATAATTTCGAATTGAAGTTTTTGCCAGCATTGCTTTGGGCAAAGTTTCTTCGGTAGACTGTTTGACCAATAGAATAGGAAATAGGTCTAGCGCGGAAATTGTAGTGGTTTCGATTGGTGTCATATGCACTCGCTATATTTTTACGCAACTCTTTCCGTATTAAGGATAATTGGTCTTCCCTGTTCAATAGAATATTGGGTTCATCTAGAAGACGGAGGTTTTTTAACAGGGTGTATGAATCTCCATGGGTAATCATATTAAATCCGAACATCGCAAAGTATGGTGAACATTTGATAGCTTGATGAATTGAGTTTCGTAAGGCACAACTAATCGCCGAAAGGTGTTCATCCCACTTCCGATGGTCTTCCTTGAGAAACGCGCGAATACCAGCAATAATCGATCGATTCACCCTCTCAGACGCATTGGATTGAGGGGAATATAACGCAGTGTAAATATGCTTAACACCAAGTTGGGTTAAAAATGCATTAAAGTCATTTGCTTTAAATTGCGATCCGTTGTCGCTGACTAAATATTCCGGTACCCCGTAAAGGTGGAAGATTTGCTTCAGAAGAAAATCCTGAATTACATTTGAGGTAAATTTTTTCAGTGGGCATAACCAGTGGAATTTAGTCAAATGGTCGAGCACAATAAGGATTCCAATATAACCGTTCTTAGACCTAGGGTAGGGTCCTATTATGTCGACATAAAGTCGTTGAAACGGTCGTATAGTATATACAGGTTTCCCCATTTCAGGCCTTAAAACAGTATTAGGATGCTTTGTACTTTTACATACTTCGCATTCCCTAACATAATTGCGGACATCTGTTAACAGGCCTGGCCAATAGAAATTGCGACGAATTAACGCTACCGTTTTCACCATCCCACCATGAGCGGATATCGGGGAATTGTGAGCTCGGGAGATCACGGAATTTCGCAAATTTCTTGGAATCCACAATTTCCACGCCTGTTGTTCCTGTTCGGAATCCCCAGTGTAGTGTTCGGTTCGCATGTACACAAATTTGTCAATTATTTTAATATCTGGGTATTTAGAATAGTTCTCACTAATGCGTCTTTTTAAATTCTGATAATCCTGGTCTTCAAAACATGATGAATTCAAATCTATTTCCGGTTCAGTAAGTTCTGCAGCCGAAATTTCATCGCATTGGATTCGAGATAGTGCATCTGGTACTATGTGGTCTTTGCCTTTTCGATGACTTATAGTAAAGGTGTAGGGCTGCAATTTAAAAACCCATCGGGCGAGTCTTCCCGTAAGATCTGGTTGCCTCATCAGCCATAACAGAGACGAGTGGTCAGTTATGACTTCGAAGTCCTGTAATTCTAAGTAGCATCGGAAGCGTTTGATTGCTTCCACTGCAGCTAGGCACTCTCTCTCGGTTACGCTGTAATTGCGTTGAGCCGTACTTAATTTTTTGGACATGTATGCGATTGGTTTTTCTTCGCCTTTTCCATCTAATTGTACCAAAACGGCTCCAATCCCGTAATCTGACGCGTCACAGTGCAAGTAGAATTTCTTCTTAAAATTTGGATTAGCTAAAACAGGGGCGGTGTTTAGACGCTTCTTTACTTCTTCAAAAGCTTCATTTGCTTCTGGGGTCCATTTAAATTTTTTCTTGGTGGATAAAGTTTCGGTAATGTCAAAGGTAATTGCAGCAAAATTGTCAATAAAACGTCTGTACCAACCAGCCAATCCTAAAAATCCACGGACTTGCTTAATGGTCTTTGGTATAGGCCATTGAGAAATAGCTTCAATCTTTTCCGGGTCAGTTTTTATGCCACCATGCCCGATGACATATCCAAGATACTTCACCTGAGTGACACAAAATTGACATTTTTCAATATTTAGAGTAAGATTAGCCTTCTTAAATTCTTCTGCGATTCTAACTAAAACAGCGATATGAGTTGAAAAGTCTTCTGACACGATTACCAAGTCGTCGAGATATCCGAAAACGCAATGTTTGAGGTCTGCGGGTATAATTTGGTCCATGAGGCGACACATGGTTTGTGGAGCGTTGCATAGCCCAAAGGGCATCACCACAAACTGATATAATGGACGACCCGGTATCGTAAATGCGGTTAAAGCCCTTGCCTCTGTAGTTAATGGCACCTGCCAATATGCATCTTTTAAGTCCAGTTTGGTAATTATATTTGCTTTTGGCAAACGTGCAAAAATACCTTCGATGCTTGGTAGCGGATAAGCATCCTTTGTAGTGACCTGATTTAATTTTCGAGCATCTAAACATAGGCGAACTTTTTTGGGCTTTATGACTAAACGCATGGGAGAGCTCCATGGCGACGAGGAAGGTTCTATGACTCCTAACTCCAGCATGCGGTCTATTTCCTGAAACATAAGTTTCTCTACGGCGGGAGAAACTGGATAAAACCGTTGTTTAACAGGTTTAGCATTACCGGTGTCTATCTCGTGCTCTATTAACTTAGTTCTTCCCAGGCCCTGCTTTAAAAAGCTTGGATATAAATCCACTATTATACTTAATTGTTGACGTTGACTTGGGGTTAGAGGGTATTTTTGACAGTCTATCACCTTTTTATAGTCAGATTCAGATGACGGAAATTCCAACGCCTTTTCGACGGCGGATAACACTGGAGGATCATTGGCTTTGTTTAAGGCATCAAAAGGATCGGATACAATAGCGGACTCAAAAATGTCTGCAGCAAGTTTAAAAGCTCTCCAAAAGTCTAAGCCGAGTATTAACCGCTGTGTTATTGAAGGGACAATTAACAATTTTAAACGATGCTTTTCATTACGAAATACAACGTCAACTTCTAAATATCCGATCGTTTTTTGAACCTTGCCGACTGCTGTTTTTACGCAGGATTTTGCAGGAAAAAAATGAGGACAATTAGAAAAATCATATGCAGCTAGAGTGGACCCGATACACATTCGCACCAGTATCTAATAAGCCACACTCGTTGAAAGACATAAATTTAACTTTTGCGTAATAACGCTATATTTATTACTATTAATAATAGCGGATATTACATATTTTGATGCATTTTTTCGTAGTTTGTAAAAAGTTCTAAGACGAATTGTCGATCGTTTTGGCCGTTTCTGGCTACGAACAGATATAGTATCAACCAAAAAGATCTGATCACGTTTCGTATAATATTCCCGACATCTTTCATGATATGGACGAATTGGGAATAAAGTTCTTTCTACTCTTGTATCCTGGTTCTGATTACGTTTCAGAACAGTAATCTTTGGAATATGGGATGGGTCAGGGGTTTTTGAAATCAAATTGTTTTTCAGTAGGTAAGATTCGTTTACAGAGTTGTCAAGTTGGATTTCGACTTTATCTATGTCTATGATAGGTTTGGTGGGGCATGTTGGCGCGTGTAGTTTTTTGAAGAGGATGATTTCTTTGTGGCACAACGAACACATTGGGGCTTATATACGTTCTTAGTACCACACCCATAACAAAACACAGAACGATCGCGCAGACAATCATCCCAGAAATGACCTATCTCATCGCAATTCCAACACTTCACAGAGGTGGAATTTCTACAGACAGCTTCTACACAACCCTCAGACTCATTTTTCTCAGAAAATTCGTCGGAAACTTCAACTTCCGCAATGTTACGTCTTGGTCCTATATTTTGAGACATTTGTTGTTTAACCGGTATGTTTCTACGATAGTACTCATCAGAAAAAAGTTTTTCACGTTTTTGAACAAGGTTACGTAAATGGGCTATCGTGAACACTGGTACATATAAAAGTTCATGGCGAATATCAGGCCTCAAATTTCTTACTAGAATTTCGACCATCTCTTCTTCCGCCATTGGTTGATCTAGTCTGTCTACTATGGAACAAATAGAGTCGTAAAAAGCCTCAAATGTTTCCCCAGGTTTCATTTTACGGTTCCGAACCTCTTCTTTTATGTCGAAGTTGGACCGCATGTCTTTATATTGACATTTCAAAGCTGCACAGAAGGCCTTCCATTCTATGAAGTCTACTTGTTTGTGATAACGCCAATACCACTCTCTCGCTTTACCAGAGAGGACGACAGGAAGGTTTTTGCATATAACATTAAAGTTGTTATCAAAGTGCTCTTCCGTCAAGGATCTTATGCGATACAAAAATTCGTCAACAGATAAGCCTGAACTAGAGCCATCAAATTTGACGTTCCAATTCTGTACAATGGCTGTTACTTTTTCAGGACGCATTGCTGCAGAATGATCTCCGGAGCCTAAAGACATATGACGGCTACTATTATTGAGACGCTCATTCTCATTTGATTGTAAAGAGTTACAATTCACAGTTGGGGCTTCTAGTACAATGGACTGCGGTTGGGCAGCTCCTTGTTGTACAGGTAATGAAATATTGGATGGAATATTTAAACTTTGAAACAATCTGGAAATACTATTTTCAATCATTTGGTTTATTCTTAAATAATCTATATTATTTGAACTCTGAACGTTTTCTGAAGCTAGGATCTGAGTTTGATTATTACGCTGATAATGTTGAGAGGATGGTGGGTTACCCCTATGAGGAGATGATTCGTTAACATCTTCTAAATGGTACGGAACCTGACGTGACTGCATGTCAAGGCTATTGTTAAATGGATCGGTAAACAAGTTTTTGGTTACACTCCTCGTCAAAGGACGATTGGATAATGCACCACGGGCTTTACCGCGAACGGAAGGACGAGACTTCTTGCTTGTTTCAGTTTGGGTAGCAATTTCTGTGGAGACATTTGCAGTTGAATGATATTTTCTTAAATCTGCTAATTCACAAGGTAATTTGCACTGTGGACATTGAGCAGAAGATGAAAAGGATTGTTCGATGCAAGGTCGATGGAAGATGTGACTACAGGTTGATATAATATAACATTCTTGGATATCAAACAACATTGACTCTTCACAAATCGAGCACTTGTCATCACAAAAATTTGCGCTCAAAGATTGAGCACTTGTGCCAGCTGGCGGAGGAAGCGGCGGACTACGAGCAGTTGCCATTTTCTCCGTTTTCTTTCTTTTTACTAATATATAGGATTATATAACAAATCCTAGTTTAAAAAGTTGAATAATATTCAGGTACAGGTATTCTTACATAGGTGGGTGATTTTAGGAATCAGGGATACAAAAAATTTTTTTGGTTAACTTACATGACTGATAAAAGGTATCAAGATGAACTATGAAACTATAATTTCTATATAATAAAACAATTAAATTTTGCAAACCAGCATACATTTTTTTTATTTTTTTCTGGAAACCTTGGACTTTAAATTGCAACATTGTGCTAACATAAAGTAATTCCAACGGAACCCAGGATGCCAATGACTAAGCAAATATTTATTTACCTCAAAATACCGAAATATAGCTAATGAAATGTCGAAATCTTAAGTCCTTTAGACACTTGCAAGGAAAGTATTGTGGATAACCTTCTCGGTCAGTGAATCCGAAACAATCAGATGCCTGAAAATCCAGAGATGTCCCACAATTATTCCGTAACAATTGTCTTCCAGACAGAGGACTTTCTCGGTTTCATTAAAATGAACTTTAAATTTTAATACATGCTATGCCTGAGGAAAACCAAATCCTAGTAGACTTGATTTTGCCCCACGTTGGGCACCATTTATTTATGTAATGTCCAAACGTGGTTGATTTTGATTTCAAACAATGAAATCTCTAAAATTGGGGTTTTGTGCAGGAATCTGCTTCCGCCACATTTCGAACCTAGAGTGCCGGGAGAAATGGCATTAACTTTATTGAAATAATTGTTCCGAACACAGTAGACCGGGAGCCATCAATTGCTAGCTAACAGTCGGGTGGGGGGTTCGTTTCTACTGTGATCAAGGAATTCCCGCAATCTTGGACATAAACAAAGTTTTTTATTACAGACTCCCTATAGAACTGGAATGATGAACAAATTCGGAAACTAAACTACAAGGACCAGACTACAACCATAAAACAAAAGAAATACCCGGAATGGTTAGTAGTTGTACAATTGGCTAATATAAAAGTATCAGTCGAAATTTACCTGAAATGGATTCCCAGTTAAAATGGAATCCTTTGCCTCTTAACCCAAATCCCAACCATGGTCTTAATGGCATCTTATTTGTTAAGACCCCTCATAAAAACCACCTGAGGAAACTCCTAAATCACCACTGTAAGAATAACCAAGAAGTTTACATCTTCATTATTGACAAATTCGAATCTTATATTTATTCATATTTTACTTTCAAGTATTTAGTACAATAAAAAAGATACATCTCCCGAGGAGAGCACTAAAACCGACAATAAAGGTTCGAAGCGAACTCATACAAGTATAAAACATTTGCGAAACTTAATGCTAACTATGGGTTAAACTCAAAGAAAAGTTTAGAAGCTTAGCTTCAAAAGTAAGAAGTGTATTTTAGTTTTTACTTATCTACTAATGGTTTTAAGATGCTGATCAATAAACATATTGACTGAAAAATGGATAAAAATTAGAAAATCGAAAACACTTTGGTAATTTTAACTTTCTTAGTAGGGCTATTCCTTTAAAGTTAATTATAGTTAAGAATTTAAATCATAAAATGAGAAATTCGAAAATGGAACTTATAATTGGTTTATGTGTTCATTTTTTACTATCATGCAATGGATGATTGCAATTTTATGTTGATGAGAAATCAAAAAAGGGCATCGTGCATATCGAAGCAATTCGGCATCGTGCATAACGAAGCAAATGATAAGAATCCATTTAATCAATTAATTTTTTTTTTTGATTCGGCACTCTTTTTTCCGTTTTTGTTTTGTTTTTTAACAATTATTAAAACTTAACCGGAATTTTTTTAAAACTATTAGGCAAAATTCTTAAAGCAAGATTTCAATTGGTTGTAAAGGCTTATTTGTTATCACTTACCAACATCCAAAGCTTTTTCGTTTGATGATCGTCGAGGCCTCGAAGAACATGTGTAGATGTTGTCTCCAAAAATTGTGTAGGTATTAAATTGTATTCGCAAATTTGCTCACCATATACAACCTAGACTGAAATCTTTATAAATTTTGATAATTAACATAATTTTACTTAATAATCTTTATGATACTTAAGAAGATACAGGGGTTTCGAATCTCGCCATCACGACGGAAAAAAGTTGGTATTTGCAGATGTACGTCAAGTTTATTTTCAGCATGTTTTATGGTAAACTTTTTCGTTTTAGCTGAGTATGGATATTATTATTATTGGTTGGTGCCCAAATTGGTGTTTGAAGGCAAATGATACATTTCCTTCCGCTTCATATAGTTCATATTTTCCTCTTGCAACCAGAATTCTAGGCATGACTTTCCATTTGGGTATTGTAGAAGCGAATTCGTACCTTTGTGTCGCCAGATACAATCACCAGTTAGTCATTTATATGCACCAGATTTATTCTTGGCCAAGTTATTCGGCCCTCGTTACAGAGTATAACCCTGCTGGTATCTGGAAATGTGGTACAGTGACTTTTTCTGGAATTTTTCGACACTTTCTCAATAAAAAGGGATCCTTTTTTAGAGAATAAATAATGTCTCGTTCGCTCGAATATCACAAATTTCTTCCAAAAGGCCTGATCGCAGCGTGCTCAAACAATAAATTGTAGACAATTTAATGCAAGATGTAAATGAATATGGCTGGATTCCTCATATT
This sequence comes from Hydrotaea diabolus, assembly GCA_963513945.1. NCBI lineage: Eukaryota > Metazoa > Arthropoda > Insecta > Diptera > Muscidae > Hydrotaea > Hydrotaea diabolus. Next base: position 111,675,061 of record OY740716.1, on the reverse strand, counting down.
TTGGCCGCTTAGCCACACCACAGGCTTAAGTTCCAATTTGGACACTTACTTTAATTATATTTTATTTATAAGGCACTATCACTTGGTTTCGTGGCGTTTGGTTCGAGAACACAAGAAGAAAAGAACTATTGAAAATGTCGGTGACAAGAATAAACCTATAAACCAAGCAGAAGATCACTGAAATCGATATTCACCACCTGCTTTTTACTAAATCTGCCAACAACTTGACGAAGTTTTACAAGTGATAACAGGTTTCTAAAAATAGAACAAGCTGCTACCAAAAATGGAAAATGCTATTGGAGAAGAGAAAAAATAGCTTGCGATTCAAGGAAAAACAAAAAAAAAAAATATAGATTTGGCTTAGCTGGGAGTTGAACCTGGGCTGACCGCGTCTGAGTCGAGCACGCATCGCCTGTGCCAAGTTAATCCTGGTTTCACGGACAGCTAAGATGAGGTTTTGAGAGGCAGCAACAACAATGTGATGAAGACTGAGCTAAAGCTAACTGTTCTCTGCGTTTTCTCATGGTTATAAATAACTCTTTCGCATTATCTCATGATAGGAGAAGTTACATTGTCTATAACCCTTATCACTAGATATGTATAAGCTTGATAACTGATATCCCAGCAAACATTTTAGCTTTGCCTTTGGGAAATTCTTGGTGTCTGATAATGTGACAATCGCAAAACTTTAAATTTAATAAAATCGTACATTACACCATACAAGTTTTTGTTTTATTACTTACTAGAGAAAGCAGTATTTTTTTGGTAACGCCTAAATTCAATAAATGAAATTGTGTAACCGTTTTTATTCCAAATATTTCTAACAAGCTGTACCGGTTAACATACCTCTATTTTAAAATTCTTTTTGTTTCCTATCGAAAAAATCTTACTCAGTTTTCAATATAGATTACGATAAAGAAATAATTGTGAAATCATTGATCTTACTGCCTGTTTGATAGCATTTAATGCAACCAATCAACGCGTAATGTCCATGTGCTACAAACAAACGCTCTAGCTGGGGTATCACGTATACGAGTAAACGCTCTAATATCATCTTTGAGATTTTTTCATACCACATGACTTCATTTTGCTTCAAACTTTGCATCTCGTACCTGAAATCATGTATGTAGCTGTCTATGTCGTTGGGTTTTTGATTACCAATATAGGTACCAACTAAAAACACGTCATGTTTAATGTTGAAATTTTTGCCATAAAGGCCATATTGAATAGCGAACTTTTGAATAGTGGAAGCCCATCTATTCCAACATCGATGGTAATGACATTAACATCATTCAAAAGTCTTTCTGGACTTTTTTAACTGAGTTTCTAATCCAATGTAGTAATTATAGCCAGGCGAAACCGTTCTTACAAGAAAACTTTAATTTTTTCTCTTAAGAAGACCATCCAGGCTTAGCCGAACATCAAACTTTTTGGAGCGTTATATTGAGAGAAGTGCATCTACCCTGTTCGTGTTGTATTGTATTGTTAATACCACTGTGCCAATTTTTCTTTGAGTGTGTTTGAAAAATTATAAAGAGACTTTAAATGAATTTCAGAATCGTCTCTGTGTTGTTTTCTATTTTAATTTTCCTTTGGATTGTTCTATTATCCATTTTAATTGTTATTTTTTATAATCTCACTAAAAAATACCTCTTTCTTACCTGCAGAAGTCTAATGCTATGGCGCTGAATTATTAAGAGCGACTAATAGCTAATCAATAGGCACAGTCATTTTTGAAACCTTTATATTCCCTCCGACATAAAATGTCAATATGCACAAGTAGGAACATTGTGGCATACGTTTTTAAAACAGTACGTTTTTGCTAAAGTTCAAAAATATGATATGATAAATATGATACGATAAATATGATAAGTTGATAAAAAGTAATATCTTATCAGCTCATTTCTATTATAATTTTGTTTTCATACACTTTACACCGATTTAATTACAATGTTAGAGGGTGACCAATGTTCTGTGTAAACTTAAACATTATTTCTCCACCTACAATTTTATGTACTAAAGTGAAAAAGAAGATAGGGTTCACTCAATAGTAGGGATCGAAATTCTATGCACAAAAAATTAAATTACCTCGAAATTCTTTACAAAGCAGAAAACTATTCACTAAGTGTTTGATGTCGTAACAAGTTTCAGAATGTCATGTCATTTTTTAATAAAGGAGTGGATATACCAATAGAAAAATTTTACTGTGGGACGTTTTTTTTACAAAAAATGAAATTGTATAAACTTTGTTGAAGTGCAAAATGATTTTAAATGTCTATGTTGATGTTTTACCAAAACATGTTTAAACGATGCTTCTTATAAAGTTTAAAATGATATTGGATAGCAAACTGTACAATAAAACCCCATAGTTTAACCAAATACATATTTAAAACACAATATTTTTTTTTGCCAAAATATGTTTGGTTTTGTAAAATAAGCAAAAATATTCACAAACAAAAGAATGACATTTTTTGGCGAACTGTAACATTCAATAATTGCGAAACTACTGTATACTTACAAAAGAGCTTAAAAGACTAATTTCTAATTATGTAATGTAGTTTGTAAAAAAGATTATTTTTTTTTTGGCATTATGTATTTTTCCCCCTAAATTTGATATAATTTCATCCTGCCTAGTAAATTTCGTAAGTACGTTTGAGTTAAATAATAAATATGCAATGGGTTAATGTTTTTTAAGAACTTTTCTTAAAATGGGGGACTGTAAATGTCTATCGGATCGTTTAGCAAGTAAAATGATTGCCTACCGTCAACCCTCAGACTAATTGGACAAGACTAATTCAAGTGCCAAAGTTTATAACGATTGGCATAATAAAACTCGCATAAAAATACATGTGGGAACTATATCTAAATCTCGACCGATTTTCTTCAATTTCAGCGTACGTCCTTGACAATAAGACGTACTCTTGCCAAATTTCATGCAAATCGGACAACAATTGCTACCTTTATTTTGATTACAAGCTTAAGACGCACGGACGGTGGGAGGGGCGGACGGACGGACAGACATACGTCGTTGAATCGAATCAGCTAGTGATTCTTAGCCGATCGGTACACTTAAAGGGGAGTCGAGCTCAAATAATTTTAGTAGTTAAAAACATTTTCCCTGACCATATATGTGGGACCTATATCTTAATCTAATCTGATATTTTCCAATTTCAGCAGCCTCCGTCCTAGGCACAAAGATCTTACTTGTGCCAAATTTCACCAAAACTGGATATAATATCTGGGCTCTAGGGAGCTACATACATCCAAATCTCAACTCATTCGACGCTTGAAAATAAAGAAAATGAGTTGAGATTTGGATGTATGTAGCTCTGAACCTGACTTTGCCGAATTTCGTCAAGATTGGGTGCAATATATAGCTCCCAAAACTAAGAACATAAAATCTGATGATAATTTATGCGTGGGAGCTATATCCAAATCTAATCCGTTTTTCTTAAGTTTCAATAATAACGTCCTTCCTTGGTTTAAAAAGCTAACGTGTGCCAAATTTCATCAAGATTGGCTGAAAGATTTGGCATCTTGAGCTAATAAATGAAAAATCATCTAGTATAAACTCCAACAGAGATTGCAAATCAAAGCGGAGGCCAAATATACCATACAATTTTTAATAACATATGAACATCCCATAGGCTGGTATTCGTCCTTAGCACTCGAAAAGTGTCACATTTCTTGTGTGTGCGGGCTGCTCTTATCACTGGTAATTATCACCATGTGGAATCGCATGATCATGTGCGACCGTACTAATAGTATCTAATGTACAATTTTATGGATTGCCTTAAGAATGCAACATTACCCAACACACAATATAAAACATGTTCAACTTTGAACATTCTGCCAGCGGGAAAAAGTACATAAAACTTTCTTAAGATACAGTATACAATTTTCTCATAAATATTTTGCGGAAATGAATGCCTAAGTTTTTCTCAAGTTAAATATATTCTTAATATTAGGTGGACTGTAAATGATTATCACATGCAAATGATTCAAAGAGTAGTGCCTTCCATTGAGAATAAACTTGAAAACATAGGCTTTATGTTCAAGCTAACTATTGCTTTCGAAATGCACATCTTCTCTTCTGACAGCCCTGAGACATCCATGATTAATTTAATTTTTGGAATTCGCATAATCTGGAAATTAACGTTTGCGAAGCATTGTCAATTAATGATCGTAGTATTTCATACTGCCCGTCGTATGCTCTTACTTTTACAAGAGCCGTTGCCAATAGAGAATTCGGCGGTATTTCTGGCTGAATCACGTGTGTTGCTACTTTTTCAGTAGCATGCAACATAGAATCCATTCTTCCACATTGCCGGCAAGTCTAATCTCTGGTGCATTTGATGCTCTGTGTGTGACTCAAACATCACTGTATTGTATTGGCTGGTAGATTGTTGACTAATTTTCTTGAAAAATGTCCTGTTCTCTTGATACGACCTGGAACTCTGTACTTGTTCCAAATATTCCATCACGTCTGACAGCTCTTGAATTTCCTTCGCTTTTTTCACATGCTGGTCGAACTGCTGTAAATCTTCTCGATCAAACTTTCGAAGCATCATCGACTATCATCAACTTATTTTTTATGATGAAGACAGCTTTCTGTACTGACATTTCTGAATTTTCTTTAAAAGCCGTTAGATCTAATAGCATATCAAGAGCCTCGTTGAAAATTTTTCTTTTGTTTTCGTAGCGCTAATTGAAGTGCAGCATCGTAGTAGACAGACTTTGCTTCTCCTTTCAAACATATTCTTAAATAATTAAATTTTATTGTATCGGAGAATTTAGCTCGTTCATATACAATTTCTTTAAACATGCCATATAAATTAGACCAATCTCTTTTGGCTCCATAAAACTTTGGTATGGAGGTATGGTGGCTCAAGCATGTTATTTGTTCCCAATTGTATCCGCCATATCAAATATCATTATTTTAACAGATTGCGCCATCTGTTTATAACGTTTTTCGACATCATCATTGATTTGTTCAATGTCTCGTCTTTCGCCTTCTACTACATCCCACATCCTTTGTAGGCTTATGCTTTTTAAATCCATATCGTGAGGACTTGCATCTGAGACCATTAGCTGATTGCATTCAGTCAATGAAATACCAGCTCTTTTCAGCCATTCTCGGAACATGTCATTTTCTTCTTCCTTGAAAAGACTTTTCCCATCGTTTTCTTTGATGACTCAAAGCAACAACTTTGTTGCATAATTTCGCCTTGTTGTTGTTGTCGTAGAATTTCTTCTTCTCTTTGTTGTCGTTGCTGTTGTAGAAACTTTTCTTCTTCTTGTTTCTTTAGTTGCTGTTGGATTTGGCTCTCTTGTTTCTTTTTTGTCTCTTGTTGTTGTAAGCTTCGCTGCTTTCTACACTCTTCAATATTTTTGGATAGATTCCCAAAAATATTGTTTTTGAAATAGTTGGTGCCTGCTAGTGCTTTTGCCGCCACCATACTCTTGTTACGTTGCTGTAAATCTTCCCATAACATCTCTAATTCCGTAGAATTAGGTTCCTCTTTGAGCAGCTTCTCTTCCTGCTTCGCAGCCAGTTCATGCATCGATTTACTTAGTGGGATCGGGAACATTTTTTTATAATTCCCTTTGTTTTTCTTCATGTGTTTTTTAAACCAATGTTCTAGCGTTGGTTTGCGCTTTTTGTTTTCTTTTAAGGAATGTTCGTTATTCCCGATTGCTTTAATTTTACCTCAGGCATTAAATATAAATATTTATGCTAAAACCAATGTTAAAAGTCTTGGTTTACAATTTTACCTCAGGCGGTAAAAAAAATTTCTTTAGCTCTGGGGGCTAAAGATCCAATTTTTTTTAACCTAGAGTCTCTTACCTTGGGTAGGGGAAAACTCTCGGTTTTTAAGGCTCGAATGGGCCAAAATAATAAGTGAAACACACGTCATTCAATTTTGAGTATTTTTAAGATACTAACTTTTATTTAGACAATAAGTGATAACATCAAATGTTGAAAATATTTCAAGTCATCTAGTATAAACTCCAGCAGAGATTACAAATCAAAGCGGAGGCCAAAAATACAATACAATTTTTAATAGCATATGAACATCCCATAGGATGGTATTCGTCTTAAGTACTCGAAAAGTGTCACATTTCTTGTGTGTGCGGGCTGCTCTTATCATTTTGATATGAAATAAGCTTTCAGAATCCAACTAAAGCAAAACCATTCAAAAATGAGAAAAACAAATTTTGCGTATACGAGTTTTGTTATGGGGCATAAGTGTCCCTGTGGTCCTTAAGGGAGCCAAAGTGTCTTTTTTATTATATATAGTTTTTTCAATAAAAGTTACATTTTTAATGTTATAATAGGCCTTTAATAAAAATTTAAATTTAATTTTGCGATAAATTATGGTTAATTATAATGTTCTGCGAAACAATTACGGTTAGTAGTAAAACATGCTTATAGATGCACATTGCATTCATTTAAGTACAATAGTTATTAGTGCGATTTTCTACATTAATTTTTGCGCATTGAACACATCTCTTTCTTACGTTGGCTTTGAGCATAGTGTCCGAAGAAGCTGGTGTCTTGCTGACATTGGTTTTTGATGACTGGTTTATGGTGAATTCTCTCTAACGCGAAGAATAACCAGCATTTAAATTTCTGGCCACCGATCGTGTAAACTCAAGAGAGTTAAGTTGAGTCCCTTCAACAAGATTATTGCTTTACATTCGGTGTAAATAACGTAGGAATTGTTTACGCTTATATCAAGTAAGTCAAAAAACAACCGGAGGTAATATTTTATTTTCGATTTGCGATCTAGTTCATAAAAGGACTTTCGCTGATCCATTAAATCTACTCCACCCATATTTTTGTTGTGATGCATAACAGCTTTCGGGCATTTTACGTTGATTTTCTCAGTACAACCAGCTATGCGACGTCTGACCGTTTCTGGCTCCACTGGCGAAAGAAATTTTGTTAGAAAAGAGTCACAGCTCTGTTGCCCATCCACTTCACAAAGGATATGCCCTCAAAGCTTGATGTATAAATTTCTCCTCGCTTCATATTCTAATCGAGGGGAACATTGTTTGGAATATTTTTTTTCGGTTGCTTCTTACTGCTCCACAGGATTTTATTTGACATTTTTTCAACTCATATTGTAACAAAGGCGAGTTATCAATGAAGACCTCGGAGCCCAAACCTGTGAGTGTTTCTGTCAACTGAATAACATGTCCATATTCAGTTCCATACTCTTTTCTTCCAGTGTATAGATCAAATTAAAAAAGATATCCGGAAGCAGAGTCACATCTACACCACATCTTAAATCCCCATTTTATTAGTTTGTTCTTGACATACTGTTTTATAGCATTATGACCTTTGAATTTGATTCATCGACAGCCTTTTTAATATGTGTTGTTCATTGCATTTTTAAATGCTTTGTTGAAATGACTTATGACAGGTCTGATCTTAAAAGCCCGATCATTCCGGTTTTCTTCTTCATCGTTATTGCTGAAGTGCAAATTTTAACGGATATCTTCAAATCTTTTTCTTGTCATTACATTACTTATTAAGGCTACACTCATATCAGGTTCTGTTGACCTATAATCACGAATGGATGGTAAAACGTGATGTGTCATTACCAGATCGATACCATGAAATGTTTTCATTTCGTCAGCATTAACATCAAAAACTCTTCCATTTTGTTCAGCATATATACAGGATTCATGAACTATAAGTTCTATCAAAACATTAAAGTTCGTAGTCAGTAAATATATCTAAAATGGTGATAGATTACATTTGGGGTACCCAACATCGCGGATTTGCACTTTTCCAAACTCATAGTCACTGTTAGGGAATACGTTTGCAGTGCACATTGGTCCAGCGAGCCACTTTTCTTGGCCAAAAGTATTTGAATACAAAAAACACATTTATTGCCCAAACGGATAAAGCTAGAACCTTGAAATTTGGCATGTAGGTTCCTTTTATGACGTAGACGGGCGATCAGATGGGATTTTGGGAAATTCGGACTGTAAGGGTGTAAAAAGGGCGTGGCACTTCTTGAAATTTGAAATGGTCATATCTCATGAACCATTAGAGGTACAAAGATGAGATTTGGTACATATGTTGGTCGCACAAGCAAAATAAATTTTTTGTGGAAAGTGGGCGCTGCCACGCCCCTTTTTTAAAAAAAATCGTTATTTGCGGTAACTTTTTGGATATATTATAACAAATTGCAAAAAACACCCCTAAAAAGGGGAGGGGCGGGGATGAAATGTTCTACAATGTTGGCCATAAAATTTTACTATATGTGTCAGAGCACACCAAAGACCAAAAATTAACACAAACACCAAAAAACAATCAAATTCATGAGCCCCCATTAGGGGTTAATTTTATAATATAATTTATAGCAGAGCTTTAAAGTACTGAGTACAATTTGTACTCAGTAAAGGCAGAGCTGTAAACTCAAGCTAGTGGGAAATAAAATACTTAGTGAAATTCTTTGTTTAAATTTCAAGCGAAAAAATTATAATTTTATTGTTTTTTAAACTCCATATTCTATTTTGTTTACATAGGTTTTCAATATTTTTGTTTTAATTCAATGTGTAACACACATGCTCCATTTTTATTTATATTTAAATTTCACTGCCGGTTATATTCAATTCGTTTTCTAAAACTACATTTTCAGCTTCATATCCTGTTTCTTGATTTTCGTCATAATCATCATCCGAACTTTCACTATTTTCTACAGTTTCTTCATCCTCCAAAGTTTCGGCAATGTCTTCACAGCATAATAATTGTGTAACTTCTGGTGGAAGAACTAAACGTTTTAGTTGGTGTGCACGGGTACTTAAACGTAATGATGAAACTAGTGGGTCAGAAGTATCAAGGGCTCTACTAAATACATCGCAAATATTATCAATGCGACTAGTTCGGCGTCCATGATGTAATCTGTCACTTTTATATATTTTGTTCCGCGCCTCAGCCGCATCTTCTCCAAAATAACCAACAGGAAGTGCCGTATTCTCCATTATTTGTTTGGAGTGGATAAGGACCTTATGTAATGTGGGTGTCATGCTGCTGCCGTTTAGAAAAATTGTTTTCAAGTAAAAATGCTAACGCTTCCTCTGCTGTCATGGCCGTGGGTGTTTTTACCTCTTGTAAAACGACAGCTAAATCCACCTGACCTTGTTTTCGAGCCGAAATTGCTGCTGCCCGAACTAGCAGATCTGTTTCGTTGTCCTGAGATGTTGACAAGTCTGCTGCGTGCCTTCTTTTGCTACGTTCAGATTTCTCACAATACGGCAGTTCTGGACGCCCAGTTCCATGTAAATTAGAGTCAATTGAACACTCTACTTCTGAAGTAGGCATTGTCGTATTAATGTTTTTTTGAAAAATTGTTTTTGAATTTAGCCAATCCGAAAATTTTCCTTGAAACAATTTCAAATTTCTATGACATTTTGTCCACTTTGCTGCTAAATGAATGCGATAAACCCGACATTTTTCTGAAAAGTGATGTTATACGTCTGCTTGGATGTCCTCATCTCCACTTTTTTCTATGACATATTTTAGCAGAGCGTCCTCTTCACCTCCTCTATTCTCCTTTGCCAGCCAAATATTAAAAAGTTCAGAATTTTCCAAACAGAAGTAGTCTGAAAGAAAATATTTTTTCTTAAAAAGTGCAAAAAAGTGCACGTCCATACTTGTGCAAAATGAACATTACTATATTCTCTAATTTTGGTTTTTATTTTTATGCTTGACAAATGTAGACAATTTTTTAAAAGGTTTCATGAATTTCGAAAAGCCCCAAAAAAATATTTAACATTTATACCAAAAAAAACCAGTAAAATTTTTTTCACCAACACGTTTTTCTTTTATTATTTTTTATTATAATTAAAATACTCACTGTCACCTTCGTTATCTAAATTTTTTTTTTTTTAATCGACACGTGCTTTTCGTTCGTAGACGCAACTTGAACTAAACACTAAAAAAGAGCCCACTCAATTCTATTCACAAACACACTAAGAGAATCAACTTCGATGGTTTGCTACATAACGGTAAACTGCCGCTCACTAAAACAAAATATGTTTTTTGTTGTCTTTGAGTGTTTGCTATAGGATTCTAGTAAAGAGAATTCATTTAAAGATCGTAAAAAAATTAAGTTTTGGCCAAGAAAAGTGTCCCGCTGGACCATTGTGCAGTGTATGAATTTCTCCATCTAAAATTTGGTTCACTTTTTTCTATCGTTTTTTTCTTGTAATTTTTTGTAATACGAGGCGCTTGTTCCGTTATCTCAACGACTTGGTCTGTTGTCTCAACCGCGTTATCATCGATTTCACAAAATGCTGCACCTGCATCAACATCACCTTCAAGAAAAAACTGGTCCTCTTCATCTAGACACAAATCGTCTTCATCTTCGCCATTATCCGCAGTAAGAAATTGCAATATTTCTTCTTCATTCATGTTAAAAAATCTACGACGCTGGAAAGCCATTCTTCCAAAAAAATGTTACAACGTGCTACAGAATTAACATTCACCAAACTTACCAAAATGAATCATCAAATCAATTTTTTCCAACATTTGTGTTGGGAACACTTATTTCGTCGTCAGTGTGAAAAGACTATTAGTACATTCAAATTCATCAAACGAAAAGTTACCATTGACGACCACAGGGACACCCGTGTCCCTTCGCGTTTTTTTTTAAATAAATCTAGTTTTTTCTTGGTAATATCTCAAAACCGAATTTCAATTTGTAGAATATTGTTAAAATAAACAAAAAAATTTAAATTGAAAGAAAGAGAAAATTTCGTCTATGAAAATTTCGTCTATGATTTAGAGCAGTTTAAATATCCCGTTTACGGTATGTGCAAAACTTGCTTTTTAGCTCTTAAAAAAACATTTATAATTTTTTTTTACACAAATTTTTTAAAAACCCATCATTTAACTTTCCATTAAGCTTAAAATATCAATACTTTTAGTATTAAATTATTGTTAACGCATTTTTTCTTTTTGGGACACATATGTCCCCTGGTCGTCAAAGGATTAAGAATGCAACATTACCCAACACACAATACAAAACATGTTCAACTTTGAACAGTACTTAACCAGGATAACTATCGATCTTAGGCCATGCTAACTACTAAAAAGGCGCCAACAAATTATTTTTCTGAAATACTTTTTTCAGAATCGTGACATGCTAAAAATAGACACATTTTGTTAAATAATTACTCAACTGTTGCGGTTTTACTATTTTTTTTATTAATTTTATTATTTATCGAGGCTTTATATAAAATAATAAGAGACAAAAATTACCAAAAATCCGACCAAACTACAAAATTTTTAATTTTTCCGACCACATTTGGTCGAAACCGACCAAAACGCAACACTGGACCTGGGCCCAAGGTGTTATTTCAGCTCTAATTGCTTAAGGAGAATAAAGTTGCCCAACTACCAAATTTTTAATTTTTCCGACCACATTTGGTCGAAACCGACCAAAACGCAACACTGGACCTGGGCCCAAGGTGTAATTTCAGCTCTAATTGCTTAAGGAGAATAAAGTTGCCCAACTACTTGTCTAGCTGAGCATTTTTCGAAAGTACGTCAGCTTTTCGTTACTGTCAGTGTTAGAATTTGCAGGGATCCATATGATTTCTAGGGTGTCACTTCGTTCTACTTGGCTATTTGTTCGGTACTTGTACACTTCAGAAGCATTTATGACTTTGCTGTCTGTAAAAATTTTAACATTGTCGTATGTAGTGGTCCGGTAGTCGGAAATGTTTTTCGATACAGAGATTCTCTATGTACAGATCCAGTTTTGTTGTCCAATTTCAACCCGTCGGTTGACCGGTTTATTTATTAAAATTGACCCATCTGACCGGGACTCTCTGGTTTAGGGTTTCTCTCTGGTCTAGGGTTTCGTTTTGAGGTAGGAAATTAGCTCTTTCCGGAATTTGGTCTGTAACTCGCCTAATGGCGGAATGTTCGGTCTCCCGTGATCCATTCGCCTACTGCCATCCATCTTTTTGCTTTGATGAAACAAATATACAGGGTCTGCCAAAAGTTACCATGGGAGTTACAAATTTAATAACTTATTCGTTTATATATCTTTTTTATTTTTTTTCAGATTATATAAATAACACTTGGAGAATAAATAATGGAGAGAGACAACTGAACAAAGAATTAGAATAATAGAATTTTATTATTTAAATCAGCGATCAATTATTTTAACGCAAAGTGATGAGTGATAAAGCTCATTTGAATGGCTTTGTTTATAAGCAGAACTGAAGGTTCTGGACTTCTGAAAATCCAAGAGCAATTCATCAACGCTAATTGCACTCCATAAGGTGTATTTATACAGTATGATGTGAGATCACATCTGCAAATATCATGCAATACTCCACGTTACAATGCGCCCTGAATGTTTTGGAAAGAAGAGGCGAATACGGAACAACCCAGAAGTTGTCGAACACGAAATCATTTCCTTTCACTTTGACTGTGATTGTTCTACCGCCATCATCAGATGATCGACGTCGATACAGTGGATAACCATCATTGCCAGTGATAGTATCAGCAGTCAAATTTCGTGGATAACGCTTGGAACACTTGCGGTCGACCATGCACGGCGATTGTGGGTTAATGGCGCCACACGGTCCATGAATCATGTTTGTGATTACGACATCATTCAGGTCTGGATCGGTTTCGGGATCAGGAATCTCGGCACATATGATGTCATCAATTTGGTCTGCCTGTATTCTTTCGACTAACCAAATGAGAATGTGCGCATGCGGTAAGCCTCTTTTTTGCCATTCAATCGAATACATCCAACATCGAGTATTCCCAAAGACACGATGGCAAAGAATATAGTGCATGAGCGACCGGATTTTTTGTCTGAATACACGTGCGGTGATATCGTGCCAATCACTTGATGTTTGGCCAGGAAGCAGCAGTTGAACAATTTCTATCCACTTAGGATTGCACGTAAAGGTGATGAACAGGTCTGGACGGCCGTAATGACGTACATATATCATTGCATCTTGCGTATATTCCTGCATATGACGTGGACTGCCAACAAACGTCACCGGTAAAATGGTCAACCGCCCAAAATCAGATGCATTTCCTTCGGTGCTAATTGCATCGCGTAAATAAATGTACTGCTCCGTACGTAGTTTAGTTTGATTTAATCTGATAAAAAGGAGGCGCTCCGCTTCTATTTTGGCATACATATCGACACAAAATTGCTGAAACAATCGACGAAATCGAAGCAAATAGTTGTCAACATTTTGGCGAATCATCAAACGATACGCATAAAAATTCATTCCGCTGACCTTCCTGGTAGTTTTCTCACCTTAAATGATATAAGTGACATTAGTGTCATACTGAAATGAAAATTATTAAGATTTCTATTCTTACCGGTCGATGGATTTATCATCATGATGTTGATATAATATCCATCGTCTCCATGCCAAAACATCAGTGGGTATTGCAGTGCATCGTATGAACGATGTGTTTCGGATATTCGTTGCAATTGCCCAGAGTCCCGAAGTGTGAGCATAATATCGCGTGATTCCCGGTTTTCACCAACAATCACAAATGCAACCTCATCTATTGTTGGAGCGTTATATTGGCTTTCGTGCGTTCCAGCAGGTCGTTTATCCGCTCTGATCACGACTTTATAGTCATCAGTTGGCATGCGATCCAACGCAGTTTTGAATAACCGAACCAATGCATGATGTTCATGAAGCAGCTGCTGCAAATCGCGAAGAATTCATCTTTTCAATTCCTTATTGATTGTTTGGCGCTGATCAAGTTGATGTTCCACATTGCCCATGAAGTAAATTTGTAGGAATTTATGTTGTGCGTCTTCAAGTGGTAGCAATGATCCAATTCGATGGTGAATTTTGCCTTGGATCTGTAGAGTCAATGACGAAATAAGATTCAATATTTTTTTGTGCATCAAAAGAAAATGATCGGTTAATTTATTACCTTGAATGTCGGATTGAATCCGCGTTCATGAATAATATCTGCTCCAAATGAAGTCATTTGAAAGCATCCGTTGTATTTCTGAGCGTTCGATAGAAAATGACTTGATTCTGGTATTGCACCAGTAAGCAAAGAACGCAATGGCTCTGTTGGCAATGGTGATAATTTAACCTTTCCATTGAGACAGCACAATCCAGGTGTTTCTCCAGCGAACTTCAATGCACCGCAATAGTTGCACACAACATCCATTGGATTTATTTGAACGAAGGATGCGAGCTGTAGTCAATTCTGCAATCGTAGTGAAACGCTACTCGATCCAAATCAACACTTGAAGCACTTCTTCTTATGCGTTGATTTAGATTATAACGTTGTTGAGTTGATTCGTTTGCCCGACGATTTCTCATTGTTAACTGAGCCGTTTCATTGCCACCTGCCTTTCTTCTTGTGTTTGTGATGCTCGAAGTTGGGCAATACTAACACGGCGCTGTTCTCGTGCGATTTCTTGTTCATCCGTCGTCAATTGACAGGCAATATTCCGAAGTCTATTTGCATTTCGCGTTCGACGCGAAAGATTAGATCTTCTGGCTCGTGGCATGGTCAATTACACTGAGAAATGAACACACAAAACATGTGATATTCTCACAAAATAAATATCTTTATTGGCAACTTACCGTTTGAAAATAGAATTCCACACCAAAATTATCAATCACAATGTAATAAAAAGCGAACTTGAATTGAATTTCAAAGAATTCCAACTAAAAATTAATTGCTCAATCCAAAATTAATGTTCGGGTTGATTATCGATGAGCACGCAATAACAAAGAATGTGCATTTTATCAAACTGAACTCACCTCTATGAAATCACTTTTCACAATCACAATCAATTTTCACAATAATTTGTTTCAAAATAATGTTTTAAATCAAATTGAATTTCAATAACTAACAAAAGCTGAAAAAAGCTTAAGTCACATGTGTATGTCAAGAATAAACCAACGTACAGAAATATTGAATTTTTAGTTTGTATGGGAGGTACCACGCCCCTTTGTGTAATACCTACCATATTTGCAGTAGAACTTAAGACACTTAAAATAAATAAACATACAAAATTCTGTGGAAATACCTTTAACAGGAGCAAAAATATTGAATTTTTGAAACTTGAATTGTATGGGAGGTGCCACGCCCGTTTTTCCAATGTCGTCTATATTAACAGTCGATTTAAGGATACGTATATTAAAGCAACATAAAAAATTTTGTTAAAATACCTTTTACAGGGGCAGAAATATTGAATTTTTTAACTATGAGTTGTATGGGAGGTGCCACGCCCCTTTTGTCTAATGTCAACCACATTTGCAGTAGATTTAAGGACACCTAAAATAAACCAACTTACAAAATAATGTTGAAATACCTTCTACAGGAGCAGAAATGTCGATCTTTTTAATTTTGAATTGTATGGGAGGTGCCACGCCCCTTTGTCTAATGCAGTTCATATTTGCAGTAAATTTTAGGGCACGTAGAATAAAGCAACATACAAAATTTTTTTGAAATACCTTTGACAGGAGCAGAAATATTGCATTTTATAATTTCTAATTGTATGGGAGGTGCCACGCCCCTTTGTATTATGCGATTCATATTTACTGCAGATTTTAGAATACGCTCAATAAACTGATATACAAAATTTTGTTGACTTGCCATTAACATGAGAAAGAATATTGGATATTTAAGTAAAAATTTGTATGGGAGGTACCACGCCCACTCGATATATCAAAGTTTTTCTTAAGTATTATCCTATTCTGTCCGAATTGGTGCTCATCATCGAAATCGGTCCAGGCGTTCTCAAGTTATAAGCGTTGTAACTAACATTACTTTCTTTTTTATATATATAGATAGATAACCTGAGAAAAAAATTAATAAACGAAAAATTTATTAATGTACGAGTATTTAACGCCATGGTAACTTTGATTTAATTCAATTTATTGTTTCAATAATATACTGTTAGAAACATTTTATATACAACTTAGAGTTTAAGAGGTATCTCTTCTTCTTCCTTATTATTAATTACATATTTTATAATTTAGTAAATTAAATGTTATATAATACAAGGAGGCAAAAATTTACAATAAACCTATATGAATTAATTAAAACTTAAAACTACTTAACCTTATTATGAATGAGATAATTCATTGATATGACTGTGAATACGAGTAGTATTGCTTATATAAGTACACCTCACATTAAAGTTTTGTGATAGTTTATCTATCCTATCTACAATTAGTTCCACATTAGCCAGCTAATGAAGTCGTCTCGTAGAATAGAAGAAGGGCAGATTAATAATCAATTTTTGTAACTTATTTTGGGCAACTTGCAGTTTATTCAAGTGACATTTGGCACTGTTTGCCCATAACGGAGCCCCATAATATAGAGTAGAGTGAAATTTTGCTTTCAAAATTAGCATCATAGGAATTACGATTAATGAATGTGTAAGTTGATTTGGTGAGGATAGGAATCATAGGAATTACGATTAATGAATGTGTAAGTTGATTTGGTGAGGATATTTATCTTATGCATGACATAAGGAATGTGATCCTTAAATTTAATTTTGGTGTCCAGTATAATTCCTAAGTATTTGACCTTCTGCTCCCAGTGTATAATGGCAACTTTTGGCCCATCCTGTATATATCATATACAAATATATCTATCAGGCCTATGTGTAGTATTTCATAAGCCCTAGTAGATTTTTGTAGAGATTTCTCCACTGATACCCAGACAGCAGGTTCACAGGTACTTATCTACTTTTTATGTTGCTAAGAACTATGATACTTTTTAATGTCAATGAGCTTTTTTCGCTATATGTGACAGCGCATAGAGAAAGGGACCTAAGGGTAAAAAAATCAATTTTCAAAAAGTGTTCCCTCCCAGAGTTATGCGCGTTTTATGAAAGTGATGGTACACCATAGATACACGTATTTAAATCTTTAAAATGGCTCTCCTGAACAAAACTGGTTTTTACCCTTAGGTTCCTTTCTATTTTGCACGTCACATATATTGCTGTCATTGTTATTTATAAGTATATTTGTCTATTGCAATATTAGTATGCACTCTACACAAAAATAATATGAGTGTTCTGTTCATTGTGTTATTTGGTTTATTTAAAGTGTAGGGTAAAAGTTTATTTTGTCTTTGCGCTCGTGTTCTTAGACAATTTTGTATAACTTAATTTAAATAACAGATAATATGCGCAAAATAAGTGTGTAGTGTTAATTTACATTAACTATTATATCTATTTATTATGAATACAATTCGATGTGAGTGGTCGTGGTGGTATATTTCGGGTTCCCCGTTTTCTTTACACAGCAACATTATTAATTTTACGAATACCCTTGAGTTATGAAGCAAATTTTTTCAAAATTACAAAATAATTTACTTAGTAGTTCTGTAATAAAAATATCAAAATATTATTTTATAAAAATATAGCTTTTATTATATTTGTTCATAACTAATAGAAAAGTATTACATAACACAATGTTAGCAAGTTTATTCTCATGTTAGTTCGAATTTAAAATTATGTTACGGCCAACATATAATAATTTTTCTGTTGAAATATCTGTAAGGCTTTAAGAAGCCGGTCAAATGTTTGGTGATTGTATAGTATGTTACAGCGCCCATATACGATATGTATCATGATCGATACATTTTTTGGTATCTGAGGGGTTTGCATTAACAGAGTTATATTGATATAGCCTTATGCCGGGTGAAAAGATTTTTTCGGCTGTCGGTTTTTAATTTTTTACTCATTTCTTGACCGATCTTAGTGCAGTTAACGTTAAAAAATTAACCTCTTTGAGGGCTATTATATTGATATTTTAAGGTTCCGCTTAAGATATACACATCGAAAGTTATAGCACAAATAGATGTGAATATATATTTTTGTAGTACTATAATCCATATTGTCGCCAGTTGATTACGGAATTTTATGCAATAAACTGCTATAGACAGATCTCAGTTAGTGCTATCAAATTGATCTATTAAGGCTCCACGTGGGATGTACATATCGGGAGTTATAGCCCGATATTTGCCGTAAATGTGTTTTTTCGAAGTAATATCGCCTATAGTTAGGCTATTTGAATAGCGATTTTGAATTAATTAAGTGCACGCAGATTGTTGAGGGCTATAATTTTAGATTGTTGAGGTGCCACGTAGAATGCATACATCTGAAATTATAGCCCAATATATACGTTAACAATTTTCTCTTTGGCATATTTTTTCCGATGTTTCAGCCATTTTAAATCCGATTTTGATAAAAATCAACTGAAATCGGCTAATAATCTCAGAAATAGTAAATATGTATAAACATTACATCTCCGGAAAGCGTCCATTAATTAATCTTCATTTTGAGAGAACAATAATATATATATATATATATATATATATATATATATATATATATATATATATATATATATATATATATATATATATATATTTATATATATATATAATTAATCTTCTCTCAAAATGAAGATTAATTAATGGACGCTTTCCGGAGATGTAATGTTTATACATATTTACTATTTCTGAGATATATATATATATATATATATATATATATATATATATATATATATATATATATATATATATATATATATATATATATA
This sequence comes from Hydrotaea diabolus, assembly GCA_963513945.1. NCBI lineage: Eukaryota > Metazoa > Arthropoda > Insecta > Diptera > Muscidae > Hydrotaea > Hydrotaea diabolus. The sequence continues at coordinate 111,656,458 of OY740716.1, read as the reverse complement.
TATATATATATATATATATATATATATATATATATATATATATATATATATATATATATATATATATATATATATATATATATATATATATATATATATATATATATATATATATATATAAGTAGATATTTTTAGATACTTATTTACATATACGCTACAAGTAAAGAATTACAGTTAGCCGCAAGACTATATATTTAGCTTGAGCATCTGGAATTAATAATCTGAATTGAATTCAATTGACTACGATTTTAAACCATAGTAAGCATAAAGTTTTGCAAATGTTTCATACTTGTATGAGTTCGCTTCGAACTGATTGATACTTTTATAATAACAAATTGAACAGCTACTTTACTAACCATTCCTGGTATTTCTTTTTATGGCTGTAGTCTAGTCCTTGTAGTTTAGTTTCCGGATTAGTTATCATTTCAGTTCTATGGGGAGTCTGTAATAAAAAACTTTGTTTATGTACATTGCGGGAATTCCTTGATCACAGTAGAAACGAACCCCCCACCGACTTTTAGCTAGCAATTGATGGCTCCTGGTCTGCTGTGTTCGGAACAATCATTTCAATATAAAGATAATGTCAATTCTCCCGACACTCTAGGTTCGAAATGTGGTGTAAGCAATTTTTTTGAAAAAAAAACCAATTTTAGAGAATTATTTTTCTTAAATCAAAATCAACCACGTTTGCTCATTACACACTTGAAAATACATTATTAGCAAGCCAACATAACCCAACACACAAATGAAACGTGTTCACTTTGAACACATAGAACAAAATTGAGTATTAAGAATTTGGTATCATGTAGTCGGTGTTCTACTATCTATGTAGTCGGTGTTCTACTATCTGATCATTAATAACATTAATATATTAATAATTATTTAAACCATTTATAACACTGGGCAACAACGTTTTAAAAAAAATTAGCGGCAGAAGGTTTAGTATTCAAATATAGATTTGGGGCTGCTGATCACGATCTATTCGTTGCCAAAGACTGCTGAAGAAAAACCTTGGCGAGTTTAGAAACAGCTGTACAGTCTGACAGACAACCAATCCAATACATTTCACCAATTTTTTACGTTGATTCTGAAAAAAACAACAAAAAGGTCTCGAACCACAATAAAAACTGTTTAAGTCATAATGATGACCAAATAAATATAAACAAAAACTAATAAACTTTATAATCCGATTAAATTCGACCGTGTTAATCAACATTTAGCCAGAAATGGGATCAACTTTGCCCTTTGTGCGATGATGATATGATAACTCATAAACGTGTGCATTTTCAAAAACATTATGGTACCAAAGAGGTATTTTGTTCCCATATCTGCATTAATCGTGAATACCTTAGTCAAATTAAAGTTCATTAGCTTGTTGGACACGGATTTTAAAAAGCTATAATGGAGCTATTATAAAAATAAGACACTGGTAAAGAATGTAACAAAATTAGGCAGCTCAAAGTGATTTTTTGTAACGGAAACTCGAAATTTCAGTAGAATTTTGCCTTTATCTTCAGCAATTCTTATCCGAAATAAAAAAATCGGATTCAAGTTCTCATCTAAGCGTCGCGCTCAATTTTTTAAAAATCGGTTTACAATAAAGTACTCATTTTATTTAAAAGAAATCTTATCTAGAGCGAATCTGGCAAATCGGAAGCCAGATTCGGGATCAGCCGCCCCAAATCAACTAAAGTTGAATATCCAACCTTCTGCCGCAATGTTAGTGTTGACCAGAGTAATCATTCAAAACATGTATTGCAGTTGAGTTATTAAACACAAACCTCCTACTCATAATAACTTGCAATAGCTATAAAGAACAATTTTAAAAGGAAATTTTTAAATTTATACCTTCCGTAATATTTTATGAATATGGCCTCAAATATTTATTTCATTAAAAAACAAAATCATTTGAAATACTTGAATCGAATACTGAAACGTGTTTTTTTGCGATAATACAATTTTCTATTTAATGAATCTGCTAATTTTTGTTTTTTTTGGATTTACCAAAAATGGATAACTGGGCCCCTGAAACAAGAATTTGGATTGTCCGCCGCTATCACGCACTGGAGCCTGTAATTTCGGTTCAAAGAGAGTATAGGCGCGCGTTTGGCGGCAATCCACCATGGGCCAGTCAACAGAAGACCTTACGATCGAAACTCTTCAGTTCGGACGGAGGAAACAATCGCTGCTGTAGCAGCTGCCATACAAAACAATACAAGTGTTTCGACAAGAAGCTTATCTGATCAAATGGGTATAAGCAGACATTTGCACAACGATTTGGACTTATTCCCATATAAAATTCAAATGGCTAACAAACTGAACGCAGCAGAATTCCCGATTCGCTTGGAATTTTGCCACTGCTTCAAATGGTGGAAGAGGACTGAAACATGTTAAACTGTCTTTTTAGTCTGACGAGGCCCATTTCGATTCAAACTGTAACATAAACAAACAAAATTTTCGAAAATGGAGTGCTTCTAACCAGATACTCCATGAGACGGAATTGGTTCACTTCGTGTTACAGTGTGGTGTACAGTTTTAACACGCTGCATTGTCGGGCCCTACTTCTTCGAAAAAAACGGTCTTACCTTTACGGTTACTGGAGACCCTTACTTGAGCATGTTGAGAGAGTTTTTCTATCCAGAATTACGTCGCATGAGAATTTCTTCAACTATGTGTGGTTTCAGCAAGATGATGCAACTGCTCACATAGCCCAGCCTGTTATGACAGAATTGCGACAATAAGTTGTTATCCACATTCCCCCAGGTCGCCTGACCTTACTGCACCTGACTTTATATTGTCAACACTATTTGTACAACGAACTTTAGGTTTTCTTTGCACAAATGTTTTAACAATGGTTTTTTATTCAATAAAATATATGTTTCTAGAAGAAGTTCATTTCAGTGTTAAAGCCTAGTATTCACCTAAAACGAAATTCTCGCTCCCGTACATAGAAATACATGAAGCAAGGCATACGAAATTCATCATTAGTAAATTCCTTTTAGCTATTTTCGTTTGGTGGTACTCAGCGGAAACGAAAAGGTGGCAGAATTTGCAACTGTTACAGGGATGATTATAAGAGCAGTGTAGACTTTTTTCACCAAGGAATTTTTGAAATTTACAAAAAAATAATTTAACAAATGTTGTAAAGTCGTTTTTGAGGGTATTTAAATGAATATCATTATTTGAATCATTATTTGAAAATAAATAACGGCTGCTTTCTCTACACTGCCCTACACTACAATTCTTTCGTATAATGATAAATACACAACTTATAAGCGAGAATTGTGTTTTAGATGAATACTAGGCTTAAAGCAGCACTCTCTTGCTGTAAAATTAGGTAACGTAAACGAAATTGCAAAGGTGAACACCCCCAACAATAAGTAGTTCATGTTTCCGAAAGTTGGACGTATTTACTGATATTTAGAACCCATTGAAAACATACCTGAAAAAGTTGTACTGCCAAATAATTATTTCGTCTTGAAAATATTAACATCAGTTTTACAGATTTTGTTCAGATTAAGCACATACAGCACAAACAACCGTTACGAGTAGGGCAACATAGTGAACACCCTAATTATTTTTTTTGTTTTTGTGATAGTTTTTTTTGTTTATAGACAAGATCCTAAAAATTATACCCGCAATAAACAATCATCGGCTGAATTTTCGTCAATAAGTAGAATCTAACGGTTCGATTATACAATACTCGTATGTAGAACCCTGTCATATGCTCACCACGTCAGAGCTTTGAATTTAAAATTTCGAAAATTTGCCCAATGTCAGAGCAGGAGCTAAATGAAAATAATAACAATAAATTACCATAACACGAAAAACCCAAAAAAAATAATTTTGCATAATTTTTTTTAGTCAAACGTTAGACAAATTGATTTATCCTTGGTTGGGTTAAATCGAAGTGTTGTCGTGGAGGTTGAATTGTCCGACAGTGTTCCAGTCCCCTAGCAAAATTTTTATGTTATGGCAGGGACAATGCTCGTGGATATAACGCCCAAATAATTTTTGCGTTATGTCCGATCACAGGGGTGGTCATAAAATATTCTCAGTTATAACTGCAGATTTTGTGGAAGTCAACGCCATTTTGCTTTAGGCTACGATTTGGCAGGCCTTCATCCACACTGATACGGGCCATTGATACTAGTGACGTGAAGAATTCGTGCACCATATTTTCACGTGAAATGGGAGCGAAAAGTTCGGTCAACGTCTGTTTTGAATACGTCAGCTGGATAGAGGCACATTAACAGTAAAGGGTTCGTACATGCGTAGTGCATATCCGCAAATCGTGGTCCTTATAAAGTTAACGGATTTCGTCAACAATTAGGGTGGTCTGGTTTTTATACTCTCCACCGAAGAGTGTGTAGTAGGGGAGGCGGATTTGTCGGGAGACAAAAAAATCTCTCAAGTGACAACGAAATTTTTATTCTAGGGATCAAAATAAATAATTTTCCCGAGGAACCATACCTTTACAAAGAAATCTGATGTCACGAATGTTGACCCGTACTTGAAAGCAAAAAAGACTTCAAACAATAATTGTTTTTATTTTCTTTTCTATTACTATTGTGGGTACTCAGATTAAAGCAAATGTTGCTTCGATTCCAAATATAGAGTAATTTTCAAATTGTGCCTGAGATTAGGGATAGAGGCATAGAAAACGGACTTTTGTTTGTGCTTTAGTAGCGTAGCACGGTGGAAGGAATATATGGTTTTTTAAAATAGTTGTGGTTTTATATTAGATTTAAAAAAGACATGTTCCTATTAACTGTGGAATAAAATACCCATAAAATGGCCCACGGATATATCATAGTAATTATAGTACAAACAAGCCACCTTTTGAAAATACGGGAACACAAATTAAAGAACATTTCATTACGAATGCGAATATGGATTTATTCTTAAGATTTTACTGAGGTTGGTCTCACGGAGCAACCTGTAGCCGCGAGGTCCAAAATACAGCCAATATACTCACATGGATTATAAACGTAGTCGCTTAATGTTTTTGTAAATTATTTCATGCAATTCAAAGGAATATGTATGTATGTACCAGTTGCAGGAATATGGTTACACGATATTCACAACATAGTAACGAATTAAGAGTGTATGCAATTGTGATAATATAAGCTTAAATAATGAATATTTTTAAACTCATGTAGAAAAAAATGTTCTAGTTACTAAACCGTACAAAATCAACCTCTTAGCAAGAAGCATCCGTAAATACTCCTTAATATTTACTTTTAAATGGAAATTTGTAATTCGTTCACATCTTTCTCCGAATACCTATGGTTTTTGCCACCCGTTGGTTTTTCTAGAGAAGATTTTCATGACTTAGAAATTAATCTCACAGTCATCGGCACTGGCAAGGTCACACATCCGCTGATAAATGTGCTGCTTGTGTTACTATCGCGCGCACTACCTATCTATCACTCCACGGTAGGCAATATTAGTGGTGTTTTCTGTTAAAGGATATATTCAGTATAGTTAAAAACGCAAATCCTGCAAAAGCATTAGCAACCCAAAACGTGGCAGTATTGTGCAATCAGCTACTGCAAATTTTCAGAAAAAAACATAATCCATCAAAAAACACATGGCAAAGACGAGATATCCTTAAATGCATGACTTTTTAAATAAATGCATGCAAAGTACCAAGTAACGGATGATCAATCTAGATAGTTTTTTTCAAAAGGGATTATTTCTCAGATTACGCGTGAGTTGTGTTAAACTTTATTCTTTTCTTTTCAGTATTGTTTGTCATTTGCAGGAATTGAGGTGTTTGGGTTCTTGAAAAGCTCGAAGCTCGAAGATCTGATGTTTTCTACCAAAATGTTGTTCAGTGATGAGGCACATTTCTGGCTCAACGGCCAACGTCAATAAACAAAATTGCCGCATTTGGGCTAAAGAGCAACTGGAAGAGGTTAAAGAGGTGAAATTATTCCCAAAGAAAACCACGGTTTGCTGTTGTTTTAAGCTGATGGAATCATCGTTCCATATTTTTCAAAAACGATGGTGACCGCTATCAAACAATTATATCGGACTTTTTGCAACCTCAAATTTAAGCCCGTAATCAATCGCGTGTCGTTAACGACATACCGGTCGGAATGCTTGAACGAGTCATCTAAAATGTAACCCTCAGAATGGACACCCTGAATCATAAATTGTCCTTTCGAATGAACAATAACGATTCTACACTTGATTTGAATTTTTTTCTTTTGAAAAAAATACCTCTAGATTGATAGATCCGATACTTGTAGTTTGTAGACGACATACACGTACTAATCCATATATACAAACTGTTTACAAAAGAGCACATGTCTTTAATCTCAAATACTTTTGGCAATCGGGATGGGATCCAAAATCTCACATTAGGCGGAGAGCAAAACTTTTATCGTGGGCATCTTGTAGGTAAAGGTTAAGTGGTTTATGGTTCGTTCCGTCACAATATCAACGATCTAACACCGCATCGAGACAACAGATCAAGCAGTTCTTCCCGACCGTAGCGTTTATTCCTCAAGCTAGTCGCAGCACGAGCCGAACTCGAAAGGTAATGGATAATTCACCTTGTGGTAAATACCGCCACTCACACACAGACAGTTCGCAGCCATATTTTACAGATTTCGCCGGTATTTTGAACGGTAGGAAAGCCTTTCATCAGGTCCCAGTCTATACTGGTGACGTTCCAATTACGACAATTATTACACCTATCTTGTTGTATGAGTTTAAGTTTATGGAAATTTGACTCTGCACCGCCGCGCAGACGTTCCAAAGACGTATAAATGAAGTATAACATGGTACCGAAAAAATAACTGAATGGTTTAAGATCGGATACGAGAAAACAACTTGGCTATAATTCTGTCCAAAACCGAATGGGAAAGAACAGAAATGAAATTTCTTGGCCACTAGTAAGCGCTGCGAAATACTACCCTCTTAGCAGCTACTTAGTTTCCAAAAACAACAGTGGCTAAGGAATTAAAATTATGGCGATGATAAACTTTTACAAGAACTTCTTCCCATATGCTCTTAAACATCAGTCGGAACTGTAAACACTTAAAAACGGTAATATAAAAAGCGACAACCGGTCTTTTTTTGTAGGCCCCTGATACCAAAGTTGCATTTGACGAGTGCAAGATGCAACTGTACTAACACGACTAGCAAAAAACTCACAATAGACTCTGTTCGTTGGTGCATGATAGTTAGTTGTTGCTGCATATTCAAAGAAGCTAACTGAAGCTCAACTGCAATGTATCCGGGAGTTTATCATTTCCGTTATATGGTCAAAAGTAGAAGGTGCTACATAGTCACCGATCATCGACCTCTGTCTCAGCTGTACAACAATGCCTTTAAAATCGTCGCCGCGAAGAGCATGGCAGCTGGATTTTATTGGTCAGTATACAGCAGACATTTGCTACACCCCGGCAAAGAAAACGTAACAGCGGCTTTTCCGTGCGCATACAGATCTTCAAATAATTAGAGTTAGAATGGTAGAATATTTTACAATAAAAATCTGCATATGATTTCACTTAAGACACCTCATTATTAAATAAAGGAATATGTACTTTTTATTACATCATTTAATACAGTTTAATAATCTGCAAAATTAAAACTTTCTCGGCCCATGAAAAATAACAGAGACCTTTCACTACCATTTCTTTGCTTACAAGCTTTAGATGGACGGACGGGCAAACAGACATCGTTAAATAGAGTCGGCATTAATATTTGTGCAGAAATAATCCCAAACCCTCCCAACATTTGGAAGTTTCTTTCATCGACAAATGCGTTACGCTTTAGTCACTTCGATACGATAATTGGAAGATAGTTTGAATTTTACAAGAACAATTTACTTTACAGTCGTCTTTAAATCATCTAGACGGCAATTGGAAGATTGTTTGTTGCTTACAACACCAGCCGAAAATCACATGTGCTGTACTGGATATATTAAACAACATTATACACTTCTGCCAAAGTCGCAGTGACCGCGAAATAAAATTAGAATCAAAATTTTCACGTGAAATGGGAGCGAAAAGTTCGGTCAACGTCTGTTTTGAATACGTCAGCTGGATAGAGTCACATTTACAGTAAAGGGTTCGTACATGCGGAGTGCATATCCGCAAATCGTGGTCCTTATAAAGTTAACGGATTTCGTCAACAATTAGGGTGGTCTGGTTTTTATAATCTCCACCGAAGAGTGTGTAGTAGGGGAGGCGGATTTGTCGGGAGACAAAAAAATCTCTCAAGTGACAACGAAATTTTTATTCTAGGGATCAAAATAAATAATAATAATCACATGTGCTGTACTGGATATATTAAACAACATTATACACTTCTGCCAAAGTCGCAGTGACCGCGAAATAAAATTAGAACCAAAAGTAACTTAAAAGAAGGCACTAAGAACTGACTCTTTGTATAAGTAGTTGCGCAGAAGTGACTTCTGGAAGTTAACTCTGGGGGGTACAACTTCTCGATACGGAAGACACTTCTGGGATAAGAAAATGGTATCGCAGACGATGCGTTTGACTTCCTAGCGCCACTTCTTAGTCACTTCCGCGATAGAAAATGTTGGCAGGGAACAGTCTAATGCTTGTATGCCCTGTTTAACATACAATAATAAATTCTGCTGCCAACTGACTCTTACTAAACACATGCCTTTATTTCGAATATGATTTGTTTAATAATCCTAGCAAGTTTATTCAAATTTAATTTTATGCACGGCAAATACTCCTCAATGTTTCTTTTTTAAATGCATTCTGCTTATATAAGTACTACGTCTTACTCAAGCAATTGTGTTGAAAATTTTATAACATTTCTTAACACTTTATTTATGTTGTTCCAATAACATATTTCAATATGCTGGAATGTTGTCCTAAACATATATTATGTTTAAGTACACCAATTAAGCTAAATTACATTATACTATTTGTAGTATGTTGCAAACATATATATGTTTGCTTGCAAACATGTTTCTTTCTTCGTGTATTATTTAAGCTGGAGGGATCGTATATCCAGAGGGGGAAATAAGGGACTACAAGTAATGCTGAAGTAGTTACACTTTTTGGTATTGCTGGAAATACCTCCATAATCTGCAGAGGCATACTCAACACATCAAAAAAGGAGATGGTTTTTGGACCAATGGGTTGTAGTGGCCAAAATTGTTTCATAATTATTCGAAATATTAATCAACTTTCAAAGTCTGCTTTAAACTCGGACACTTGTATAAAAATTAATTATATATGTACAAGGCGATAGAAACAAAAATATGTTAAAAACTTACTAGATGTTAAGATTTGAAAAACATACAATCGAAGGATGTTTGCAATCTTGCATTCGTATGAAAGATATTTAGTTAAAGAACGAGTTTGCTTTTATCGGAGATCCTATTAAATACTTACTGGCTTAAATGGCCGTTCTCAACCTTTAAAGATCATAGCCGGGCTGAGATTTAAATTCCACATCTGTTGATCTGACCAGCGTATCGTCCAGTGGGTTATACAAAGGTTCCTTAGATTTAGCTGAAATCGGGTTTTCCACCGGAGCACAGTGGACGACAAGGCTCATCTAGTGTCGTTTAGTAAATAGCGCTTAAGGAATATTTATTTTTGGTTGTGTAATATTTGTTTTCAGTTGAAAACAGATTAAGCTACAAAGTTAAATTAATTTTTATTATAAACACATTTATTTTATTTATATACTCGTATTTTTATTTTTTTGTGAATGTTGCAACTTTTTTTTCATATTTTAGACACTATTTACTTTATTCAGAAAAACATGATAGTATTAACATACTTAATGTAACACATTTTATGGGCTAAAAATTTATTAAACTTTAATATTAAAAACATTTTTATTTTTAAAACATAAGTCTTCCATTGCGTGTAAACTCGATTATTTTCGCGTGGTTTAACTGTGAAAAATTTGATTTCTTGCCTCAAGCGCCTCTTCTGACATCATTCCTATTAGTAATGACACTTTTTTAATTACATCTGCTCCATGTATTAATATTTTATGTACAGATTGAGGCATATAAAACCATGGGTATTCGAAAACAAATATTTTTGCTGTTTTCCAGGCATATAAGCGAAAAGCATTTACGTCAAATGCATACCCATATGCCATTGTGTGCATTATTACACAAAACCTTTTTATTAGTTCCATTATCTCCAGTGACTATAGAGACCAAGGTTGGCTGCTCGAAAAACATTCTGGCGGTATTTCCCGAGTTAGAATGTCTACCAAAATACCTAATTATTTTCTTAGTTCAAGTTGAAGTTTTCTTTTGGTTTGTTCAGCAATTTCCTAATTTTCTCCACGAATTTGCCAATTTTTTTCGGTATTCTGTAGGCGATACTCGTGTAAATTATACACTCGAAGAACCGTATCCAAACAATCCATATTCGTACAAATCCATATCGTATTCCTACATTCCTACACAGTACAACATTATTCAGGTAATTCATTCGGGACTAAATTCTGATAATTGTTCGTGAAAGTAGCCCCAAAAAGAAGAACTTCTGCATGTTTCGTTTGGTCAAGGTACATCAAATAATAATTTAATAATTAATTTGAAGTTAGTAAGTATCGTATAGGGGAATTTGTCACGTTTTAGGCTCTTTTGTTTGTCATAACTCGAGAACCACTAGTCCGAATAAACAAACAAAAAAAATAAAAATAAAAAGAAACAAATTTAAAAAAAATAAAAATTACAATTCCTTTAATCTGTTCATACAACGTTTCGCTACATAAGCAACAGTTTCGCAGTTATAAATAAATGTATAAAGAAAAAAATATTTTTTGCCTAAAAAATTCAAGTTTTTTTTAATTCATAAAAAATACAAAACGGTAAAAAGTGTCAAGTCCTATTACTTTCACGTAAAGTCACATAACCTATTAACAAAATGAGACATATATCATGAAAATCGATTTAAGCGTTTCGCTTTTATGCACAATTAAGTGAAGGTATGAATTTTTAAAATTTGCTTGAGATATGTACACAATTCTTTGGAAAAAATTTTGATGACTTTTTTTTATTGATTCTTTATTTTGCTTGAAAATAAACATTCCGATTCATATTACAGCTATTCTTACACAGAAAAAAATGAGATTTTTATATATTATCTATGCATGGAAACAAAATGTAGAACATTTTCAGTTATTGTCATATTCATGTGCAGAGTCTGCATCATCATCTGAGATAGACATAATATTCAAGTGCATGTTTTGTTCAGTGTGTCCACAAATTTCAGTGTCATCTTCTTCTTCACTGCTTTCATCTTCAAACTGCATAATTTTAGAATTCCACCAACAAACCTCTGCAAGCAATGCATCCAATTTGTTGACTTAGAATCGCTTTTCCATTGGCATGGTCACCTGGTGGAACTTCTCTCCTTGTTCGTCCGATTCCTGAGGTAATTGTGCCAAAAGGTATCAAGGTGAAAATTCATGAAATGTAATTTTAACGTCATGGATGCATTGATTTTTCCAAAATAATACAACAAGTCGTCCACTCGTATGTCAACTCGCTGTACACGGTTCTTTCCTAAAACGCCTTCGATGACTTGTTTCAATGCGTCTCATGCACATAGGTGGTTATAATGGTTCGAATGCATATTTGTGAAAGATTCATTAATTTTCGTATATCCGGTTCATTGGGAACACCTGTTTGAAATATAAAATGTTTCATACGTTTCCTTCATAGTTGTGCTGAATACCAATGGACTGGACGTTTTTTTGTTCGTTTTGTGCAATAGCACAGCCTTCAAACTTGAAACTGAACCATCGATGAATAAACGCCAGTCACCAGCGATATACTCCATTCCCAATTTTTTCACTAAACCTAGGATATCATGGAAGTAGGTGAACGTACATATTTGCTTTGTCAACGGAATAAAATTTCTGAAAATCAGCTTGACGTTGTCGGTATGATGTTGCGCTGACATTTTGCTGTCAGTTTTCTGCTTTTCAAAAATGATGTCAACATTTCGGAGTATTGTTATGATAGTCCCATCTTAGCCACAATGTAATCCATTTCGATTTGTGTTAGCGGTTGTGGTCAATTATTTTTAATATCGAGTGTCCAATCAGCATCATTCAAATTGGACGGATTGGTGAAAACGGTGTCGGCTCGATGGAAACAGTATCCAGACTCAGAGGTTTAGGTGTATCGGTATCAGCAGCGCCTTTAACTGGAAGTGTGGCAGTAAAAGCAGCAATGTATACTTTTGTTTTCAATTGTTTTCTGTTTGACCCTCCGACGGTTGAGTCATCCGTTGCCCTTATACGAAGTACAGGGTCCACAGGGACCTATTTCTATTTGTATGGAACTTTATATGAAAGCGCATTTTTTACATTTTTTTTGGTTTTGATTTATTATTATTTACTAATTATACATGTATAATGAGTGTTAGAAAAAACATTTTTTTATATATAACATTATTAATTTTTTATGAGTTTTATATGAAAAAAGCCTAAAAAACTATTGTTGTGTAGATTGTCCCTCGTCCAACATATTTTCTGTGCAGGTGTAGCATCGATGCATAAGTGTTGAATGCTCTGCACAAACTGGATTGTTACAGGAATGACAATAGGCCCTTGTTCCAACACTGTTCCAACATATGCGGGTTTCTTCCTGATCAAAGTACGCGCCAAATCCAAAGTTGTGAAAAAATTGTCGGCATAAATTGTGCGGCCTGTATTCAAATATCTCTCCGAAAGTTGAAGTACAACATTCTGCCCTTGATTCACCTCTCGTGCCTGGTCAGGCAATTTTCCAGAGTAAATAATTCCATTGACAGGATAAAATGATTTTGAGTGGCACAACCACCATATCTGTATACCGTACTTGGCAGGCTTCGATGGAATGTATTGTGTGAAACGGTTACGGCCTCAGTATGGGAATAACTGCTCATCAACGGTCACTGCATCATGCGGAGTGTAAGCTGCTCTCAAGTTAGACTGCAACATTTGCCAAATATCATCCATAGCCGCAGTTTTGCTGTTGATTAGTCGCTGCTGTTGCGTATTTCCATTGCCGAATCCAAGGCATTATTTTATGCACTTCATACGTTCTAATGATAATGCAGCTTTATATATTGGACAGCGCGTTGGGCCCCATAACTCTTCACTATTCGATTTAGTGAGTCCAGCATACAAAATAATAGTCAAAAAAGCATCGAACTCTCTAAAAAGTAAGGGTAAATTCAAACAACTCAAAAGGGACGGTAACAAAAATTCAAAGAGGGATAAAAAGTTTATTATGTTTCAAGGAAAGACACAATAAAAGAATCAAAAAAGTAAATAAAATTCAAGGAACAGGTTTGTGATGTGTTCAAACAATAAAACAATCCTAAAGACAGTGCATTTATTAACGATGTCTTGAAATTTCAGTACAAGGTCCCAGCGGACCTTTTCACACGTTCCCATACTAAAGACATTTAAATCTCAATAGAAACTAAACTAAACTCGGATCGCTTTGAAATTTAAATCGATTATAGATAAAATTTCCTTTGAATACATGTGTGGTCGGGTATACTTCCCATGGACCATCAAGGAGTAATTTTAGTTTGAAAATGAAAAAGGTCTCCAGGGACGATCTCACCCGCCGGAGGGTTAATCCATGACGAGAATTTATGCATGCGTAGCACCTGGATTCATCATGTCGAGTTAGGTCTTCCACCCAAATTACTGGCTTCATAAAATAAAACTGTCCACCTTTTCCATGTATCTACATTATAAGGGTATTATAACAATTTTTGCACACTGTGTTCGGCGTAAAATTTGCACCACTTAAATCTGCTTCATCAAAATAATGACAATACGCAGTTTTGAATTCCTCAGTACAAGTAATCATTCTTTTTCGATCCAGTTGGCCTCTTTTTGGGACGATATGACCACAAACGAAACACAAAATAGTCCAATTTTGGGCACTTGTTATTTTCCATATTGAAATATATTATATTTTTTGTTGTTATTAACTTTTAAAAAACGGAGAAAATTCTCTTGTACTTTTCGCGTTCGTCAACTCTTGTTAAATAACAAAAATCGATCAAAGAGCACCTATAAATACTAAAAAAAATTTTAATATTTTACTGGCAGGTACTTATGAATGGGCGCGTATTTTAAGGGTGGCTATATACCTGATTTAAAACGTGTGCGTTATAAATTTTTCGAAATGTTCCAAAACATGAGCAATTAAAAAATGTGGGTCGAATTTCTGTAAAAAAAAATCATGCAGGTAGCCAACGGAAAAAAACGCATTGTATATTAGATTTAAAAAAGACGTGTTCCTATTAAGTGTGGAATAAAATACCCATAAAATGGCCCACGGATATATCATAGTAATTATAGTACAAACAAGCCACCTTTTGAAAATACGGGAACACAAATTAAAGAACATTTCAATACGAATGCGAATATGGATTTATTCTTAAGATTTTACTGAGGTTGGTCTCACGGAGCAAGCTGTAGCCGCGAGGTCCAAAATACAGCCAATATACTCACATGGATTATAAACGTAGTCGCTTAATGTTTTTGTAAATTATTTCATGCAATTCAAAATGTACCAGTTGCAGGAATATGGTTACACGATATTCACAACATAGTAACGAATTAAGAGTGTATGCAATTATGATAATATAAACTTAAATAATGAATATTTTTAAACTCATGTAGAAAAAAATGTTCTAGTTACTTTTTTCTGCCTCCTCCGTTAAACCGTACAAAATCCACCTCTTAGCAAGAAGCATCCGTAAATACTCCTTAATATTTATTTTTAAATGGAAATTTGTAATTCGTTCACATCTTTCTCCGAATACCTATGGTTTTTGCCACCCGTTGGTTTTTCTAGAGAAGATTTTCATGACTTAGAAATTAATCTCACAGTCATCGGCACTGGCAAGGTCACACATCCGCTGATAAATGTGCTGCTTGTGTTACTGTCGCGCGCACTACCTATCTATCACTCCACGGTAGGCAATATTAGTGGTGTTTTCTGTTAAAGGATATATTCAGTATAGTTAAAAACGCAAATCCTGCAAAAGCATTAGCAACCCAAAACGTGGCAGTATTGTGCAATCAGCTACTGCAAATTTTCAGAAAAAAAAAATCCATCAAAAAACACATGGCAAAGACGAGATATCCTTAAATGCATGACTTTTTAAATAAATGCATGCAAAGTACCAAGTAACGGATGATCAATCTAGATAGTTTTTTTCAAAAGGGATTATTTCTCAGATTACGCGTGAGTTGTGTTAAACTTTATTCTTTTCTTTTCAGTATTGTTTGTCATTTGCAGGAATTGAGGTGTTTGGGTTCTTGAAAAGCTCGAAGAAGATCTGATGTTTTCTACCAAAATGTTGTTCAGTGATGAGGCACATTTCTGGCTCAACGGCCAACGCCAATAAACAAAATTGCCGCATTTGGGCTAAAGAGCAACTGGAAGAGGTTAAAGAGGTGAAATTATTCCCAAAGTAAACCACGGTTTGCTGCGGTTTTAAGCTGATGGAATCATCGTTCTATATTTTTCAAAAACGATGGTGACCGGAACGTAACCGTAAATGGGCTCGCTATCAAACAATTATATCGGACTTTTTGCAACCTAAAATTGAAGCCCGTAATCAATCGCGTGTTGTTAACGACATACCGGTAGGAATGCTCGAACGAGTCATCTAAAATTTAACCCTCAGAATGGACACCCTGAATCATAAATTGTCCTTTCGAATGAACAATAACGATTCTACACTTGATTTGAATTTTTGTATTTTTTTCTTTTGAAAAAAATACCTCTAGATTGATAGACCCGATACTTGTAGTTTGTAGACGACATACACGTACTAATCCATATATACAAACTGTTACAAAAGAGCACATGTCTTTAATCTCAAATACTTTTGGCAATCGGGATGGGATCCAGAATCTCACATTAGGCGGAGAGCAAAACTTTTATCGTGGGCATCTTGTAGGTAAAGGTTTAGTGGTTTATGGTTCGTTCCGTCACAATATCAACGATCTAACACCGCATCGAGACAACAGATCAAGCAGTTCTTCCCGACCGCGGCGTTTATTCCTCAAGCTGGTCGCAGCACGAGCCGAACTCGAAAGGTAATGGATAATTCACCTTGTGGTAAATACCGCCACTCACACACAGACAGTCCGCAGCCATATTTTACAGATTTCGCCGGTATTTTGAACGGTAGGAAAATCTTTTCTATAATAGATCATTAGAAAGCCTTTCATCAGGTCCCAGTCTATTACGACAATTATTACACCTATCTTGTTGTATGAGTTTAAGTTTATGGAAATTTGACTCTGCACCGCCGCGCAGACGTTCCTAAGACGTATAAATGAAGTATAACAAGGTACCGAAAAAATAACTGAATGGTTTAAGATCGGATACGAGAAAACAACTTGGCTATAATTCTGTCCAAAACCGAATGGGAAAGAACAGAAATCAAATTTCTTGGCCACATAGTAAGCGCTGCGGAATACTACCCTCTTAGCAGCTACTTAGTTTCCAAAAACAGCAGTGGCTAAGGAATTACAATTATGGCGATGATAAACTTTTACAAGAACTTCTTCCCATATGCTCTTAAACATCAGTCGGAACTGTAAACACTTAAAAACGGTAATATAAAAAGCGACAACCGGTATTATTTTGTAGACCCCTCATACCAAAGTTGCGTTTGACGAGTGCAAGCTGCAAGATGCAACTGTACTAACACGACTAGCAAAAAACTCACAATAGACTCTGTTCGTTGGTGCATGATAGTTGAGGAGGTACTTTTCAAAACATGATTATTCCACTTTTGAAAAAAAAAAATTTTTTTGTTTGGTAGCATTGAATTGAATACTCTGCGAAAATAAAATGTTTCAAAATGTCAATAATTACACCAGGAAAATAATTGAAAAATGCATGATTTCATCAAAAGTAGATTATTCCACTTCAGAATGACATTATCCATTTCAAATATACATTTTTGGAACAAAATATGATTAATCCAGAAGAAAAAATAAAAAAAAAATTTTAGTTTCTTTAGATTAAAATGAACCTAATGTTGTTTTATTTCAACTTAATATATCTGATACCTAATTAGTTTCAGCAAAACAGATTAATCCACAGTGGTTTGAATCAAAACATGATTATTCCAACCAGCTGCATCAAAATTAATAATGCACCAAAATTTCGGGTTAAATATATAGGGGCATACCCAAGAAACTATTTTCTCAATTTGTGCAAAAACACAAAAAGTGGAATAATCATGTTTTGAAAAGTACCTCCTCAGTTGTTGCTGCATATTCAAAGAAGCTGACTGAAGCTCAACTGCAATGTGCTTACAAGCTTTAGTTGGACGGACGGACAGACAGACATCGTTAAATAGAGTCGGCATTAATATTTGTGCAGAAATAATCCAAATCTCCCAACATTTGGAAGTTTCTTTCATCGTCAAATGCGTTACGCTTTAGTCACTTCAATACGACAATTGGAAGATAGTTTGAATTTTACAAGAACAATTTACTTTACAGTCGTCTTTAAATCATCTTGACGGCAATTGGAAGATTGTTCGTTGTTTACAACACCAGCCGAAAATCACATGTGCTGTAATGGATATATTAAACAACATTATACACTGCTGCCAAAGTCGCAGTGACCGCGAAATAAAATTAGAATCAAAAGTAACTTCCAAGAAGGCACTAAGAACTGACTCTTTGTATAAGTAGTTGCGCAGAAGTGACTTCTGGAAGTTAACTCCGGGGGGTACAACTTCTCGATACGTAAGACACTTCTGGGATAAGAAAATGGTACGATGCGTTTTACTTCCTAGCGCCACTTCTTAGTCACTTCCGCGATAGAAAATGTTGGCAGGGAACAGTCTAATGCTTGTATGACCTGTTTAACATACAATTATAAATTCTGCCGACAACGGACCCTTACTAAACACATACCTTTATTTCGAATATGATTTGTTTAATAATCCTAGCAAGTTAATTCAAATTTAATTTTATGCACGGCAAATACTCCTCAATGTTTCTTTTTTAAATGCATTCTGCTTATATAAGTACTACGTCTTACTCAAGCAATTGTGTTGAAAATTTTATAACATTTCTTAACACTTTATTTATGTTATTCCAATAACATATTTCATTATGCTGGAATGTTGTCCTAAACATATATTATGTTTAAGTACACCAATTAAGCTAAATAACATTATACTATTTGTAGTATGTTGCAAACATATATATGTTTGCTTGCAAACATATTTCTTTCTTCGTGTATTATTAAAGCTGGTGGGATCGTATATCCAGTGGGGGAAATAAGGGACTACAAGTAATGCTGAAGTAGTTACACTTTTTGGTATTGCTGGAAATACCTCCATAATCTGCAGAGGCATACTCAACACATCAAAAAAGGAGAAGGTTTTTGGACCAATGGGTTGTAGTGGCCAAAATTGTTTCATAATTATTCGAAATATTAATCAACTTTCCAAGTCTGCTTTAAACTCGGACACTTGTATAAAAATTAATTATATATGTACAAGGCGATAGAAACAAAAATATGTTAAAAACTTACTGGATGTTAAGATTTGAAAAACATACGATCGAAGGATAAATTTGCAATTTTACCCAAACCCAATAGACCCGTCCGATTGATGTTTGCAATCTTCCATTCGTATGAAAGATATTTAGTTAAAGAACGAGTTTGCTTTTATCGGAGATCATATTAAATACTTACTGGCTTAAATGGCCGTTCTCAACCTTTAAAGATCATAGCCGGGCTGAGATTTAAATTCCACACCTGTTGATCTGGCCAGCGTATCGTCCAGTGGGTTATACAAAGGTTCCTTAGATTTAGCTGAAATCGGGTTTTCCACCGGAGCACAGTGGACGACAAGGCTCATCTAGTGTCGTATTAACATACTTAATGTAACACATTTTATGGGCTAAAAATATATTAAACTTTAATATTAAAAACATTTTTATTTTTAAAACATTTATTTATTTTTTTCTGTTAAAGTATCTATTTTTGGCCATATGTATTACAGTTGTTTTGATAACAACAATTTAATTATAATGCAAAAAAATAACTATACATATAACAACAGTAATAACAGTTTTTTCCGATTCGGAACTATTAGATGCATGTACGATGCAAATAACAAAAACTATTCAGTGTCTCAACTTATAAAATTATGCTGCCAAAATCTGTTTCGCCTCATCATCTATTTGGATGTGTTTTTTTGAGTATTTCGATGTGCTTTTTGATTTAAATGTCATAATAGGATCCGACGAAACCAATAGAGCGTGCAGTAAGTCTTCCATTGCGTGTAAACTCGATTATTTTATTTATTTATTTTTTATTTATTTATTAATTCATCTTTATTTACATGGGTTTGTTTTTACATATGTACAGGTTTGAGTTTTTATCAATAGATATTACAGCAAGTAAGATATATAATCACAGATTTTAAGTTCTTTTCTTAGATTTTTAATATGTTTAAAGGAAAAATAGGTAAACCTTTATATGAAAATTTAGGAATATTCAAATATTTTAGAAAATATGTATGTCTATATTTGTATTACATGTAATAATACAATATAAGCATATCATTTTCTATTTGGTGATTTGGAAGTGCAATATGTTATTTCAAGGTAATTCTTGACATTCTCTTATCAACTGATAAGTAGAATTTTCAATATTTTCAAAGTATTAATATGTTGATATCTCCAAGTTTCTCGTAGCCGGTTTCAAGATGAAGAGGGTGTGTACAGTATCTCCAGTTTTTATTATGGATTATTTTAAGGCATTTATTCTGCAGAATCTGAAGTTTTTAAGATGTGATTTTGCTGCTTTGTACCATATGGGGCAAGCGTACGTAATTCCTGGTCTTATTACACTTTTATATATAAGGTTTTTATTAATTAAATTAAGGGATGATCATTTGTTAATTAGTGGCCACAATGCTTTGATTATTCTTAAACCTTTTTTACAAGTTTCAGCTATATGTTTTCCAAAGTTTAATTTTTTATCTAGTATTACTCCCAGATACTTTACATCACTTTGGATAGGAATACTTTGGTTTCCCACATTTATTTGGCGGTTTGGTATCCTTTTGGGCGACTTGTTAAATGGAAATATTATAGCCTGGGTTTTGATTGGGTTTATTTTGATCTTCCACTTATTACATGCTGCAAAAACGTTTTCCATTTTTGCGAGAAGAGCCTTAGTAAGTTTGCCAGATGTTATAAGTGCAGTGTCGTCTGCGTAGTATGCGGTCTTCAAATAAGATGGGGGGGGGAGTCTGACGTGAAAATTGAAAATAATAAAGGTGATAATATTGAACCTTGTGGTAGGCCTGCCGTGATTGTTTTTGGCGATGATAGTGAAGTATTTACGGACACAATAATCTGTATGTTATTTAAAAATTCAGTTCTAATCTTGCACAGATATTTTGGTACGTTAGCCTGAAGTAGCTTGTATATTAAGCCATTGTGCCTAACAGTGTCGAACGCTTTCTCTATATCTAAAATAATAAGACCAGTGGAGTGTCGTTTACGCTTGTTCGTTTCAATAATATTTCTAATTCTGTTGACCTGGTGTACTGAGCTATGTTCCTTTTTAAGCCCAAACTGTTCTTGGGCTATTATAGATCCATTAATGGCATAATCACTTAGACGACGATGAATTATTTTCTCAAAAAGTTTTCCAATATTACTAAGTAAACTGATGGGCCTGTAACTATTGGGGTCACTTTTTGGTTTATTTGGTTTTGGTATGGCTATAACCTTTGCAGTTTTGAATTGTTAAGGTAATACAACTATTAAAAATGTTTACTAAAAGTTGAACTGCTTGTGTCGGAAGGTTTTTTATTAATAAGTTTGAAACATTATCAATACCAGGCGATTTTGTAGCTTTCAGTGACAATATTATTTCTGACAGTTCGTCTAGAGTTATCAGCACATCATCTTCTGAGCTTAGAACTTCAGTTTTGAAACGATTAACTTTAGAACTAATAATTTTATCCATAGAGTGAGTATAACTGGAGGTAATTCTGTTGGTTTCGATAAAAAAATATCTGCTAACACCTGTGCCTCTTCATTATCTGTGTTTATTCGTCTGTTTCCTTGGATAAAATGAGGATTTTTTCTGTTTGTCTTACCTCTTAGACTGCGGCTTATTTTCCAAAAGGATCTATCCCCTGGTCTTAGTCTGGATAGCATATTATTCCATTTCTTGTTACGCTCAGTATTGATTTTGTTGTTGATCATTGTGGGCAACAGTTTTGTGCACTGTTCGTAGAAATTTGCTTCCGATACAATGGATGTTCTTTGACTTTTCCTTTTATAAGCTCTTCGGGTCCTTATTAATTTCACTATGTCTGCTGGAAGGTACGAAGTCGCGGAGTAACTTTGTTTGGGCGTTGAAAGATCACGGGCTTCTGTGGTCAGTCTGATGAATTTAGCAATTTCCAAGTCAATTGAATTCGTGTTGCTGTAGGAATTCGTATTCGTAGTAATGCTATTTTCTATGACGTTTTTAAAATGCGTCCAGTCAGTCAACTTATAATTAAAGTATTCCTAATTTAGTACATTTGTTGAAGAATTTTCAATTAAACACACCACTGGTCGGTGATCTGATGGAATCTCAAAACCCAAAACATTCAACTTAATATTCAATGATGTGTTGCTTAAGACAATGTCGATTACAGATGGTCTCCGATTACGCTGATAAGGGTAAAATGTCGGGGTATTTGGATAATGTACAAAAAAATTGGAGGTTTGTTGGAGATTGTTTAGAATATTTCCTGCCGGGTTATTTGTAAGGCAATTCCAAGAGGAGTGCTTTGCGTTGAAATCTCCTATTATCAAAAAGTCCTTGCTCTGGGATGTAAGTTTGGTGATATCTCTAGCAAAGCTTGGTGTGTATTTTGGTGAATAAGCAGTGGATATAATGAATGGTCTGTTATTTATCAAGATCTCGATTGATAAGTTTTCAATTTTCTCTGTACTTGATATTGATAATAATTTATGCTGGATAGATTTATGTACAATCAAAGCAACGCCACCGCCCCTTGACTCCTGTCTATCGTTACGATGAATTAAATAATTTTTATAATAAATCCTATCATTTTCCTTTAAATGAGTTTCATTTAAACAAGCCACTTTAATTCTTTCCTTTTCAAGTAGGTATTCAAATTGTCTAGCATGAGAGAAGTTGGCTATGCTATTAGCATTCCACTGAAGAATTTTAAAGACACTTAAGTTATCGCAAACCATAAGCGTACTTTACCATCGACATAACTACTTGTATTTGTTGTGTTTTTGTAGTACAGCTCTGCAGATCACCCAATGCTGTCATAAAAATATCAAATAAATTATCTACACTAAAGAGATCATTGTCTGCTCTTAATTTATCCGCGAACGATTGACCGTTGCCAATTCTTTGAGTATGTATGTTGTGTTCTGTTGTTGTTGGGAACTCAGTATTTACGAACTGGTGGTGTTGGATGTTGCCTCTTCGCACGTTTATTTTGTCGCTCTAGCTCTGGTCTCCAGATAAAGAGATCGTAGAGGGCAGGTAATGTCATTGGCGGCGTGATCTGATCGTTCTCAGCCATGCTTTCTGCAGTTAAAGCAAGAGAAGACGGCCGGTGTTTTTTGTTGTTTGCTGAGTGGGCACTAAGAAGTGTGGTGTTGTTTGGTACATATCATGCATGCTGCTAGTCGATGGCAATGTTCGCCTCCGTGCCCGTACATCAGGCAATTCCAACATTAAGTTGGATTATTGCTTTTCTTTGGTTTGTACTTTTTCCATTATACAATAACGTTACAAATTGATTTAACGTTGGACAGAGATTTTGGGTTGAAACCTTTTCGCGCAAATTGTACTTTATACACGGCATTGTCGGTGGTGATAAATCTTGTGTTTACTTCACAGACAGAAGTTGGTGTTAGATTATAACCTTGGATTTCTTTTTTGATGTCTTCAGTGTTTATTTTTGGCAGACCATACAGAAAAATGGTAAAAAGCCTATTCTCTTTAGAGCTAAATGAGTGAAACTCTATTTTCTTATCCAACAGAAGTTTTTTACACAATTCGTATTTCTCAGTGCTTTGAGGAAATACCTTAGTCCCAATTGATGTACGTTTAAAAAAAGACTCGTTACCCAATAGTGCTTGGAGCTCCGTGAGAGTTGTATTACTGTCAACAACCAATGGTGGTGGTTTGGCTAGTTTTGCATCCAATATGTTTGTTTCAGGTTCCATTTCCATGTCGTTCAGATCGGCTAAAACGCTATACCGATTTCTTGATGTTGATGGCAAGTTAGAAAGCATGCCTAAAGGTAGGGGGCGAGACAGTGAATATTGCCTCATGACTGTGGACCTTCTCACACTCCGAGGAAACTTTTTGGCCCCCGGAGCCATTACAAAATTTGTTTTACCAACAGTAGAGTGTATATTGTCTTACTCAAAGAGTTCGAAGAGAACAAGAAAGACAACAACACAACCAAACGTATGTATTTACAACTTGTATATGACTTGATTATTACAAAAACTATCCGATTGTTTAAAGACACGTCTGTTCTCAAAGAGATTCAAAATCGAACTGACTCGATTATTTTCGCATGGTTTAACTGTGAAAAATTTGATTTCTTGCCTCAAGCGCTTCTTCTGACATCATTCGTATTAGTAATGACACTTTTTTAATTATTTTTATATGTTATCTACGCATGGAAACAAAATTTAGAACATTTTCAGTTATTGCCATATTCATGTGCAGAGTCTGCATCATCATCTGAGATAGACATAATATTCAAGTGCATGTTTTGTTCAGTGTGTCCACAAATTTCAGTGTAATCTTCTTCTTCACTGCTTTCATCTTCAAACTGCATAATTTTAGAACTCCACCAACAAACCTCTGCAAGCAATGCATCCAATTTGTTGACTTAGAATCGCTTTTCCATTGGCATGGTCACCTGGTGGAACTTCTCTCCTTGTTCGTCCGATTCCTGAGGTAATTGTGCCAAAAGGTATCAAGGTGAAAATTCATGAAATGTAATTTTAACGTCATGGATGCATTGATTTTTCCAAAATAATACAACAAGTCGTCCACTCGTATGTCAACTCGCTGTACACGGTTCTTTCCTAAAACGCCTTCGATGACTTGTTTCAATGCGTCTCATGCACATAGGTGGTTATAATGGTTCGAATGCATATTTGTGAAAGATTCATTAATTTTCGTATATCCGGTTCATTGGGAACACCTGTTTGAAATATAAAATGTTTCATACGTTTCCTTCATAGTTGTGCTGAATACCAATGGACTGGACGGTTTTTTGTTCGTTTTGTGCAATAGCACAGCCTTCAAACTTGAAACTGAACCATCGATGAATAAACGCCAGTCACCAGCGATATACTCCATTCCCAATTTTTTCACTAAACCTAGGATATCATGGAAGTAGGTGAACGTACATATTTGCTTTGTCAACGGAATAAAATTTCTGAAAATCAGCTTGACGTTGTCGGTATGATGTTGCGCTGACATTTTGCTGTCAGTTTTCTGCTTTTCAAAAATGATGTCAACATTTCGGAGTATTGTTGTGATAGTCCCATCTTAGCCACAATGTAATCCATTTCGATTTGTGTTAGCGGTTGTGGTCAATTATTTTTAATATCGAGTGTCCAATCAGCATCATTCAAATTGGACGGATTGGTGAAAACGGTGTCGGCTCGATGGAAACAGTATCCAGACTCAGAGGTTTAGGTGTATCGGTATCAGCAGCGCCTTTAACTGGAAGTGTGGCAGTAAAAGCAGCAATGTATACTTTTGTTTTCAATTGTTTTCTGTTTGACCCTCCGACGGTTGAGTCATCCGTTGCCCTTATACGAAGTACAAGGTCCACAGGGACCTATTTCTATTTGTATGGAACTTTATATGAAAGCGCATTTTTTACATTTTTTTGGTTTTGATTTATTATTATTTACTAATTATACATGTATAATGAGTGTTAGAAAAAACATTTTTTTATATATAACATTATTAATTTTTTATGAGTTTTATATGAAAAAAGCCTAAAAAACTATTGTTGTGTAGATTGTCCCTCGTCCAACATATTTTCTGTGCAGGTGTAGCATCGATGCATAAGTGTTGAATGCTCTGCACAAACTGGATTGTTACAGGAATGACAATAGGCCCTTGTTCCAACACTGTTCCAACATATGCGGGTTTCTTCCTGATCAAAGTACGCGCCAAATCCAAAGTTGTGAAAAAATTGTCGGCATAAATTGTGCGGCCTGTATTCAAATATCTCTCCGAAAGTTGAAGTACAACATTCTGCCCTTGATTCACCTCTCGTGCCTGGTCAGGCAATTTTCCAGAGTAAATAATTCCATTGACAGGATAAAATGATTTTGAGTGGCACAACCACCATATCTGTATACCGTACTTGGCAGGCTTCGATGGAATGTATTGTGTGAAACGGTTACGGCCTCAGTATGGGAATAACTGCTCATCAACGGTCACTGCATCTTGCGAAGTGTAAGCTGCTGCCAAGTTAGACTGCAACATTTGCCAAATATCATCCATAGCCGCAGTTTTGCTGTTGATTAGTCGCTGCTGTTGCGTATTTTCATTGCCGAATCCAAGGCATTGTTTTATGCACTTTATACGTTGTAATGATAATGCAGCTTTATATATTGGACAGTGCGTTGGGCCCCATAACTCTTCACTATTCGATTTAGTGAGTCCAGCACACAAAATAATAGCCAAAAAAGCATCGAACTCTCTAAAAAGTAAGGGTAACTTCAAACAACTCAAAAGGGACGGTAACAAAAATTCAAAGAGGGATGAAAAGTTTATTATGTTTCAAGGAAAGGTACAATAAAATAATCAAAAAAGTAAATAAAATTCAAGGAACAGGTTTGTGATGTGTTCAAGCAATAAAACAATCCTAAAGACAGTGCATTTATTAACGATGTCTTGAAATTTCAGTACAAGGTCCCAGCGGAATTTTTCACACGTTCCCGTACTAAACACATTTAAATCTCAATAGAAACTAAACTAAACTCGGATCGCTTTGAAATTTAAATCGATTATAGATAAAATTTCCTTTGAATACATGTGGGGTTCGGGTATACTTCCCATGGACCATCAAGGAGTAATTTTAGTTTGAAAATGAAAAAGGTCTCCAGGGACGTTCTCACCCGCCGGAGGGTTAATCCACCTGGATTCATCATGTCGAGTTAGGTCTTCCACCCAAATTACTGGCTTCATAAAAGAAAACTGTCCACCTTTTCCATGTATCCACATTACAAGGGTATTATAACAATTTTTGCACACTGTGTTCGGCGTAAAATTTGCACCACTTAAATCTGCTTCATCAAAATAATGACAATACGCAGTTTTGAATTCCTCAGTACAAGTAATCATTTTTTTTTGATCCAGTTGGACTCTTTTTGGGACGATATGACCACAAACGAAACACAAAATAATCCAATTTTGGGCACTTGTCATTTTCCATATTGAAATATATTATATTTTTTGTTGTTATTCACTTTTAAAAAACGGAGAAAATTCACTTGTACTTTTCGCGTTCGTCAATTATTGTTAAATGACAAAAATCGATCAAAGAACACCTATAAATACTAAAAAAAATTTTAATATTTTACTGGCAGGTACTTATGAATGGGTGCGTATTTTAAGGGTGGCTATATACCTGATTCAAAACTTGTGCGTTATAAATTTTTCGAAATGTTCCAAAACATGAGCAATTAAAAAATGTGGGTCGAATTTCTGTAAAAAAAAAATCATGCAGGTAGCCAACGGAAAAACACACATAATTATGTGCACATTCCTTTTTTCCCATTTATGAGCAATCATAAAAATCAAATAACCTTGTTTTTATTACTTTTTTTTTAATTCTGAGAATCATAAAAAAGTCATCAATGTACGAGTATATTCCAAAGAATTTTGTTCATATCTCGAGCAAATTTTTGAAATGTATACCTTCACTTAATTGTGCATAAAAGCAAAACGCGTAAGTCGATTTTCATGATATATGTCTTATTTTGTTCATAGGATATGTGACTTTACGTGAAAGTAATAGGACTTGACACTTTTTACCGTTTTGTATTTTTTATGAATTAAAAAAAACTTTAATTTTTTTTAGGCAAAAAATATTTTTTCTTCATACATTTATTTATTTTAAACTGTTGCTTATGTAGGGAAACGTTGTATGAACAGATTAAAGGAATTGTATTTTTTATTTTTTTTTTTAAATTTGTTTCTTTTAATTTTTTTTTGTTTTTTTATTCGGACTAATGGCTTTCGAACTATGACAAACAAAAGAGCCCAACACGTGACAAATTACCCTATACGATACTTACTAACTTTAAATAAAATATAAAATTATTATTTGATGTACCTTGACCAAACGAATGATGCAGAAGTTCTTCTTTTCTTACTTTCACAAACAATTATCAGAATTGAGTCCCGAAATCATGTTTTGTACTGTGTTATGGTATTAAACACTTTTCCATTGATCATTGTCAAATGAAATTCGTGTACTTCTTCTAAAGAAACTAGAAGCAGAATTTGTGTAATTTGTCTTTTAACATTTTTAATCTCAGCCTTAACTATGTAAATCCTCTTGCGAGTCCAGTTTTCATCAATTGTTCCAGTATCAGAAACACTGAAAGGATGGCAGTAAGTAGAGTGCCCACAGCTACCGTCACATCCCCATTTAAATATTGCTTTTATGCAATCATTATTATTGCCTACAGTCATGAGATCCTCAAAAGCTATTGAAAGCCTTGTCTTATGCGTGCATTAATGTGGTCTATAATACTTTGCAAGCCAACTTTAGCTGAAAGTTCAGTTACGTGTATGTCACTGAAGTAACACTCCGTTTTAGTTTTACCCAAAAGATCGTAGCCTGGATAAAAATTGCAGTTTCGTTCTTTGGCACCATATTATATAAGTCGGTATGTCCTTCTTGAGTATCCACAATCATAATAAAGAGTTACAGCTTCCTCAGGTGTATACAAAATAGGGGTTATTGGTTATGAGTTCACAGATTTAGGCATTTTTGGAGCTATTGTAGGTTCTGAACAAAACATTAAAACAATGTGCGAAGCGCTTCTTTTTCCAGCCATTAACTCTAAGTTCAGTGTTTTGTTAGCAATTGATGCTATTGTTTTATTTGAACTCTGACAAAGGTTTCTCATTACGTTGGACCACATCTTATTTCGCTTTTCGAAAGCTAGGATTAACCGGCTCAAGACCTCTTGCTTCTATATTTAAATAGAAGACAAGTTTTTAACAAAAGCTGGATAATCCCTGTTCAATGTGTAAAAGCAACAGACCGAAATGAAACAAACGAGCTAAACATACGTTCATGCACGGCACGGCACACAAGTTGACATAGCCAACTAAACTCTTTTTACAACACACCAGCACGTTGCAAAAGAAATCTATTGATGGCTCTCGATATGCAGTCTCTTTAGAGGTGGCAAGAGTGAGTTGTTTTTTTCGTGGGCAATTTTGTGTGAAGAAAACTTGAAAAGTAAGGTTTACAACAGTAGTTCTCATTCGTTTGGGGAGAGCCTGGCCTTATAGAGTCCGGTTTTACTTTCAAAAATTGCAGCAAAGCTTTCTGAAGAGGGTTGCCACGGACCCGAAATCATGATAAAAGCGGTGTGTAGCCAGAAAATCAATGTCACTTTGGCATTTTGTTAAAAACTTGTCTTCATTTAAATATAGAAGCAAGAGGTCTTGAGCCGGCTAATCCCTGTTCAATGGTCCATATTATTTTCAAAGAAACTTACCCTCGACTACTACCCACATCGCTTCATTCGCTTGCGCGAGTACCCATGTTTCAGCGCACCTTGAAAGCAAATTTTAGTTAAGTTTTACCATGGTAGGTGCACAAGCCGTGTCGTCTGTTCAGCTCAAACCCCTCGCACTCACGCAATTCCATTTATCTTTTCTTTTCTCGGAATTAGCGCATCTCCTCTCTTGTAACCCATATTTCTCCTAAGCCTTGTTACTACACACTGCAACATTGTGTTATCCGCGGGACTAGTACAAAATAAACGTATGAGTTATGAACCAATTTCTGCGATTCGTCAACTATGACTTGCATAAATAGAAAGTCGTGGCTGATTTGAAGGTTGTGACAATTTTATTTGGTATGCAAGGTAGTTACACAAAATATCCCTGTTATCTTTGTGAATGGGATAGTCGTGCACCAAATCGCTACGATCGCAAGGTATGGCCATCTCGTGACACATATCTAATAGGCAGAAAAACGTTGTAAACGCCCCATTAGTTACAGCTGATAAGGTTGTTCTGTCATTAATACATCTAATGCTAGGATACATGAAACAATTTATAAAAAAAAACTTGATGTATACGGTGAAGCTTTTTGCTATCTTAGAGCGGTGTTCCCAAAATTAAGCGAATCCAAAATTAAATAAGGTATTAATTTCTTCACAGATCTAATATTTGTTATTGCATTTATCAGTTCAGATGAATTTCAGGTATATTCATTGGACCTCGAATTCGTAAAGTTATGAGAATTTTATCAACTCAGTTCCTTTAAAAAACGCGCATGGAATTTTTTTTGTTGCACTATGTGATAACTTTCTTGGTAATCACAGAAGCGACAACTATGTCGCGATTTTTGATGAATTTTTGAGTGCGTATGGTGAAATGGGCTGCAACATATCAATTAAGATTCATTTCCTCCACTCACATCTAGACTCCTTCCCAGAAAACCTGGGCCAGTTCAGTGACGAACAAGGCGAACACTTTCATCAAGAAATAATTACAATGGAAAAACGTTTTGAAGGAAAAGATAAAATGAAAATGATTTCCGAATATAGCTGGTCACTTAAAGGGATACTGATGATGTTCAATTAAAAAGAAAACGGTCAGGCAAACATTTCTAAGTAGTATTGCCAACAATTGTATTTTTTCAAAAAATGTTGTTTTAATAAAAGTTGAATAACTCAATCAGTTTCTAACAGATTTTTAAAAATGACACCGAATTGTATTCGTAACAGCACTCTCTTTATTATTCAGTTCAAAAATAGTTCCCCTTAAAAAATTCTGTGTAAAAACGCATCCAAAGTTAAAAAATTACAAAAATTTAAAAAAAAAATGAGTTTACAGGAAAAATACACAGATTTCTTTTAGTGTGATTTTAAAAGTATATACACCATTCGAAAGGCCACGGTTCTTTCCAAATCAGCCGAAAACTTAAGTTACTGGCATATAAGTGTGTAAGTTCCGAAAACCCGGTTTTTTACCCGTAACTCCAGATTTTGGTTTGTTGCTTCTTTAACATGAGTTTTTTACAAAATCCTTTTTTTTCAAAATGTACATATACAAATATACTATAAGTATATACGAACACGTTAAAATCAAGAGTTATCAATAGCCAAGATTTTATTATTGGTCTATAGTCTCCATTAGAGCAGAGCAGTACTTTTAAAAGTTCTAAAAATTGTTGTCAGTTTAGAACTCTTATTTATGCCACTATCCTAAATGTCTATCAAAATCTAAGTACCAAAACGGATACAATCGTACATTATTTTACAAATTTTCTTAGATCGAGTGCAGTTGGACTGTTCATTTGTACTTATACATAAGTAAATGACTTACTTATTCTGTTTTTGCTATCAGTCTTGGCAGCTCTTAAAATCTATTGTTTAAAATTATTGGGTAATCCAATAATTTTTGTTGAGAAACAGAAGCATATCAACATTTTTCGATTTCAAGCAAGTTCTTCTGTCAGAAATTGTAGAGCCAGCTTTGCTAAACATTCTTTCAAATCCCGTCGAAGTTGCTAGAATGCATAAATATCTTGTGGCGCAGGTTTTTAGTGTCATCTTAACTTTAGATTTACCTATTTTGAAATACAAATAAGTCAATAATTTGTATTTTGTATTATTTATAATTTACTTGACAAAATTCGCAGTGTCCGTGCATACGAGTATATTTGTACCGATACTATCGATAGTCATTAAAAACAATCGAAATTTGGGCCAAAAAAACTACTGATACTATCGATAGTTTTACAGCTCTACCTCTAATAATCTGTAAGACATGGTAATAGTCTAGAGATATGCATAAACTATTTGATTCCAAATAGCTTATGCATATCTCTAGGTCAACTGTAATATATTCCGAAAATGTCAGTAGGGTCAACTACCTTTGTGGGTGTTATAACGGGTTTTTTAAAAACGGACGTTGCACCGCCTGCTTTCTGAAATAAATATTTTGCATCACATCGGGTGTATATATACCAAACATCATGTGTGGGCGGTAGCTCGCCCACTTGATATATCAAAAATTTAAGTACCCTATTTTCTCCACCGATATATTCTATAGAAATTTCAAGTCTATAAAGTAGTCTATATGATAGTAAGAAATGCAAACAAACCTACAAACACAAGCTTAGTTTTGTATATGTGACAGCATATAGAGAAATGGACCTAACGGTAAAAAAAATCAATTTAATTTTTTTTTCTTTTTTTGATGTGGACAACATCTGAGCATCGAATGAGACCGATCCCATGCCCCAAAAGTGTTCCCTCCCAGAGATATGAGCGTTTTATGAAAGTGAAGTCGATGATTCTACACCAAAGATACACGCCTGAGTTTTGTAATAGACTCTTGGACCGAGAAAGCAGACGTTTGTTTGCGGTTTAGTAGCGTAGTACGGTGGAAGGTATACATGGTTCGGCCTGGCCTAACTTAACGCCGTTTTTACTTGTTTATTTTAAAATAAAACCCATAATTGTGTTTTTATATTGGATTGTAAAGCAGACATGTTCATATTAAGTAATAAGTAAGAAAAACAACCATGAATTGGCCTACGGCTCTATCATAGTAGTTTAAGTACAAATAAGCGACCTTTTGTAAATACGGGAACACAAATTAAAGAACATTTCAATACAAATCCAAAAATGAATTTACTTTTAAAATTTTACTGAGACTGAGGTTGGTCTGTTGGACCCTCCTGTAGCCGCGAAGCCCAAGAAACAGCCGACATAATCACATGGACCTTAAACATAGTCGCTTAATTTTTTTGTAAATTTTGTCATGCAATTAAAAGGAATATGTATGTAAGTAGCAGTTGCAGGAACATGGTAACACGATATTAACAAAATACGAGG
This sequence comes from Hydrotaea diabolus, assembly GCA_963513945.1. NCBI lineage: Eukaryota > Metazoa > Arthropoda > Insecta > Diptera > Muscidae > Hydrotaea > Hydrotaea diabolus. Next base: position 111,624,289 of record OY740716.1, on the reverse strand, counting down.
GCTGCTATATATATTTCTGGCCTAATAATAAAAAACCGAATACACTGTGGAACATTTTTGGGGTTATTGTCTGGGGAGTGAGAAAATTAGGTAACTTCACTTAATTGTAAATAAAAGCAGAACGCGTTAATCGATTTCTATGATCTATGTCGCCTTTTGTTTATAGGTTATGTGACTTTACGTGAAAGTTATAAGACTCTACACGTTTTTCCGTTTGGGATTTATATGTTTTAAAAAAAAAATGTTTTTTTTGGCAAAATTTTCTTCATAATTTTTTTTCTAATTGCAAAAATGTTGATTTGGTAGAGAAACAGTATATTAATGGATTAAAGAAAATGTAATTATTTATTTTTCTAAATTTATTTCAGCAAAATCGAACTAGTCGTTCTCGAGTTATGTCAAACTACGTTTTTGCCAACATTTTACAACTAAGCGAAAAAACATCAAGATAAGGAAAAAATGTAAAAGGTCATGTCGGCACATACGAACGCAAAACCCTTTGAGGGTTTTAATATACTGACCTAGTACCATCACCCTGACTTGGAATTTCTCACCCCCAGATTGGCTGTTGTACTGTGATATTTATCATCAAAAATGGTTTTATTGTTTTTCAAAATATTTTCCAGCATGATTTATACACTTTTGCATGCGCTCAAACCAATTGTCGAAGAACTTTTTCCACTCCGATTAAGACACCTCCAAAACATGGCTTTTGAACGCTTCAACAGCATCTTCTGGCGACCAAAATCGTTGACCACGCATTTTTTTCTTGATTTGCAGGAACAAGAAGAATCCATTGGGTGGTAAGTCAGGGCTGTACGACGGAGGACCCATCAAATCGACGTTTTGGCCGGTCAAAAAGGCGCTGGTTTGAGCAGATGTGTGAGACCTCGCATTGCCATGGTGCTCAACGATTCGTTTTCTCTTGTTCGGTTTTTGAATTTCTTCGAAGACTTCAGGCAAACATATTGTGGTGTACCACTCAGAATTGACCGTCCTACGTTGCTCAAGCGGAACAGTCGTCACATGACCAGTTCTGCCAAACAAAGAGGCGACCATTTGCTTCGAAGTGCTTCTTCCACGAACAAGGATGCCTCTATTTCACGGTATGATGTCACATGACGATCTTGCATTATCAGTTCACGAACGGCATCAATGTTCTCTGACACAACGGTCGTTTTAGGACGACCATCTTTTTGGAACGAGCGTCGGCCACGATTAAATTCATTAAACCAGTGCTATAGGATGGTGCTTCATCGCCAGAGAAAGATTAAAGTTCATCGATGTACTCTTGTCGTGATAATCCACGTCGAAAGTTGTAAAAAATGATCGAACGCAAATGATCACGAGTTAATTCCCTTTTTTCCAAATTGATTATTTAAGCCACTGTAAACAACACAAATGATGGTCGTACGTCAAAACGTTCTGAGTACGTTTATGCTAAAAAAATGTCGAACTTTCCAAAAGAAATGTCAGACGGTGACACTTAGTGTTGCCTAGGCCAGATATATATATATAGCAACCCTCGTAGTAACGAATTACTCGTAAGAGTGTATGCAATTTTAAACTCATGTAGAAAAAAATGTTCTAGTTCATTTTTTCTGCCTCCTCCGTTAAACCGTACAAAATCCACCGCTAAGCAAGAAGCATCCGTAAATACTCCTAAATATTTATTTTTAAAAGAAAAGTTGTAATTTGCTCACATCTTTCTCTACTTATACACACCTATGTTTTTTGCCACCCGTTGGTTTTTCTAGAAAAGATTTTCATGGCTTAGAAATTAATCTCACAGTCATCGGCACTGGCAAGGTTACACATACGCTGAGAAATGTGTTGCTTGTATTACAGTCGCGCGCACTACCTATCACTCCACGATAGGCAATATTATTGGTGTTTTTTTACAGGACATATCCAGTCTTGTTAAAAACGCAAATCCTACAAAAGTATTAACAACCCAAAACTTTGCAGTATTGTGCAATCAGCTGCTGCAAATTGTCAGAAAAAAACATAATCCCTCAAAAAAAAATGCAAAGACGAGACATGACCTTAAGACTTAAATGCATGATTTTTTCAATAAATGAATGCAAAGTACGAAGTAACAGGTGATCAATCTAGATACATTTTTTCGAAAGGGATTTTTTTCAGAGATTTCGCGTGAGTTGTGTTAAACTTTATTTTATTTTTATTTTCAGTATTGTCTGCCATTTGCAGGAATTGAAGTATTTGGGTCCTTTAAATGCTCGAAGAAGATCCGCTGTTTTCTACCAAAATTTTGTTCAGTGATGAGGGCCATTTATGGCTCAACGGCAACGTCAATAAACAAAATTGCCGCATTTGAGCTGAAGAATAACTACTCGTAGAAGAGGTTAAAGAGGTGCAATTATACCCAGAGAAAACCACGGTTTGCTGCGGTTTTAATCTGGTGGAATCATCGGTCAATATTTTTCAAAAATGATGATGGCCGGAACGTAACCGTAAATGGTGCTCGCTATCGAGCAATTATATCGGACTTTTTGCTACCTAAAACTGAAGCCCGTAATCTTGACGACATTTTGCTTCAACATGATGGTGCCACTTGCCATACAGCTGCTAAAACAATGGATCTGTTGAGAGGTCATTTCGAAAATCAGTTAATTTCGCGTTTTGGACCGGTAAGTTGGCCGCCTAGACCTTAAGACTTTTTACTTTGGGGCTACAAAAAGTCCAAAGTATCTTAGCTGGTTTGCCTGCATAGGTGTATCACACGATACACAAACATATATCATATTTGAATTGGTGAGAAAATTTTATTGTTTTTGGTAAACTCGGTTAAATGTACATCTGAGAGCTACATCGTAGTCTGAACTGAACAGCTATATAGATATTAATCTGAACCCATTTTTTTCACTTTTAATAACGATCTTCCTATGTGCAAAAAACTTACTTGTGTTAAATTTTATCAAGATTGGATGTAAAATGTGGCTTTTAGATCAAACAACATAACATATGTGTGTGGGAGCTATATCTAGATCTAAAACGATTTTTAATTTTATTAACGTCCATCATTGGTGCAAAAACCTAACGTGTGCCACATTCCACCAAGATTGGATGTAATATGTGGCTTCTAGAGCTAAAGACATTAAATCGGATAAACATATATGTGTGGGAGCTATATTTAAATTTTAACCGACTTTCGTCAATTTTAATAACGTCTTCCATTGTTCCAAAAAACTAACTCGTGCCAAATTTCATTAAGATTGGACGTAATAAGTGATTTCTAGAGCTAAAAACATAAAAATCGGGTATCTTATCCTGTAGAGGTTAACAGGGATTTTCCCACGGGAGGCTGATATATACGGCAATGTTTAACTCTTACATCTCTAAAAATCCTGAACTACCAGACAGAGTTGAAATTGCGTCGCACAGTAAGGTATTTGGCTACCATAACGGCGCTTAATTAAAAAATTAAAATAGATATTTCCGATTATATACTGGTACTCCATAATTGTTTACAAATTCTACATCACTAATTGATAGAATGTGTAAGAAATTTTGTTTGCTTCTTTTTCTGTGTTCCGTCAAAAGAGGAAATTTTTTCGATTTGTTTTAACTCTCTCAATAAGTGATATTTCAGTTGTTTCAAGTGACAATTTTTTCTATACAACTATTCGAAAACTAAATTATTGCTATGGAACCTTCAACATTAGGTATTTTAGAAACAAATATACATATCGGTTGTCAGTGTATTCAGGGTATTTTTAATTATTTTTGGAAATATGGTCTTAATTTAAGGCATTATTAGTATATTTGGTGATTTTTAAAGGGGTACCGGGCAAAACCCTTCAAACAATTCGTATATATATATATATATATATATATATATATATATATATATATATATATATATATATATATATATATATATATATATATATATATATATATATATATATATATATATATATATATATATATATATATATATATATATATATATATATATATATATATAAAAGAATGTGTGTACTTATATATTATATAATATATTATATAATTAAGAAAAACATCTTGCGCGTTTTTGCGCCAATTCATGAATTTACAGATTTTTTAAAAATATTCACATGTAGACAAAATGTAGAAAATTAACAGTGACTCTATTTTTTTGTGTTTACTTTTAAATTTTTGTTGATTAAATTGTTATTGTTATCTATATTTGTAACTAAATGTGCATTACCATGCACCCTACAGCGAACGAAAATATTTTGAACAGGTTTGTGTTAAACTCCGATCCGATAATTATCGGTTTTGTTTTGATGCTAATTATAATTAGCATCAAAATCAAACTACCGAAATAACGATTGCACACCCTTCCAAAATCAGCTTTAGATTTACTTATTCCACCGTCTATTGCAATAAGTGGTGAAAAATATGAAGATTATGGCAGTGATTATGAAACTGGAGATAAGGATTGATGAATTAGATAAGGTATGTGTTTGAGCAAGGGCTTTTGTTTTTGTTGTCACTGGTTCTTTTTCTTTTGTTTCTCTGTTTAGTTTCTATTTTTTGTTTATTTAAAAGTGTGTTATTTATTTGTGTGTTTAAATTCAATGTGTTGTTTTATTTTATGTTTTACATTCAATTTTTAATTTAAATGTTTAGTGTTACAATGTTTATGTGTATAACAATTGTTTGTGAACATGTTAAATTAAATGTTTGGTTTCACAATGTTTCTTTATGTTTACAGTGTTTTTTTGTACAATAATTGTTTGTAAAAGTTCACAAAATTTGTTTGTAATGTTTAAAATATATTAAATGTTTTATGTTATATGTTCACAATATTAGTTTCACTGTTTAATATGTGTTTGGTTTTAAAAAGATTGAACTTCACTTTGTCACGGGGGGGGGGGGGGGGGGGGACTTTCGCACGATTTGAATTCCAGTTTACAATTAAACTAATCTTCGCTTTGTGTGAGCCCATGAGCCGTTTTAGAACACACGCATAGGCTCGCCACAAAGCGACATCAACAATAACAAAACAAAAGGACAAGGGAGAATATGCGAAAATATGAAAAAGGGCTTGTGTACACAACGGTGTCAATGTACTTGACTTTATTATTCATTTCGTTTATGCACGCACACAAGCCATCGCACATTCTCGATATAAACAGTGCTGCTACAAATTGTAGCACTGTTTCAACATTCTGCCCCCCATGACTCGGTGATTACATACAAAACTAAATACACGTAACAATTAAAAGGATTTCGGACTGGACCAGTAAACACATAGCCCAGATGTGTTTTGTAGGCTTGGAATCTGCCAAGCCCTGTGGTGATGGCTCCCTCTTGTAGGATCACGGGGTAAACGTCTGCGCCGAATTCCAAGTCTATGGGAGTGTTGCTTCTAGGGTCGATGTCGGCACACGTGTCTGGAGAGAAGTTTGATGTCGGGTCCTCAATAAGTGGGTCGCAGTAGGGTTGTCGTGGTAATTCGTCGGTGATAAGCGCCTTCATCTTCAGCACCCATGTGCTCCGCATTTGCCGTGCCATCACCTTGAAGGAGGCAAACCGCTGATTTTGAAAGCGGAAGGACGGCAGGTTGAGGCGCCTATATGTTGCTGTTGCGATGCGAGACACCGTCGACGAAGAGTTGAGAATACCCCTCACTGAAGCCCAAGAGTCGAAATCATCTTCTGCCACACGAACCGTCACCGTTGGCACAAATACAACGGACCTTTGGGCGACTGGCTCAGCGGCAGTGGCATCAAATATCGACCGTGTCAGCTGTGGGGCGCCGTGCAAAGACGTGTGGTGACGGTGGTCGCATCTCCGACAACTCTCCAGTACCAGACAGTCAGGCGCTAAGTGGCTCCGAGCCAGACAATTGCGGCAGTACCCCCGTCGGTCAACCGCTTCGTACCGTGTCTTCGGCGACATTTCTCGGAAACGCCGACAAGACTTCAAGGCGTGGTCCTCTTGACAAAGACCACAGGAGTACTACTAGCCGCCTGGGCGCTCTCGTCGGCTTCGGTGACGATCAAGGAGGTCATCAGAGCGTTCACGTCTCGGTAGGTAGCCGGCCATCTCTAGAGGAAGATACAAAAACAAGTTATTGAAGTTTTGAATAATGGATGGGGTCAAAATGCCTAGTCAGTCAGAAAACAGCTTGATGACTTTAGTAATAGGACGTCCGATTGTGCCGTTGGTAGTCAATATGTCCACAACCCTTATATTGTTGTCTGTGCCGGGGTGAGTTCCGACAATACGACCCATCTGCCACTCGTTGGGAGACAACTTTTCGTCTTTAATGACGATTTTAATGTTATCTTGTTGATACTTCCATTTGTATCTACGATGCAGCTCTTTTAAATATTCAGACTTCCATCGTTGGCAAAAATTTTGTGAGATCATTTTTAATCTTTTCCATCTGTTGGCTAGGGTTAGATTATCTTCGGAAATATCAGGCTCAGCTGGAGCAAGAATCGAAGTACCGATGAGAAAATGTCCTGGTGTCAAAGGGGATAAATCTGATGGGTCATCGCTGGCAGGGCTTAAAGGTCTAGAATTGAGGCAGGCCTCTATACGAGCTAATATTGTTGTGAGTTCTTCGAAGGTAAAGTTCATTTGCGGAATCAGCTTGCGCAGATGAGTTTTAAAAGACTTAACTCCCGCCTCCCATAGGCCACCCATATGAGGAGCTCCAGGAGGTATGAATTTCCATTCAAGGTTCTGGTAAATATTCTGCTGGATGGTACGAGTCTGAAAGGATTTTATGAACGCAATCCGATCCTTACGCATCATTTCCGCTGCACCTACAAAATTTGTACCATTATCAGAATAGATTCTCGCAGGGCATCCCCGTCTTCCTACAAATCTGGAAAACGCGGCCAAAAATGATTGTGTTGATAAATCGGTCGTTGCTTCTAAGTGGACAGCCTTTGTTGCAAAGCACACGAATATGCAGACATAACCTTTGGTGATTAGACAAGCGCGTCTCGTGAAATTTGTGATAGGAAAGGGTCCAGCAAAATCAACGCCTGTGTTCTTAAAGGGTCGGGTCAGAATTGTGCGCTCAGGAGGAAGAGAGGCCATAATCTGAGTTTAAGTGTGTTTTTTGTATAGTATACATTTTCGGCAATTGTGAATAACTTTTTTGACTAGAGACTTCAACCTGAAGATCCAAAACTCCGACCTTAGCACACGAACCATGAGTTGATTGCCGCCGTACATCGTAATTTTGTGGACAAATTCCGTTAATAAGTGTGATAGGCGAGCGTCATAAGGCAAAATAATTGGATTTCTTTCATTATAAAATAAGCCAGGTGATTGTACAAGGCGTCCATTGGCTCTGATAACACCTTTTTGGTCTAAAAAAAGATTAGGAGTTAGGAGGCAGCTGCTTGGCGAAATGCGATTCTTTTGAAGTAAAGATTGATACTCAGCTTGAAAATGATGTTTTTGTGTTAGAACAAGGAGTCGTATCTTAACATCTTGGATCTCTACCGCTGTAATTTCCTTGGATGAAATACGCAGGTGAGTCCTATTTGCGCCGGTATTTCGCCAGAATCTGAGCACATATGCCAATACTTTGTAGGCTCGAGATAAGGAGGAAAATCTAGCCAAAGGGTTTTTCAGATGTGGTTGTAGCAAGAACTTTGACCGGTTTTGACTCCAGATTTGTGTCTTTCAAATTTTCGTATCTAGGCCATCGATCTTTTGGAAATTTCAGCCATGGGGCCCCTGCCACCATAGACGATGAGATATTAGATCATCTGGAGAGCAGCCTCGGCTGGCGATGTCAGCAGGGTTACATTCGGAATCTACGTGTCTCCAGTTTTCATTTCCAACATTTTCCAGAATAGTAGACGTTCTGTTGCCGACGAAAGTGCTCCATGAACAGGGTGGTTTTGTAAGCCAGGCCAGCACGATCGTTGAATCCGTCCAGTAATGTGTAGCTACATTTGCTAGTTGAAGATTTGGAACAACTGCTGCTGCTAATTCTGAAAGAAGAACAGCTCCGCAAAGTTCCAGTCGTGGTAACGAGACTTTTTTTATTGGTGCGACACGAGTTTTTGCAGCAAGAAGAGAAGTATGTGTCGTGTTGTTTGGAAATTCAATTCGAATGTAGAGTGCAGCAGCATAAGCGCTTTCTGATGCGTCACAAAATCCATGGATTTCAACCTGACTTAATGGCTGAAATTGAATCCATCGAGGAATTTTTATTGTGTCTATTAACGGGCAATTTTTTACGAAATTGTTCCAATTCATTTGAGTAATTGGTTTCAACGAGTCATCCCAATTTATTTTGTCTAGCCAGACATGCTGCATAATCAGCTTAGCCACTACGATCACCGGAGCCAGCCATCCGCAAGGGTCGAAAAACTTGGCTATGGTCGATAGAACTTCTCTTTTGGTACACGATTGTTTTTCTTCGATAAGTGGCGAGGTAAAAGTGAAGCAGTCAGCTGATATATGCCATCTGATCCCCAAAGTCTTCGTTGAGGATCCCTCCGAAATATCCAACCAATTGACGGGTAAAATTTGTTCTAGAGGCAGGTCTTCAATCACCAAAGGATTATTCGAGCTCCATTTTCTAAGTTCGAAACCTGCTGAGTCCAGGGCTGAAATTAATTCCCTTCGGTAATTTACAGCTTCTTCTATGGTATGGCCGCCTGCTAGGACATCATCAACGTATAAATTTTGTCGTATTATTTGCGAGGCTAAAGGGTATTTGTCTTTCACATCTTCCGCAAGTTGAAGAAGTGTCCGAATGGCGAGGAATGGGGCGCAATTTACTCCAAATGTGACAGTCAGAAGCTCAAAATCTTCCACTGGATCTTTTGGCGACTTTCGAAACAGAATTCTCTGATATTTGGCTTGGCTAGGGTCTAACAATATTTGGCGGTACATTTTAGTTACATCTGCATTGAACGCGTACTTGAAAAACCTCCACTTCAGTATCTGAAAAACGAGATCTTGTTGGAGAATTGGTCCAGGATGTAAAATGTCGTTCAAGCTTTTTTTGTTTGAGGTGGGGCTGGATGCATTAAACACGACTCTAAGTTTTGTGGTCACTCGATATGGTTTAATCACAGCGTGATGTGGTAAGTAGTAATGAGGGTATTCATTTACTTCCGATGGCGAAATTTTCCTCATGTGACCTAGTTCGAGGTATTCCAGAATGGACTGATCATATTGCTCCTTAATTTCCGGTGTCCTAAGAAGTTTCTTTTCCATTCTATGGAATTGTGCCATGGCGATATTTCTCGACGTACCCAGTTCTTCACAAGTTTTGAACGGCAGAGTGACGACGTATCTTCCAGAATCATGTCGACGAGTTGTAGCGCTAAAGTTGTCCTCGCAGTACGTGTCTTCTTCTGACCTCAAAATCTTTTTTGGGGTCTCCTCCACCTCCCAAAAACGTGTTAGAATTTTCTCGATTGCCACTGTACTGCACAGTGAAATTTGATTTTTATTTTCTATTTGTTGATTGACAGGTCCGCCAATCACCCAGCCAAAAACTGTTTTTTGTGCCATAAAAGATCCAAATGATTGCGTCGGAGCACCAATAGTGAATATTAAGGGGCCGATATCTATTCCAATCAATAGATCAACTGGCCGACTTGCATAAAAACGAGGGTCTGCCAGCTCAAATTTGGCAGTTTCATGCATTTGCAAAGGGTCCAATGTTCTAGGTTATAGACTAGATGGAAGGGTCTTCAAAACAGGTGCCCATACTTCTAGCCCAAAACTAGGGTCCACGCGAGAACAAAGGTTAAAAAGACAGGCTTTTGTAGATGTTTCAGACACGGTTTGACTTAAACCGGTTACGTGCACGAGATTTCGTTTAGTTGGAAGCTTCAAACGATTTTTAAGTTTTTCCGAGATAAACGTGGCTTGAGATCCCGGGTCAATTATAGCACGGGCATCATATTTTTGTCCTCTAGATTCAATTTGGACAATAGCCGTAAACAACAAGGTTTCTCGATTTTGATTATTTTTACCCTCTTGGAGGGTCAAGGCAGTGACACTAGGAGATTCTAAGTTCTGTGTGGACTGTATCAAGGTTGTTAGGGCTGATGCACTTGTACTAGGGCGTACACCAGCATGTGTTGTATCGCCACCTGTAGAGTTGGCCTCATTGCCTTTATGCAGCAAACTGTGGTGTTTAAGCTTACAATCTCTACAGGTGTAGCGACTTTTGCAATCTCTCACTCCATGATCAGAAGAGAGACAATTGTAGCATAAATGTGAAACTTTTACGATATGTATTCGATCATTGATGCTTTTCGCAAGAAATTTTGGACAAACTCTCAAGAAATGCCCTTCTCTACAAAGTTGGCAGTTTGGCGTACCATTTGTATAAGAGTCTTCGCGCATTTTTACATGATTTTTATTTTTAAACCCCGTGACATTTGAGTTCTGTGTTAACGCGAGTGTCTTTTTTGCCATAATCAGATCGAGGCTGATTATTTTTCGAGAAGGCAGGTTTTATATTTCCAACAGATTCTAGGGTCTTGAATTTGTGTGTCAAAAACGAATCAAATTCAGCCCAAGTTAGTATTGTTGTACAATCTTTTAAAGAATTTTCAAATTCTTCTAGTAAAGTGCGGGGTAGCTTCGTTGAGCTAAGGTAGACTAATATCGGATCCCATCCTTTGATGTCGATGCTGAAGGTATTTAGGGTTTGAATACATCCATTGACCGTACGCTGCAACTTCTGTATTAATGAACCAGATTCTGAGGAGACCTGGGGCAAATTTAACAATGTCTTTAGCTGTTCGTTTATTTGCATTCGCTTGTTTTCGTAACGTGCAACCAAATTTCCCCACGCAATATCGAAACCCTCGTTTGTCAAAGGAACTTGGCTAATAATTTCCCTGGCTTCTCCTGCTGTTTTTTTTTGTTAAGGTGAAACAGTTTTTCAACCTTGCTTAATTTTGAATTATTTATGTAAATCGCCGAAAATAGATCTCTAAATGTTGGCCATTTTTGGTACCCCCCTTGAAATGTGTCAGTGTCGCAGGGTGGTACTCGAGAAATTGAAGAATGATTATTATCGTGATCCTGTATCATCAGTGTCGATGTTCTTTCCTGCTTTTCCTTTGTTTGGCGTTCGGAGGTCGTCTTGATCTCGTCATTCAATGCGCTGAGTACATTTTTATAACTGGAGAGCGCCTCCTTGTAGTGTTTTCTCAACTTCGTCTTATCAATAGGTGTCTCTCCAGCTATTTCCTCTCGATCTCGGCACTCCAGATATGATCGCTTTACTTGATCCCACAAGGAATTGAGCTCCACTCGTAATACTTCCAAGGCAGGTAAGCTTTCTTCCGATTTTGTGACTGAATAGACGGATTCGAAGTCCATCAAATCATTGACACAGTTGACAAATTTGTCTGTCAATGCCTTTGCCATTTTTGCACCCTCAATATAGTAGCAGCAATCCGGGTCAAAATAGGTTTATTAATCGCAAAAACTTTTTCAAAAAAATGCACGAAATTTTTTCAGAAAATCGCCAAAAAGGTTTCAAAAAATCGCCAAAATGTTTTCAAAAAATCGCCAAAAAGTTTTCAAAAAATCGCCAAAAAGTTTTCAAAAAATCGCCAAAAGTTTTTCAAAAAGTCGCCTAAAGTTTTTCCAAAGGTCGCCAAAAATTTTTCAAAAAGTCGCCAAAAATGTTTTCACAAATTTTTATAAGGTCGCCAACAGGTTTACAAAAATTCTCCAACAATTTTTAAAATTCGCCACAAAAATTTTCTCAAGGTTTGCCAAGAATTATTCTAAATTTTCGCAAAAAAAAATCAACTTAATCAGGAATGGGTCAATTTATCTATCCAAAAAATAAATTGCTTCAAGTTGTGTTTCAAAGTTGTGTTACGGAATTTATTTCAAAAAAGAAAATGGCATCCAAGTTAGCCATCAAAGATTTTTCCATCAAGGGGAATTTTCCAACATGCAAGTTCGTTGGAAAACAAAAATTTCAATTTTTGCGTATCAAAATTTGTCTAGAAAAAATTTAGAAGATTTAGATCTTTGGCATTGAAAATTTATCCATTGCGAATTCACCCAACAATTATTTTTCGTAACATAGAATTTTCCAAATTTTCAAACTTTCAGTTTAATGGCGTCGTTTGTGACCGAAGTTTCCAGCAATTGGCATAATTTTCCATTGGAATGGAAGAAAAAAAGATGGCCGCTAGCGATCCAAGTAATAGTCAAGTGTCTATGTTGTTGTAGATTTTGATTCGGTCCAAAATGGCGTCGCAAGGTTACGTAATATCATGTATTTTAATTCGCACGTAACGACAAGAAAATTATGTCCAGGGTCATGCAGCATAACTTTGCTTCAATGTCGGGCACGTAATAGCAGCCGCGCCATGTCTATAGCTGCACCCTCATCATTTGCTTGTTTTTTTTGTGCTAAGTTCTTGGGTACTTACTACTTCTTCGCTGGGTTTTGTGGTTATAATTTGTACCTCTCACAGCGAATTTGTCCTTTTGAAGTCTTCTAGGGGTCGTTTGTGGCGGGGTCCTTGGCGTCCTTTAATATGGCTTCCAAAATGGCGGTGGCGTCCTCAGATATGGCGGTGGCGTCCTTCAAAATATGGCGGTGGCGTCCTTCAAAATATGGCGGTGGCGTTTAAGTGCACACACTTTTTTTCTCGGCTGTAATTTCACTTTCCGCTATCCGGTTCGAAGGACCAAAATGTTTGAGCAAGGGCTTTTGTTTTTGTTGTCACTGGTTCTTTTTCTTTTGTTTCTCTGTTTAGTTTCTATTTTTTGTTAAGTTAAAAGTGTGTTATTTTTTGTGTGTTTAAATTCATTGTGTTGTTTTATTTTATGTTTTAAATTCAATTTTTAATTTAAATGTTTAGTGTTACAATGTTTATGTGTATAACAATTGTTTGTAAAAATGTTAAATTAAATGTTTGGTTTCACAATGCTTTATGTTTACAGTGTTTTTTTGTACAATAATTGTTTGTAAAAGTTCACAAAATTTGTTTGTAATGTTTAAAATATATTAAATGTTTTATGTTATATGTTCACAATATTAGTTTCAATGTTTAATATGTGTTTGGTTTTAAAAAGATTGAACTTCACTTTGTCACGGGGGGGGGGGGAACTTTCGCACGATTTGAATTCCAGTTTACAATGAAACTAATCTTCGCTTTGTGTGAGCCCATGAGCCGTTTAAGAACACACGCATAGGCTCGCAACAAAGCGACATCAACAATAACAAAACAAAAGGACAAGGGAGAATATGCGAAAATATGAAAAAGGGCTTGTGTACACAACGGTGTCAATGTACTTGACTTTATTATTCATTTCGTTTATGCACACAAGCCATCGCACATTCTCGATAGAAACAGTGCTGCTACAAATTGTAGCACTGTTTCAACAGTATGATTATCAAAAACACGTTCAAAAAGGAATATATAAAGATTTAAACCCGTTTTCTTTCCACAGCAACATTAATAATTTTTCGAATACCATGGAGTTATGAAGCAAAACTTTTCAAAATTACAAAATAATTTACTTATTAGTTCTTTAAGAAAAATAATAAAATATTATTTTATAAAAATATAGCTTTTATTATATTTGTTCATAACTAATAGAAAAGTATTACAAAACACAATGTTAGAAAGTGTAATCTCATGTTAGTTCGAATTTAAAATTATGTTACGGCCAACGTATAATAATTTTTCTGTTGAAATATCTGTAACCCTGCGGTTACACATGCCAGTAGTGGCATGCCATTGCTGTATACGTATTGTCAACGAAAAATACTTCGAAATAGTCGAATCTCTTGCCATTTGCATTTGCGCTTACACATGCCACTGCCACTTCATTTTCAAAATGTTGTCAAAGCGTAAACTTCAAATTTTTTTTTTCACCACTTCCACCATCATGCCCATTTCTTTACCAATTAATTCATATGCCTTGTTTTTTAGATCGTTCCGCCTGTAGGATTTGCTGCTCATATCCCACAATAAAGGGTGGGAACAATATAAATTTATCAATTTTAAAATATTTTCCTGGCTCAATTTGGAATCCATTTCAACTGTTTGTTTTGATTATCAAATAGAGTTACCGAGTTCATCAGATAGTCAAATGTTTGGGGGAAATGATTAATATATAATGTTTTTTGTATTATTTTAATAATATTAATGCTCTTCATTAACAAATTTGCACTTTTTTCATGAGATTTTTAAGAAATATATTATAATAATACATTTAACAAGTTAAGACTTTAATTAAAATTTTACAGTAATCCAGTAAATTTCCTTTAAAGTTTTAACAGGGCAACATTGTTTATCGTTTTGACATCTAGTGGCATGCAACTGTCAAAACTCTACTCGCATGCAATTTCAGCTGCCACTGGAGCTGCCATTGCGAAAAATGTAAATGTGTTAGTGAAAAAGAGTGAGTGTATTGAGTTTTTCGAACTGGCAGTGGCATGTGTAAACGCTAGGTAAGGCTTTAAGAAGCCGGTCAAATGTTTGGTGATTGAAAACTTATAGTATGTTACAGCGCCCATATATGTATCATGGTCGATGCATTTTTTTTTTGTTATCTGAGGGGTTTGCATTAACAGAGTTATATTGACATAGCCTTATGTCGGGTGGAAAGATTCTTTCGGCTGTCGGTTTTTAATTTTTTACTTATTTCTCGACCGATCTTAGTGCAATTAACGTAAAAAGATGGACCTCTTTGGATATACACATCGGAAGTTAATATCGGATGTAATTAACTGCAATAGACAGAACTTAGTTAGGGCTATCAAATTGATCTCTGAAGGTTCCACGTGGAATATACATTTTGGGAGTTATAGCCCGATATCTGCCGTAAATGTGTTTTTTTCGACGTAATATAGCCGACAGTAAGGCCATTTGAATTTAGATTTTGATTAAATTAAGTGCAAAGAACGCAAATTGTTGAGGGCTATAATTTAGCATTTGAAAGTGCCACGTGGAATGCATACATCGCAAGTTATAGCCCAATATACGTTAAAAAAAATATTTTTTGACATATCTTGTTAAATCAACTGGAATCGTCCAATAATCTCAGAAAAAGTTAATATAAACATTACATCTCCGGAAAAGTCCTTTAATTAATCGCCATTTTGGGTGTACAATACCCCACTGTGCGTCGTTCCGGCGTCAAACGTTAAGTGGATGACGTATGCTATAAAAATAACACACTGATAGTACGCGTGTTCACTGCGAGGAATATGAAAATATCCGCCTCCAAATCATCAGCCACGCTGTTTACTCCTTGAATCGCAGAGGAGTTTGTCACTTAATGTGAAATTCGATGACGTAATCATCCGGACTATCAACTACACCAAAATCCAACTACTGCACAACGCCGCTGATGTTAAAACATTCGAGTTTCCCGATAAAACGAGATTGGCTTCCCGGATGATCTCCACCAAGACAGTTTAAACAATAGCGATATATTACCACCATACGCAACGACTACCAACGCCTTAAAATCAGGGCATCAAAAGAGCACGTAGTTCCGACTACATAGACGACAGGATGGGATTGGCGATTTTGTCGCCCGACTAAGACCATTCTTGCCACCTTCACTAGGGTTAGTAACTGCTGACGAGCCGTCGGAGGTAGCTGGATCCCCAAGGGTCGCATACTGTAGCGCCGATTTAGGATTCTTACAAGGAGCTTCCGAAGTCTTCATACTAACGGCAGGAGATTTCACCTCATTTTGTTGCGATGTGCTGTCCTCGTTTAATCGATAATCTTCTGACAACTTCTTGTCATCGAAGTCAGGAAGACAAACTTCAGAAAACCACTCGGTGAACTCATGACTATAACAAAAAACTAAGATATATTAATCAGTCAGTTTGACCAATTTAGTAAGAAGTTTGGGCGTCTGATTATATTATTTTTGGCAATTTTTTTTCGAGGCGCGAGATCGATAATTCAGAAGTCATGGGCATGCCCGCATGAATGACCGTCATCTCCCGGATAGAGGAAAAAGACCCGACATAATCTTCACGACGTGGCCGGTAGCTGATCATGACGTGGAATTTTATATTTATACCGTTCTTAAAGAATATGCAAATATTCATCCATCCATCGAGTGCAAAACTGGTTTAATTTTTCAATAGCGATTAACTAAAGTCAAAGCTGAATCCTCAGAAACAAGTTCTGGATGGGATTAAAGAGGGGGGGGGGGGTGCCGATCAGACAATGACCAGAAAAGTTCTAAAAATGTATTCTTCAGGTCCCTTGCATGCCGACGAAAATTAAGCTTGAAGCTTCTTACTGCTGCTTCCCAAAGGCCTCCCATGTGGTGTGCACCTGCATGGAAGAACTTGATAGCATAATGAAGAACAGACCCTATCACGACTTTCGCGAAAAAAAAACACATTGAAATGATTTTTAATTTCGCTAGAGGCGCTCACAAAACTATTGTCATTGTCCGAGAACAGCGATTTGGGCAATGCCGATAAGCGATAAAACGATGAAACGCAGAAAAAAAAAATGGCTAATGATATGTCTGAACTAGCTTCTAGGTATATTGCTTCTTCGCTGAAAAGCAAACAAACACAGGCGTATCCCTTTGTAATACGACAAGCCCGACCAGTAAAAGACTTGATGTCGAAAGGAAATCTACACCAGTAGTATGAAATGCCCTGGTAACAACAGTTCTTTTTGAGTGATTATAATCTAGATGCATTAGCGCTTTCTCTTAAGGAGACAAGGCTTGGTCGGTTGATGACTGTGCGAATGAGAGTTTTTAATCAAGGAACCCAGTATGAATGGAAATCAAGTGTACAAATCCAAGAACTAGGCGAGCGAAACGACATGACTATGGCAATACGATAGGATCATCCTAAATACGCTGTGCGCGACAAATGTTGTCCATGACGATGGAGTTTTTTTTAGTCACGAAAGAACAATTGTTAAATCAGCCCTGTAATATACCTTTTTAGAAGATCTGAGGCTAACACTGCCCACAAAGTTCCAATCGAGGTAGATACAGATTTTTAAGGCGCAATTCTCATCTTGCTCGATAGAAAATGTTTGTCAAAATTTCCAGATAAAGTCTTCGTTCTAATATACTCGTATATCAGCCCCGCGTATGCCTTTTCCGAGGCATCAGAAAAAACATGAAGTTCAGCCGAACTACCAGGAGAATAGTAAACTTAACGAGGGATCCGGATAGAATTTACACCGGTATAGATGTCGACAAATGTTTGCCATGAGTATTTTTGGCGCAGCTAGAAGTAAATCGTCTTCATTATGATTTTTGCGACGACAATAAACGGAGCTAGCCTGTCCACAGGATCAAAAAGTTTGCCAATTGTTTAAAGCAGTTCCCTTTTCAAATATTTGGACTTTCTTTGTATCCAGCTAAGCGTTCTACCTAATGCCCAAAGGCTTGGAACTACTATGTCTGACAAAATACATCTACAAGATATTCAGCAGGAAAGCCGGCTGGACCTATGTTAAGAAATCCATTTTCTCAATTCAAACTTGGCCGAAGCCAGACATGCAATAAGTTGAGCGCGAGCTATCAGGGCTGTATTTAGATAGTGAGATCTGGCTAGTACGTCATCAACATGAACGCTCTTGCGAAGTATATGCGCTGCGAGTAGATATTTTGCATCCATGTCATCCGGTAACTGAAGTAGAGTTCGAATGGCAAGAAATGGGTTACGCCGAAAATTACAGTATGTAACTCGAAGTCCTCAATTTCGCTCGATGGAGAGTTCCTAATCAAAATCCGTTGAAACGGAGCATGAGCGGGGTCTACTCGAATTTGCCTGTTCGTTTAAGTGATGTCGCAGTTAAACACAAACTGGAAAAGACAGCGCAAAATCAATGAAATCAATTCCGACTGAAACGTCGGACTGACATGAAGAATGTCATTTAGGCAAGTCCCATTCGACGTCTTATTGGACGCATTAAACACAACATGCAACTTGGATGTCTGTTTGTCCGGATTAATGACTGGATGATGAGGGAAAAGGCAGGAACGTGAATTACAGACGTGAGAACGAGAAACGAGCCGCATGTGATCAATAGTTTTCCTCACAAAATTTATCATTCCC
Source organism: Hydrotaea diabolus (assembly GCA_963513945.1). NCBI lineage: Eukaryota > Metazoa > Arthropoda > Insecta > Diptera > Muscidae > Hydrotaea > Hydrotaea diabolus. Next base: position 111,606,231 of record OY740716.1, on the reverse strand, counting down.
AAAATCGAAGTAAAGTTCTATTTACGCTGTCATCCTCTGCAAATTCTAAAGTGGTAGTAAATACCTGAACAGATGAGGACGGTATGGGCCTAGTAGAGATCCAAGACATATGGTTGGGTACTACACAACAAAATACTAGGATAGAAATCTACGCTGAGTACCAAATCAACAGGACGACAATCAAAAACTTGAGAATCGGCTAAACGAAGGTTTAATATACAGGGGGCGATGTCTGAGGTAACCGAAATGAGGCTAAATTGTGCGAGATTTTCGGAAGCACCACCGCAACTGTTTCCAAAGACAGTGATGAGTCAAATCGAGAGCCTATGCTGATTTATGCCAGAAACCCGGGCAATGGTAGAATGGGTCGACAATCTATGCCTTATTGTAGGCTTTTAGTTATAAACAAAGCTGCTAGCGCAGGGTCGATAAGAGCACGAGAGGTATACAATAGGGTGGAGTGAAAATGGCAAAAAAAAATGTTAATTTTTTAAATCTCCTGTATTGCCAATCGATGACCCTATAAAAAAGCTTAATTCATGCAAAATATCAAAGCCTTACGACTTTATCTTCAGGTGGCGCATCGAGAAAATTGTTTCTAAAAAACTAATATTTTTACTTATACGCTTACCCTCATAAAATAGTTATCCTTACATACTTTGCCTCTAGATATACTGTTTTTAACTTCGTCTAAGTGTTATCTCGTACACAAATAAAGTATTTTCTTATAAAACTGTAATACATATTTAGTTTTGGAATAGTAGAATAGCACTTTGCACTGCAATACAGCATTACACGCGTTTTTTATGTATATATTTTGTAATAAATATGTTGGTGTTACTTAAAAACTATCAATAAACTAGATGTAGATTCTACATCACCCATAGCAACAGTAACGGCTAAAGCAGAACAACATGAAATGACGTCACATTTGCAACCCCTAATTTACTACCTCCAGATCACCCACAACAGCACATGAAAATACGTCTCAACTACAACCAAACAAGAGGCACACTAGAACAGAAGAAGATGTCGATCATTTGTGTATAAATCAGCGGTGCCCACAAAGAGAAAATTATGTACGTTCGGGTTGTGTGTGTGTGAAAAACGATTAGTCTTCGTTCTTTCAACAAGTGTTTGGTCATCGCTGGTATAAATACATACCTATCTGATAAGTTTAATTAATAAGGACAGACATAACTTGTGCTTTGAAGTAGAACAAACTACTTAGTGTTTTATTTGATAATAGTGACTTCTTTGGTGTAAATATAATAGTGAGTACTTTTGTGTAAATATAACGGTGCTCCAATCAAATTCAGTGACAATATGTTACCTACATATTGTGATGTGATCAAACATTACTTATGGATAAGAAACGATATGTTAGAGTTGAATAATGGAAAGGACCCATCAGTCAAAGATTTATGTGAAATGATTGCTTCCGATATTGAAGCAATCTGGAGTAAAGCATCTATCCTTACAATTACCCATCAACAAGTCGTGTCTAGGCGAATTCTAGAATTACAAGAATGTGAAAAAATTACGTAATGACTCGAAAAAGCAGATATTCTACCAAGATTCAATAAATAAACTGTTTGATATCGCAACATGTAAATGTATATCCCGAGAACTATGCAAATGTGTGACTAAAGTACCTGCTAAGCGTTCTACCTAATGCCCAAAGGCTTGGAACTACTATGTCTGACAAAATACATCTACAAGATATTCAGCAGGAAAGCCGGCTGGACCTATGTTAAGAAATCCATTTTCTCAATTCAAACTTGGCCGAAGCCAGACATGCAATAAGTTGAGCGCGAGCTATCAGGGCTGTATTTAGATAGTGAGATCCGGCTAGTACGTCATCAACATGAACGCTCTTGCGAAGTATATGCGCTGCGAGTAGATATTTTGCATCCATGTCATCCGGTAACTGAAGTAGAGTTCGAATGGCAAGAAATGGGTTACGCCGAAAATTACAGTATGTAACTCGAAGTCCTCAATTTCGCTCGATGGAGAGTTCCTAATCAAAATCCGTTGAAACGGAGCATGAGCGGGGTCTACTCGAATTTGCCTGTTCGTTTAAGTGATGTCGCAGTTAAACACAAACTGGAAAAGACAGCGCAAAATCAATGAAATCAATTCCGACTGAAACGTCGGACTGACATGAAGAATGTCATTTAGGCAAGTCCCATTCGACGTCTTATTGGACGCATTAAACACAACATGCAACTTGGATGTCTGTTTGTCCGGATTAATGACTGGATGATGAGGGAAAAGGCAGGAACGTGAATTACAGACGTGAGAACGAGAAACGAGCCGCATGTGATCAATAGTTTTCCTCACAAAATTTATCATTCCCAAAATCGAAGTAAAGTTCTATTTACGCTGTCATCCTCTGCAAATTCTAAAGTGGTAGTAAATACCTGAACAGATGAGGACGGTATGGGCCTAGTAGAGATCCAAGACATATGGTTGGGTACTACACAACAAAATACTAGGATAGAAATCTACGCTGAGTACCAAATCAACAGGACGACAATCAAAAACTTGAGAATCGGCTAAACGAAGGTTTAATATACAGGGGGCGATGTCTGAGGTAACCGAAATGAGGCTAAATTGTGCGAGATTTTCGGAAGCACCACCGCAACTGTTTCCAAAGACAGTGATGAGTCAAATCGAGAGCCTATGCTGATTTATGCCAGAAACCCGGGCAATGGTAGAATGGGTCGACAATCTATGCCTTATTGTAGGCTTTTAGTTATAAACAAAGCTGCTAGCGCAGGGTCGATAAGAGCACGAGAGGTATACAATAGGGTGGAGTGAAAATGGCAAAAAAAAAATGTTAATTTTTTAAATCTCCTGTATTGCCAATCGATGACCCTATAAAAAAGCTTAATTCATGCAAAATATCAAAGCCTTACGACTTTATCTTCAGGTGGCGCATCGAGAAAATTGTTTCTAAAAAACTAATATTTTTACTTATACGCTTACCCTCATAAAATAGTTATCCTTACATACTTTGCCTCTAGATATACTGTTTTTAACTTCGTCTAAGTGTTATCTCGTACACAAATAAAGTATTTTCTTATAAAACTGTAATACATATTTAGTTTTGGAATAGTAGAATAGCACTTTGCACTGCAATACAGCATTACACGCGTTTTTTATGTATATATTTTGTAATAAATATGTTGGTGTTACTTAAAAACTATCAATAAACTAGATGTAGATTCTACATCACCCATAGCAACAGTAACGGCTAAAGCAGAACAACATGAAATGACGTCACATTTGCAACCCCTAATTTACTACCTCCAGATCACCCACAACAGCACATGAAAATACGTCTCAACTACAACCAAACAAGAGGCACACTAGAACAGAAGAAGATGTCGATCATTTGTGTATAAATCAGCGGTGCCCACAAAGAGAAAATTATGTACGTTCGGGTTGTGTGTGTGTGAAAAACGATTAGTCTTCGTTCTTTCAACAAGTGTTTGGTCATCGCTGGTATAAATACATACCTATCTGATAAGTTTAATTAATAAGGACAGACATAACTTGTGCTTTGAAGTAGAACAAACTACTTAGTGTTTTATTTGATAATAGTGACTTCTTTGGTGTAAATATAATAGTGAGTACTTTTGTGTAAATATAACGGTGCTCCAATCAAATTCAGTGACAATATGTTACCTACATATTGTGATGTGATCAAACATTACTTATGGATAAGAAACGATATGTTAGAGTTGAATAATGGAAAGGACCCATCAGTCAAAGATTTATGTGAAATGATTGCTTTCGATATTGAAGCAATCTGGAGTAAAGCATCTATCCTTACAATTACCCATCAACAAGTCGTGTCTAGGCGAATTCTAGAATTACAAGAATGTGAAAAAATTACGTAATGACTCGAAAAAGCAGATATTCTACCAAGATTCAATAAATAAACTGTTTGATATCGCAACATGTAAATGTATATCCCGAGAACTATGCAAATGTGTGACTAAAGTACCTGCTAAGCGTTCTACCTAATGCCCAAAGGCTTGGAACTACTATGTCTGACAAAATACATCTACAAGATATTCAGCAGGAAAGCCGGCTGGACCTATGTTAAGAAATCCATTTTCTCAATTCAAACTTGGCCGAAGCCAGACATGCAATAAGTTGAGCGCGAGCTATCAGGGCTGTATTTAGATAGTGAGATCCGGCTAGTACGTCATCAACATGAACGCTCTTGCGAAGTATATGCGCTGCGAGTAGATATTTTGCATCCATGTCATCCGGTAACTGAAGTAGAGTTCGAATGGCAAGAAATGGGTTACGCCGAAAATTACAGTATGTAACTCGAAGTCCTCAATTTCGCTCGATGGAGAGTTCCTAATCAAAATCCGTTGAAACGGAGCATGAGCGGGGTCTACTCGAATTTGCCTGTTCGTTTAAGTGATGTCGCAGTTAAACACAAACTGGAAAAGACAGCGCAAAATCAATGAAATCAATTCCGACTGAAACGTCGGACTGACATGAAGAATGTCATTTAGGCAAGTCCCATTCGACGTCTTATTGGACGCATTAAACACAACATGCAACTTGGATGTCTGTTTGTCCGGATTAATGACTGGATGATGAGGCAAAAGGCAGGAACGTGAATTACAGACGTGAGAAACGAGCCGCATGTGACCAATAGCTTTCCTTACAAAATTTATCATTCCCAAAATCGAAGTAAAGTTCTATTTACGCTGTCATCCTCTGCAAATTCTAAAGTGGTAGTAAATACCTGAACAGATGAGGACGGTATGGGCCTAGTAGAGATCCAAGACATATGGTTGGGTACTACACAACAAAATGCTAGGATAGAAATCTACGCTGAGTACCAAATCAACAGGACGACAATCAAAATCTTGAGAATCTGCTAAACGAAGGTTTGATATACAGGGGGCGATGTCTGAGGTAACCGAAATGAGGCTAAATTGCGCGAGATTTTCGGAAGCACCACCGCAACTGTTTCCAAAGACAGTGATGAGTCAAATCGAGAGCCTATGCTGATTTATGCCAGCAACCCAGCAACCCTGCTAAGCGTTCTACCTAATGCCCAAAGGCTTGGAACTACTATGTCTGACAAAATACATCTACAAGATATTCAGCAGGAAAGCCGGCTGGACCTATGTTAAGAAATCCATTTTCTCAATTCAAACTTGGCCGAAGCCAGACATGCAATAAGTTGAGCGCGAGCTATCAGGGCTGTATTTAGATAGTGAGATCCGGCTAGTACGTCATCAACATGAACGCTCTTGCGAAGTATATGCGCTGCGAGTAGATATTTTGCATCCATGTCATCCGGTAACTGAAGTAGAGTTCGAATGGCAAGAAATGGGTTACGCCGAAAATTACAGTATGTAACTCGAAGTCCTCAATTTCGCTCGATGGAGAGTTCCTAATCAAAATCCGTTGAAACGGAGCATGAGCGGGGTCTACTCGAATTTGCCTGTTCATTTAAGTGATGTCGCAGTTAAACACAAACTGGAAAAGACAGCGCAAAATCAATGAAATCAATTCCGACTGAAACGTCGGACTGACATGAAGAATGTCATTTAGGCAAGTCCCATTCGACGTCTTATTGGACGCATTAAACACAACATGCAACCTGGATGTCTGTTTGTCCGGATTAATGACTGGATGATGAGGCAAAAGGCAGGAACGTGAATTACAGACGTGAGAAACGAGCCGCATGTGACCAATAGCTTTCCTTACAAAATTTATCATTCCCAAAATCGAAGTAAAGTTCTATTTACGCTGTCATCCTCTGCAAATTCTAAAGTGGTAGTAAATACCTGAACAGATGAGGACGGTATGGGCCTAGTAGAGATCCAAGACATATGGTTGGGTACTACACAACAAAATGCTAGGATAGAAATCTACGCTGAGTACCAAATCAACAGGACGACAATCAAAATCTTGAGAATCTGCTAAACGAAGGTTTGATATACAGGGGGCGATGTCTGAGGTAACCGAAATGAGGCTAAATTGCGCGAGATTTTCGGAAGCACCACCGCAACTGTTTCCAAAGACAGTGATGAGTCAAATCGAGAGCCTATGCTGATTTATGCCAGCAACCCAGGCTTTTAGTTATAAACAAAGCTGCTAGCGCAGGGTCTATAAGAGCACGAGAGGTATACAATAGGGTGGAGTGAAAATGGCAAAAAAAAAAATTTTAATTTTTTTAAATCTCCTGTATTGCCAATCGATGACCCTATAAAAAAGCTTAGCTCATGCAAAATATCAAAGCCTTACGACTTTATCTTCAGGTGGCGCATCGAGAAAATTGTTTCTAAAAAACTAATATTTTTACTTATACGCTTACCCTCATAAAATAGTTATCCTTACATACTTTGCCTCTAGATATACTGTTTTTAACTTCGTCTAAGTGTTATCTCGTACACAAATAAAGTATTTTCGTATAAAACTGTAATACATATTTAGTTTTGGAATAGTAGAATAGCACTTTGCACTGCAATACAGCATTACACGCGTTTTTTATGTATATATTTTGTAATAAATATGTTGGTGTTACTTAAAAACTATCAATAAACTAGATGTAGATTCTACATCACCCATAGCAACAGTAACGGCTAAAGCAGAACAACATGAAATGACGTCACATTTGCAACCCCTAATTTACTACCTCCAGATCACCCACAACAGCACATGAAAATACGTCTCAACTACAACCAAACAAGAGGCACACTAGAACAGAAGAAGATGTCGATCATTTGTGTATAAATCAGCGGTGCCCACAAAGAGAAATTTATTTACGTTCGGGTTGTGTGTATGTGAAAAACGATTAGTCTTCGTTGTTTCAACAAGTGTTTGGGCATCGCTGGTATAAATACATACCTATCTGATAAGTTTAATCAATAAGGACAGACATAACTTGTGCTTTGCAGTAGAACAAACTACTTAGTGTTTTATTTGATAATAGTGACTTCTTTGGTGTAAATATAATAGTGAGTACTTTTGTGTAAATATAACGGTGCTTTTCTCTCACATATTTCCCATTGTCAGGTGTCCTTCTAAACGAACAGTGGCGCTATCTGGGTTAAGTCAAACTTAATAAAAAATGCCTAAGACGAGTAAAAATTTGCGGTGTCCTTCATTTGGTAAAACGAGATGTTAGAGTTGAATAATGGAAAGGACCCATCAGTCAAAGATATATGTGAAATGATTGCTTCCGATATTGAAGCAATCTGGAGTAAAGCATCTATCCTTACAATTACCCATCAACAAGTCGTGTCTAGGCTGATTTTGTATTATCAAAAGTACAAGAATGTGAAAAAATTACGTAATGACTCGAAAAAGCAGATATTCTACCAAGATTCAATTAATAAACTGTTTGATATCGCAACATGTAAATGTATATCCCGAGAACTATGCAAAAGTGTGACTAAAGTACCTGCTGCTGAGGAAAAATTCTTAAAAGATCAACGAAATTAGCGCAAAATGTATATTGTTTCTATGGATAAGGTGACAACTCAATCTATGCGACGTCGTGAAATCAGGAAGCGAAAATATGAAGAGTTTGCTGCAAAATGTAACGATATTCCAAGTACATCATCATCTGCCCCAGCTATAGTTTGGACCTCTGACAGTTCTTCTGCTGAAACATCAGATGAGGACGATGAATTTCGCACTGCAGAAGTAGTAGTATCTAAACCATCCCTTACAAAAACTCAACAGATGAGAGATAAGCTGAAAAATCTTGCTACAACGTGTGATAGAACTGGTGTTTCTGATCGATCTGTAGCATTAATTGTAAATGCTGCTTTACATGACTTAAATTTTATCAGTACTGAGGACTCAGTGAAAGTAATAGACAGAAGAAAAATACGCAGAGAACGGCAGAAGGTTCGTACAGAATTGCAATCTATAAAAGAACATGAACCTTTAACGGCTATTTATTTTGATGGTCGTAAGGACAAAACTTTGACTATAACTAAGGCTGATAATATATCCCAAAGGAAGATTAGAGTTGAAGAACATATCTCAATCATATCAGAACCCAATTCTAAATACATCGGTCATCTTTCTATTGGTTCGGGTAAAGCGGCTGATATTGAGAAAAGTATTTTCGAGTTTCTTGAAAATAAATATGACTTTCGTTTTTCTTTGGCGGCAATTGGATGCGATGGTACTGCAGTTAATACTGGTCGGAAAAATGGAGTCATTGTTTTATTAGAAAAACATCTGAAGCGCCCTTTGCAATGGATTGTGTGCTTGTTGCATGTAAATGAATTACCACTTCGCCATTTGTTCTCCAGTATCGACGGTACTACTACAGGCCCCAATACTTTTTCTGGCTTGTTAGGAAAACAGCTTGATAATTGTCTTGACTTCAAAATAGAAGCATTCGAACCCATCTCCACCGAATTGCCGGATTTGAATATTGATTTGTTGAGCACCGACCAAATATACCTTTATCAGATGTGTTCTGCTATTTCTTCTGGTACAGTTCCACCAAACTTTGCTTACAGAGACCCAGGAAAACTAGCACATTCTCGATGGTTAACTTGCGCTAACAGAATTCTTCGGTTGTATATTGGTACAGCTAAACCGACTAACAATTTGAAAGAACTAGCCACTTTTATCATGAAAGTTTACGCACCAAACTGGTTTGATATCAAGTCAAAATCCTCATGTAAGTTTGGTCCGATTCACATCTTTAATATGGTCAAAAGATGCTTGATTTGCGAGATGACTTAAAAAGTATTGTCTTAAATACTATTCAAAGAAATGCTTTCTTCATACACCCAGAAAATCTATTGCTGGCTATGTTGCAAGATGATGTTCAGCATGTACGAGAGCTGGCTCTTCGGAGAGTTTTAAAGGCAAGAACAGAGTCCAAACGTAAGGAAGTACGTGAATTCCAATTGCCAGAACTTAAAACAGATGCGACAAATTATTATGATTTGATAGAATGGTCGAAAGAGAAGATAACAGAACCTCCTGTAACAATGAAATACAGCGACTCGGAAATCGGAACTTCAAAAATTGCATCTGGAGGTAAATTGTTGGATATTGAAAAGTACCCTTGCCACACTCAAGCAGTCGAAAGGTGTGTCAAACTTGTAACTGAGGCTTCGGCATCTGTTTGTGGGCCCGTTGCTAGAGATGGTTTCATTCGTACTAGAATAAAATCCAGGCAAGAAATACCTGTTTTTGACACCAAATCTCAGTATTTCCGTCAAAAATAAGACACTCGGACTTCTTATACTGAACATTAAACTTTTATTTTTATGGTAATTTCATATAATAATTCATTGGACTTGTAGTTTTATGTATAAATTCAGTAAAATATACGATTATAATGTCAAAAAAAAATGTTTATTTGTAAGTAATTTTGCATGCACATTTCCATTACTATGGATCAATGTTTGAGAAGGCAGGAAACTTAAAATTAAAAAAAAAAAAATTCACTCCACCCTAGTATACAAAGTACCCTGGTGAAAGATGTTCACCATTGCTGTTTCAAACAATACTCTTCGATCTTGTGAGCTATGATATACCTGTCTATATACAGAAGTGGAAACTGGAACATTGGCGGATGTTGATGGCAGAAGGTCGATATTGGAATTTTGAGGTCGTCGACATGCAACAGGGTTGGCTGAGGCAGCCGGACACAGATCGATTCCTGCGGACGATGCAAAAGCGTGTAAAGCTTCTTATGGCACTCATTGCAGGAGTTTTTACTCGGCCAGTCTTTAACAGCATGGCTACGCGATAAGCAATTAAACAACAGTTATGTTTCATAATGGCGGAAGACTTTGCATCGAAAGAAAATGCTTTAAAGCGAGGAGACGTGCGAAATTAAATTCTTTTCATTAGGAAATTCTGCCACGAGGGCAAAGCTGACTTGTCTTTTACGCTTTGCTCCCACAAAGCCACGATGATCTTTAGTTATCTTTAAATACACACGAATACTAAAATCGGGTCCTAGTGTTAAGTGATTACGTCGTACACTTCCATGGCCGATAAACACCCATTTATACCCCGTTGTATGGACTTCAAACCAGTACTAGACTCGTTGTCGACAACCGGGTAATCAAAAACTAATTTCAAGTTATTCACAAAGATACGTCGAAAGTACCCTCTAAAGCTTTCCAAGCGAGATAAAAGCTGCTATGGCTCAAGGGAAATTTAGAAACGATTTCCATAGCTTCCCCACTGGTTTTTCGTCCCAGCTGGCATAACCTTTCGATACCATTTTAGCGCGAGTTGTTTATATATATCGCGGTAAAAAGATCTCCGAACGTTATCCACGAATAGAAATGACAATCAGTATCACAGGGCGAGACTATGAGTAGCTAGATCATTATGAGTCAAAGCAGTATTTATTTTTTGCGTTTCTTCACTATGAGCATTGGATCTATCGGAATAGTTCGATATTCACAGGAAGATCTATCTTGATTTCCCACGGTGCGAGGAGAATCCACAAAATTCTCTAACACCGTGTATGCCAAACGTAATGAAGTAGGAGGCGATGTTTTTGACGATGCTCGAAACTGATCAAGTTTGTGATTAATACTTGACAGGGCATGTACGAATGCTTCATAAGCGGCATCATAGTTACTATCCACATCCTCCATAGTTTGAAGATGTGTAAGACAAGAGTCATACATGTCCTTGACTTTCCTCCACAAGGCTCTCGTTTCTCGCTCTGTACTTTTATTTCCAGTGAATAGATGTCAAGATCTTCATCTCGTAGAGCACTGAAGTTCGCATCAAGAAGTCGAGAGGAGTTTTGTGAAATTAAGGCAAATTAAGCAAAAAACGTGGAAAGAAATTGATGAAATATCCTTAAATGCGAGAAAATCTCCTACAAACTTAAAGTAACTGCCAAGGGTAAAGAAAACTTCAAGAAAATTTTGCATAGGATTCGAAAAATTATTAGAAATTATATGAGAAGCACGAATTACCCTTAAGTTTTTTTCGTTTGTCGTTTTTATCTTCGGAATTGAATACAGAAGCAAATAATCAAAAAACAATTCAAAATGTAGAAATTTGTCGCTTAGCCCGGATGTAGGGTAAACACAAATTGAATGCGAAACTACGTCAGAATTGATAAACCGAACTATTACAGGTAAAAAGCGGAAAAATAGAACAAAATTCTATTAAAAAAAAATTTCCGAAAAAAAACTATGTCAAATAGACCGACTGTAGGGTACGAAGAGAAAGAAACTACACGATACTGTTCAAAGGTGATGAAAAAATAAGAATTTTGATAAAATTATAATTTTTTTTATTTCATACCGACTAGACCGACTGTAGGGTGCACGTAGTCTAATAGGACCGAACGAAAATCAGTGTAGCGAAGATTCGGTACAAAAACAAAATTCTCGAAATTATTTAGAAATTTTTTAAAAAAAATTTCCCTCCCAAAAAAACCCTTACTTATTCACCGCCACTAGGCTGTTATATACAAAAACGAAATCAATAAAGGAGAAATAAAACCCCAATGTACGTAAAGACAGGGTGATTATTCACGACTGGAAAAATTCCACCAGCTTATTTCATGGCTCATTTTAGAAAATATGTCCATCTACGGCCGGAAATGGAAGGAGCGAAATTACAGCTGTTTGAAAATTTTCCGATTGGTAACAGGAGGTTACTAGGGTGAAATGCTAAATTTTTTTTTTGTGTTTATTTACAAACATTTTCTTGTTCCATTATAGGAACCGCAGATAAATTCCTACCAAAAGATGTATTTTCCGTCGACTTGGGAGAATTATTCTTGACGATTTTTTTCGCTTTGGTGTCTGTGTCGTAGTCTGTGATACGACAAATTTATCCAAGGCCGGATATGTATTAAATAATTCAGAAAATTTAGAAAGTTTATCCTGAATATTTAGAAACTCCAAACCCATCTTGGATACTTCCGCCAATGCATCTTAAAAGATTTTTAAAACTGAATATCAATTCTTCTACGAGGGCGGTTCGGAAACTTCTTAGCCTAGCACAAAAAGCACGGTATAAACAGAAAAAAATTAAGTGTTTTGGAAACTTCCATCTCTTCTATGAACACATGTTAAATTTTGTTTCGATCTGGCAACTCCTTCATATAGAAACAGGTGTTCACAAAAGACGCATCCGCGATTTTTTTTCAAAGGAAAAATTAGAAATGCGTGGTGTCATTAAAAATTTAACATAGAAAAGGTTTATCGGGACAAGAAATTCATAATGATATGGTGAATGTGTTAGGTGAAAGTGTTCCTTCATATGCAACAGTAAAAAATTGGGTTGCTGAATTTAAAAGTGGTCGTACAAGCATTGAAGATGAACCACGTAGTGGACGTCCAAAAACAGCAACAACAATAGAAATTGTAGCCAAAGTGCATGATATGGTATTAAATGATCGACGAATAAAAGTGCGAGAAATAGCTAATATTATGGGCATCTCAAATGATCGAGTCCATTTAATTTAGCATGAAGAACTACATATGAAAAAGCTTTCTGCAAGATGGGTGCCGCACTTGTTAACAGTCGACCAAAAACGCATAAGAACGAACATTTCTCAAGCTTGTTTGCATCGTTTTCAGCGAAATAAAATGGATTTTAAGCGTCGTTTCATAACTGTTGATGAGGCATGGATCCACCATTATACTTCAGAGACAAAACAATCAATCCAAACAATGGACTGAAGCTGGAGGAAGTGCCCCAAAGAAGGCAAAAACAATTCAATCGGCTGGTAAAGTTATGGCAACGGTTTTTTGGGACTTCGAAGGTATTTTATTGATTGACTATCTGCAAAAGGGTAAAACAATAAATTCAGAGTACTATTGCAACCTTTTAGATCAATTAAATGTACAAATTCGAGAAAAACGTCCTGGCTTACAACACAAAAAAATAATTTTTCATCAAGACAACGCACCAGCGCACAAGAGTGTTTTAACAATGGCTAAAATCAACGAATTAATAAAGTACGAGTTGCTTGACCACCCACCTTATTCTCCTGATTTAGCTCACAGTGACTTACCTGTTCCCAAATCTAAAAAAATTCCTTGCTGGCAAGCGTTTTACCTCAAATGAAGATGCAATTACAGTTGTTACCCACTATTTTGAAGACCTTGAGGAAAACTATTTTAATCAAGGGATAGAATTGCTAGATAAGCGTATTGAAGTTTCAGGAGATTATTTTGAAAAATAAAAATATTTTTGAAAAACTAACTATTCTCTTTCATTGATTGGCTAAGAACTTTCCGAACCGCCCTCGAATGTACGCAGAAAAACAAAATGAGCTAACGCAACGTTCGGAAAAAGTCAGGCTGAATGCTTGTAGGCATATTTACTATGCTCCTTTTAAGTTCAACACTTGAAACGTATATTTTTATTTTTACTACGCTGTATTCAGCTCTGAATATGAATTTTGTTTCTACTAAAGGAAAAATGTATGTTTCTCCATACGTATTCGACGGTATCTTTGTATAAGGACGTATCAAAAACAATTTTGCCTATATATGGACTATGTAAAATGCAGATGTTAATGTACATGTTTAAATCAGTGCGTAAGATTGGTTATCATTCTTTTTCTCAAAATCAAACTTTTTTCAATACTAGAAATCGATCAAACTTGCTTATCAAAAGATGTAGGCCGGAATCAACAAAACAACGTATTGAGCATACCGGTTGCTCTGAATATAATCGTCTGCCTCAATATATCAAATATATTTTTCGAATATCAATTTTCAAAACAACATTAAATTAGATAATATTGAATTGCTTCTATTGTAAGTTTATTTACTTTTTAAGTGCACAGTTTTTTGTTATATCTAATTTTCGAGCTACAAACTACTTTTAGCTAAATCTTTGCCAACTGGCCCCAAAAATGTCCACGTGGCGTTGGGGCAATAATTTGTTTTTGAATTGTAAATATTATTTGGTACGAAATAAATAATAATAAAAAACTTAACGTTTTGTTCAGATTTTTTGTAAAAACTTACTTAGTTTTTGCCTGAAAACGTAAAATGTTTCGTTCAATAAAAGAAAAAAAATCCCTTTTACAAAAAAGAAAGAAAAACATTGTAGCTGAACACAACATAGTAAAAATATTTTTGAACAATTTGCATTTTTTCATATTCACATTCATATTTTCCAAACTTATTACTAACGGGACATAAGATGTCACCCAACAATAAATTTTTGAAGTGAAGTTTTCACTAAATGCTGTATTTTAGTTCACTCATTGTTTTTGTTCTAAGAATGTATGTTGGGTAATTCATTGTACGGCCAAAATTGCAGGTCCTTTCTTTGAGTAGATGTCATTTGTGTTTTGTGTATCAATTAGAACAGTCGTCAAAATGGAGTCGAAAAGGAGTGTAAAAGGAACATTTTAATAATTAAAAAAATAAAATTTGTTTTTGAATTGTAAAAAATTGTAAAACGAGGATAAATTTATTTCTGCCGAACGTGCTATTAAAAAATTTTGTAAAAAAAAATGATTAGGTGTGATAAGGGTGGGGTGATCATAATTTTTTTGAATTTGAAAAAATTACACTCGGAAAGAGATTCAATTTTGAAATCAAAAAAAAATTATATTGTTTTTCTTATTTTTCCCTTTGTAAGAATCCCAAACTATATATCTTTCCGAGTGTAACATTGTAACGTTTTTTTTTGAATTTCACTCCACCCTTGTGTTTGTATTTATATTATTTTATAATGATATATTTTGATTGTTGCAATTGACTTGCTGTCATATCAGCATTGAAACATACAGACATTCCTTCGCCCACGCATTGTTATGTTGGTTGATATGTGTAGTCATTTATTGCTTTTGCGAAGTTAATATTATCATTTACAACAGCAACATATAGGTCATAAAATATGAATATTCAAATTTCTAGCGGTACAGTCTGATAATGGTAATAATTAAGTTTTTGATAATTATTAAGATGATTTTGTCGCTTCTCTTTTGTGCAAAAGGAATATGTCAGACTTCATGTTTTAGTTTTTTAGTTGCATCGTAACAGCGAAATAAAGCAAATGATTTCGGTCGCAAAATATTAGCAAATTTTAGTTTTCTTTTCGAGCCTACCAAAAAAATTTGTAGGCTCAAACATTGGTGACCCGACGTGATTGTCTACATCAATAATTTCGTAATTTTATATCAATTCGGATATAAATAATTGATTTTGTCGCATTTTAAAACTAAAATTATTAACTTATTGGTCGGCTCTAAGTCAATTCGGATTTGGATTAACAGTCATATCAATCACGTAGAAGTCATTGGATTAAAAAATTGTTTAAATTGGGCAATACTTACACTGATACAAGCTTACATAACTACTCTTCAATAACTATGCCTGACAACAACGCATCACCTTCAAAAGGAAATGAGGTGTAAAGGCAAGGTGTTTATGCAGAATCTATGGAAAATCAAGCTAGAATGGGACGAGAGCTTGCCCCAAGATTTACATTCGGCCTGGCTACAATATGTATCCACATTTTAGTTTGTAAGCAAATTTGAGTTTCCCCGTTATGTTTTAATTCCAGAGTCTACTATACAAATACTTAGTAGGGACATAAATACTGTTACAACATTGAACACTGTGGATACATAGTCACGTTGGTATCTCCGGCAATGAGAGAGCTGATATGGTAGCCAAAAATATTCCACTCCGTTTTCCAACATTCGCATTTATTCCCCAGTCTAAACGCACTACAATTAAACTAGCACTCAATCAACTTAAAAGCATCACATATATGGATGAATTATAACCATCCGTATCAAAATAAATGCTTTGTGCGATTACGCCTAAATCATTCTAGGCTCACGCATGATCATTTTAGCCAATGCAACTTTTGCAACAACAGTAACATATCAATCATCCATCTACTTTCGGATTGTCCAGCACTGCTACTCACTCGCCAAAAATCATTCAACTCACCAGACGCACGTGACTTATTAAGATATCCAACCAAAGAAAATATTACAAATACCTTTCTTAAAATTTTGAATCTTCATTATAAAATATAAATTGGAAAAATTTTACTTTTTTACTTAAAATACTTGCTATGTACTTGTATGTAGATAATATGTAGGCCGATAGCCTTAGTTGCTAGTGCTTATTTCCTTATAAGTTTATAATAATTTAATATTGTAATAGATATAAAATAAATAAAAATAAAAAAAACATTGAACACACCAATTTCAATAGTAGAACTGAACATACCCGTTAATATCATATAGGTTTTGAAAGCTAACCTCAATAGCGTTAGTCTGTAACGGGATTTTAAAATTGTTTCAACTTTCATCATGGAGTGGTCAGATAATGAGAACCGTATCGCTGTAATAGCGCTTTTCGGCCACAAGGTAATAAGCCACATGTTCGTCTACCGATGCATAAAACTGTTTGAGGAGACTGGAGATGAAAAAGACCGCCACCGGTCGGGCCGCCCACGCTCTGTTCGAACACCGCATGTCATCAAAGCTGTTAAATCAAGAATTCGCAGAAATCCGCTCCGAAAACAGAAAATCATGGCCGGTGAGATGAATATCACGAAAAAGTCCATGAGTCGAATTATTTAAAAAGACTTGGGACTTGGGGCTTTCAAACGACGTACCGGAAATTTATTGACTGCAGCTGTAAAAAAATAGGATTGAAAATTGCAAACGTCTTTTGGTGAGGCACGCTGATAACTTGCACAGAAACATTTTGTTCACCGATGAAAAAATTTTTACCGTTCAGGAAAAATTTAACAAGCAAATTGATAGATTGCATGCGCGGTCATCTAAGGAAGCATTTGAACTGATCCCGAGGGTGGAAAAGGTCATCACCCAGCTTCAGTCATGGTTTGGTATGGTGCCTCTTACGATGGGGCACTGACCTGCATTTCTGCGAACAAGGAGTCAAAACATCGGCCAAAGTTTACCAAGAAACCTTTTTGGAACCTGTTGTGAAGCCTCTTAACAATTCCATGTTCCAAAACCACCCATAGACTATCCAACAGGATTCTGCGTCGGCCCATAAGGCTAAAACGTCCCAGGCCTGGCTTCGAAACAATTTGCCAGCGTTCATTTCCTCTGAAGAATGGCCCTCAGGCAGTCCAGATTTGAACCCATTGGTTTTAGAGGACAAGGTCTGTTACAAAAGATACCCCAACCTTGGATCTCTTAAGACTGTTTTGGTCTATTGACGGTTGGTCAGTGCGACTTAAGGCGTGTGTAAAGGCAAAAGGCGGACATTTCGAAGAAGTAGATTCGTTTTGGATACAATATACATCAAAAAATATATAAAAAAAATATGTGGTCCAAAAACAGTCAGTACCTTTTTATTTTACATCATAAAAAGTGTGTAACAGTATTTATGTCCCTACTAAGTACATGCCTTTTGTGATGCCAGCTTGTCTGCCTATGGTGCATGCGTTTATGTTAGATCGGAATCAGAAGGAAATATACTTGTAAATTCGTGTGTTCTAAATCTCGAGTGGAACCGTTGAAGGTTCTCACAATACCCAAACTAGAGCTATCTGCTGCATTACTTCTCGCAGAACTTTTAGAGTGCATTTCGAGTACACTCTTTAACAATTACGAATACCAATGCTGGTCGGATTCGATGGTGGTTTTGTCTTGGCTATATTTTTGTCGCTAACAGAGTAAGTCGCATACAAAATTTGACTAAAAATATGATATGGCATCATATTCCAACTACGCCTAATCCAGCGGATATCTTATCCAGCGGATATCTTATCCAGAGGGGCTACACCAGATGAACTTTTGAAATCTAATGTTTGGAAAGATGGACCCGATTTTTTATACAAAATTGCTGAACATTGGCCAAACATATCGCATTTTATGGACGACTTGCCTGAACATCGACGTGCTGTTTTAACTATTTCGATTGGAAGCGATTTTTCGAAGAACTGTAAATTTCACCACTCATTCCTCACCATTCAACGTAGTTTTGGCTACTGTATCGATTTTTAATTTTGCAAAAGGAATCCGAATATATGAAAATCTAACAGATAATGACATAAAAATGGGGACCAAATTATTGCTTCGTTATATTCAATTCGTTCATTTTCCGGCTGAGTTTAAAGCCGTAAACTCCACTAAAAATTTCTCTCCAGCAAGTAAATTGAATAAGCTCTCAGCGCGCAAAGAGAAAGGTCTTTAAAAGAACTCCTCTCGGAAATTAATTCTAATAAAATAAAAAAAGCATGGAAAGTGCAAAAATAAACTTAATTGCCGGGAAAATAATTACCTAAATTGTCTGTATTCATTATAAGTATTAACTTGTAAGGAATTCAAGCAGTTTTTTGACAAAATAAAATTTTGAGTTAAACAACAAATCCAGTTGTGTAAGAATCAGTGAACCAAACAACCAAAATAAAAAAGGCACACAACTAAACAAACTCACAGCTTGATGAGCCATCGTCTCACTCAAGAGTTAGAACAACGCAGACGCTCTTTCTGCAGTGTAAGTTCGCGGAATGCCTACTTTGCGATTAATGCAGATGTAAACAATGGAATGAGAGAGGTAACGCCACTAAGATAAAAAAACATTCTCACTCTCTCAACAATAATAACAAAGAAGGTGGAAGCACAGCGAACATAGAAAGAACACAGGAAAACAACGACTACCACTTACTAAAGGCTACTTACTATAAAGCGTAAATCCAGCCCTGCCAAGGATAACACTAACAAAAAAAGTTGCAAAATTGTGAACGGTGAAGAACCACCAACGTCCCACATAGGTAGATATTGAGTAATTAGGCGGCCAAAAGTCAAAATCTTAAATACGTAGTAGGCACAAAATATTGACGTCTACGTATAGTAAACACTTCCGCGAATTACCCCCACCCTTTTTTTCAACAACAATACGTCACCGCTTCCGTGCAGTTAGACGCAATTTGATCGTTGACTTGATACGTATTTCTATTTGGGTGCCCAAATTATATCAAATTTCGCAATACGCATGTATGTTTATTTTAAGTTATGTAGGGAAGTGAAAGTAAAAGTGATTCCCATAGCTCAAGTAAGCTTCTATTAAATAAATGATAGTTTTAACTTTTATTTTTAACTTTCGTTTTATTTTTCGGTAGTTGAACATACCCTCTTTTTCACATAAAAAATTTAATTTTTTTAATTTCAAAAGCAATTTTGTTATGGATCAGGATTCGTCCGGATCATATTTTTTTGTTTATTGAATACGTTACACATTCAGCTTTTCTATAAAAAAAAAACAAGAGCCGCAGAATCTCGCTTATTCCTTAAAGACAGCAGTTCAAAGTATTTTGTTAAAAAAATTTAAAAAAACATTTTTGTATTTTATGTTTTGTTTTTTAGCTATGGAGATACCTAGTTCGTCGGGGGTGAAAATAGTGACCCGTAAATGTCTGTTTGAGCAAATGCAACTACAAAATTTACCAAGTATGGATGAGAAATTGGAGTTTTTAGAAAACCACTTGCTATTGTCTTGCGGAGACACTGTGGAAAGAAAAAAGAGCCTTAAGCATACATTTTCCTACATCAAACACGAATTTAAACAGAAATGGCTAAAAGCTCATAGAGTTGAAGAAGTTTTTATGAAAAACAACCAGAAGTGGCTGGAAGGCACTTTTGAAATACTAGTGCATTCGCTTAATCAACCAGGTCGTCCGAGCAAATCATTTTCGGATTCGAGTGAACGAAGCAAGAGAAGAAAAACTGAGGAAATTCGATCAAATGTTGATGATGAAATGATTATACATGCCGCACAAGTCATATTGCAAACGAAGGGAAAAAGAAATGCCTCAAAAGTGCTCAAAGAAATAGGAAATTCAACAACAAAGGCTAGTAAATATAGAAAAGCCTATTCCAAGACCAATGAAACAATTGCTCCTTTGACCCCGTTCCAAGCACTCAAAATGTTAGTTGAAGCTGATCTAACAAGACGACAATATGAAATAATAAGGGCAACTAACCCAAAGCATTACCCTTGTTACGACCTTTTGTTGAAAGCAAAACAAGAATGCTACCCACCAAAGACGGCATTGCGAGTAACGGCTACCTGCGCAGAAATTAATTTACAATGCCTAATGGATCATACTATTCAACGGTTATCAATCTACCTGAAGAAGTGTTATCAACCCTTAACGAAATTGAAAGAAAGTCATTAACGATCATTTATAAATGGGGGTGTGACGGGTCACAACAAGCACGGTACAAACAAAAATTCTCGGAAGACGCCAAATCCGATGCTAGTATATTTTTGAGTTCTTTTGTCCCACTTCAAATTATTTGTGGTAAAGAAAACAATAAAGTGTTGTGGCAAAACCCAACACCATCATCACCACGATTTTGCCGCCCCATCAGATTTCGGTATGTGAAAGAAACTACAGATGTAACAAAAGAGGAAATAAGTTATGTGCAAAATGAAATTAAGAACCTCACTCCTACAAAAGTAAATATTGATGGAAAAGAATTTGCTTATAATCACATTTTAAAAATGACCATGGTTGATGGCAAAGTTTGCAATGCTGTAACCAACACGACCTCAACTAGCCGATGCTATATATGTGGCTCCACTTCCAAAGATTTCAAAAATTTAAGCAAAAAGAACGAGATAAGTCCCGATGCTCTTGAGTTTGGAATTTCGGTATTGCACGCAAAAATACGTATTTTTGAAAGCATTCTGCATTTGGCATATAAATTGCCCGTGAAGAAATATGGAAAGAAAAGGACCCAGGAGGAGAAAGCATTAGAAGAAGAAAGGAAAAAAGAAATCCAAGAAAGATTCCGCTTAGAAACTGGGCTGTTGGTGGACATGCCTAAAGCCAATTTTGGTAATACCAATGATGGCAATACGAGTAGGAGATTTTTTGAAAACACAGAATTAGCGGCGGACATAACAGGCATTAACCACGAATTAATACATAGATTTAAAATCTTATTAGAGGCGATTTCAAGTGGACACAAAATAAATACAACAAAATTCAAAGAATATGCCTTCAACACCGCGCAAATGTATGTGGAATTATACGACTGGCATCCCATGACTCCAACAATGAATAAATTACTATTACATGGGGCGACCATCATAGATAATGCACTGTTGCCAATCGGCCAATTGTCGGAGGAGGCTGCAGAAGCACGAAATAAACATTTTCGGTCATACAGACAGAATTTTTCAAGAAAATTTTCAAGGGAAGAATGCAACCGTGATATTTATCAAAGATTGCTTCTTACTTCAGACCCACTCGTAAGTAGTGAAAGATCGTTAAAGAAAACTTCACACAAGATTTTTTCCAGTGAAGTTATAGAACTATTAGAACCTGCCGAGCCTCACACACAATCAAGTATTGAGCACGAAGAAGTCGAGATAGAAACATCTTTTAATAAGACAATTTAATGCATTTTTATTTATTTATGATTTATGAGAATAAAATGTGTTTTTATTATAAAATATATGTTTTTCTTATTTATTTTTTAAAATAAATAGATAGTTATTTAAAATACAGTCTTTCGAAGCCATTAACGTCCAAAAATATTTTTGGCCGCCTAAATATTTCAAATCGACCACTGTGCGTCCGTCACGGGTAAGAACCCGTTTGCATTGCTGAGTGAAGAAGAACCTCAATCTCCTACCTCGGCAAATGCCGCAACTCCAAGGCCACCCATATATACCTACGTGAGAGTAGCTCAAATGAGCTAGTAAATATCATTGCCCAACTTGTTGGTAGTGGTGGCTTTCACATAGTGCCAATAAAGAAAGGGAACATTAACGAGAAAAAAATTCAGGCATACGCCGAAAACGGCTTTCGTGCTATTTCTAGTTGTTTTAACGATAGAAATAAATTTTTTTACACGTATCGTCTAAAGAGTAGTAAGGGTATCGTGGTAATCTTAAAAGGCATTGAATTATTTGTAGTACCAAATGAAGTAAAACGAGCACTTTTTTGTGTTATTCTTTTTTTTTTTTTTTTATATAAGCTTTATTTGAATTATTGAATCTGCTCCAAAGGAGCCTAACAATAAGTATACGAATCTTAAGTATAATTCAATAATGAATCCTAGTATGGATTTCTTGTAATGTGGGTCTCTGCTAATTGGCAGGAATTTTAATTAATTTGGTCAAAATAGTATATAACTGGTATGGATCACACGTGAGGATTTTAAACCTGGTTTGGCTTAAACCTCGTGATAATGGTCCAGAGGACCCTTACAGTCATTTACTGAGTGTTCGCGATATTATGTAGAGTGAAGAACTCTAGTTATGTATGTATAACGGATAACTCTAGAATAGCAGAGTGGACGACGTAATTTGGGTTTTGTAGGTTTTTCGCGTTGACTGTTTTAAGGATCACGTATGAGAGCATTTAAGCCACGTGACGTAGAATGAAGGATTCTACACAGTCTTTTTTGATTGTTCGTCCGCGATTGATATTGACTGTTTTAAAGATCACGTATAAGAGCGTTTAAGCCACGTGACGTAGAAAAGGATTCTACACAGTCTTTCGGGCGCGTGTGTTCGCGATTACTGTTACGGATGAAGATTAGAAAACACGGCGTTCGTTTCTCCGAAGTCTTAAAGATCTGGGACTGCACAATAATTGTCTAGCAAGTATGTTATCATGACGTTCGAGCTTCTCTTTGTGCTTTATATTGATTTTTTGAATTGCCTCTTTAACGAGAGGTATTTTCAAGTCTCGGTGGATATTTTCATTCCTCATATACCAAGGGGCACCGGTAATAAGCCGCAATGTCTTCGATTGGACTCTTTGGATTTTGTCGAGATTGCTCGAGCTTGCTTTGCCCCATAGCTGGGCACCGTATAACCAGATAGGTTTGATTGCACTGTTGTATAGCAGGACCTTATATTCAAGACTTAGTTTTGAGTTCGCGTTTAGGAGCCAGTGAAGTTGATGGACCTTGAGTTTCAGTTGAGTTTTCTTGGCTTCGATATGACTTCTCCAGGTGAGTCGGCGATCCAGGTGGATTCCAAGGTATGAAACATGATCAGATTGAGAAAAAGGGATATTGTTTAATTTCAATGTCGGACAAGTGCTAAAATTCAGTGTGAAAGTTACCTGTGTGCATTTAGCCTCATTGACTTTTATTCTCCAGTCAGAGAGCCAAGATTCTACTCGTCTGAGATGTACACCTAGATTCATAGATGCAATATCCTGCTTTTTATGTGTGGCCATTATAGCGGTATCATCGGCAAAAGTGGATGTTAGCACGTTTGGGCTGGTAGGAATATCTGCGGTAAACAGAATGTAAAGGATAGGCCCCATGACGCTTCCCTGGGGAACACCTGCTAGTATTTCGCGGTCATCGGTGACGTGTTGTCCACATTTGACTCTGAATCTGCGGTTTTCTAAGTAAGACTCAAGAATTCGATGCGTATTTGCCGGTAAGTATTTGCAAATTTTGTAGGTCAAGCCAAAGTGCCAGACTTTGTCAAATGCTTGAGCAACATCCAGGAATACTGCGCAGCAATATTCTCGCCGTTCAAATGATTTTTCAATTGCTTGGGTCAGACGGTTTACTTGTTCGATAGTGCTGTGACCTTCGCGAAACCCAAACTGATGGTCTGGTATTATGTTATTTGACACGAGAAACGGTTTTATTTTCGATAAAAGAACTTTTTCAAATAGTTTGGATAAGCAGGGAAGCAAACTGATCGGCCTGTACGAGGAAGGTATTGATTTGTCCTTTCCTGGCTTTAAAATCATTTGAATCAGAGAAATTTTCCACACTTTAGGAAAGTACCCATGTCTCAAAATAGAGTTAAATAATTTTGCCAGGAACTTCACAGCAATATAGGGAAGTTCCAAGATCATTTTAGGCGTGATAAGATCATATCCAGGTGCTTTACCTGGATTCACGGTTTCTTTAATGACATTCAGAACTTCATTTGCGTTAGTAAACAATGGAATTACGGCAGACATTTTATCAACAGGTGGAAGGATGTCGCTACTTGCAGGATTTGGGCGAAATACCTGTGATAGATGGTTTGCAAAAACATTGGCCTTTTCCTCTTCTGATATTGCCCACTTGCCATTTGCGTCGCGTATTGGAAATTGCGTTTCGGTGGGCATACTAGTATTTCTTAATGTTTTCCATAATGAGAATTTGGGTGAAGCAGTCGGAGTTAAACTTGCAATGAAACTAGCCTGCTGTCTACTGTCTTCTTTTCTAAGTGCGCTTTGCAACCTTTTAGTAGCTTCAGTCAGTCTTAGTCGTGCCGCTGGTGACCTATTTCGCTGCCATTCGCGACGGAACCTCCTCTTTTCACTTACAAGGTGCTCTATTTCCCGGTTAGTGTACGTATTCAAACTATTTGTCACTTTTATTTGTCTGTGTGTAGCGTGAATGGCCGCCTGTTCCAGGATTACGTTCAAGTTGGATACGTTGTTATCGATCTCATCCGCGTTAGAAATTAGATGATTCGAATCTAAATGACTACTAATGTACTTCCTGTATTTTAACCAGTTAGTTTTGTATGAAGTAAGCCTTAGTGGGTCATCTACAAGTACTGTCTTCCCGTGAAGAAGAAATATAACTGGCGAGTGGCCTGACGATAAGTCAGTACAGGTACTAGCAGATAAGTTAGATTTACTAACTCCTCTTATTATACCGAAGTCTATCAAGTCAGGCTTTTTGTTAATATCAGAAGGCCAATATGTAGGTTGACTGGGAGATATAAAGTCCAATTTATTTTGACGTCGCATTAGACATTTATATAGCTGGTTTCCCCTAGGGTTTGCTAAACGGGATCCCCAGTGCGTATGTTTGGCATTGTAGTCACCAGCAGCAATAAAGTTGTGTCCGAGACCATTGAAGAAGTTCAGAAGTATATCTTCTGATATCGCGAACCGCGGGGGGAAATATATTGCTGAAATGGTAAGAAAACTACCTTGAATCTGGATACGAATTGTTGTCGCTTGGAGGTAGATTTGTGAGACTCCTTCAGCGACTTCATGTTTCATTCGTTTACGTATTAGGATACCAGTGCCCCCATGAGCCTTACCGTCGGGGTGATGAGTACCATAAAATCTAAAATTAGGTATCTGAAAATTGTATTTGTCTGTGAGATGAGTTTCTGATAGTAGCATTATATCAATATTCTGCCGATCTAGGTACTCGGTCAGTTCGTGTCTATGTTGGTTCACACCGTTTGCGTTCCATGTACATATCTTAAGAGGGCCTATTTTTTGGTAAGTAGAGTTTGAATTAACTGATTCTGGTTTCGCATGAATTCTTGCATCATTGATTGCATAGTTGACATGAACATGTTTATACTCTGTACCAGTTGTTGAATCATTGATTCAGAGTTACCATGTTGTTGCACTGGGGCATTAGGTGTATGCGCCCTTAGAACATTCGCGTATGTTATACCGTTTGTAATGCCGTTTCCGTTGCTAGAGTAAACTGGAGTCTGTTGGATGTCGATTATAGGATTCGGCGCATTTCGATTAGAAATGAGTTTACGCTTCTCTTCTAGTTTACGCTTAAGTTCTTTGTAAACCCTACAACCTCTGTAATTTGCGGTATGTTGTTCCCCGCAATTACTGCACTTTTTCTGTTCCTGCGATTTAACTTTGCAGGCGGACGATTGGTGTAGATCACCACATACAACACAAACGGTTGGCAAAGTGCAGTATGATTTTGTGTGTCCATACTCTTGACAATTTTGGCATTGAACGGGACCATTTCTTTTGTGGGGTTCTTCGACCGTGATTCTTCTATATAACAAATATTGAAGTTTGTATATAGGATGAAAACAATAAAAAGGTTCCCCAACCAATTTTCAAGGTTGAACTTTAACCTGACACGCGGCAAATAAAGAAAAATGAAGTTCATCCTATGTACAAACTTCAACCCCACAAAAGAAATGGTCCCTTTCAATGCCAAAATTGCAAGAGTATGGATACACAAAATCATACTGCACTTTGTCAACCGTTTGTGTTGCATGTGGTGATCTACACCAATCATCCGTCTGCAAAGTCAAATCGCAGGATCAACTGGTACAGAGTATAAACATGTTAATGTCAACTATGAAATCAATGATGCAAGAATTCATGCGTAACCAGAATCAGTTAATTCAAATTCTACTTACCAAAAAACAGGCCCTCTTAAGATATAGACACGAACTGACGGAGTACCCAGATCGGCAGAATGTTGATATAATGCTACTATTGGAAACGCCTCTTACAGACAAATACAATTTTCAGATAACTAATTTTATATTATGGTACCACCCCGATGGTAAGGCTTATGGAGGCACTGGTATCCTAATACGAAAACGAATGAAACATGAAGACGCTGAAGCAGTCTCACAAAACTTCTTTCAAGCGACAACAATTCGTATCCAGATTCAAGGTAGTTTTCTTACTATTTTAGCAATATATTTCCCCCCGCGGTTGGCGATATCAGAAGATATACTTCTGAACTTTTTCAATGGTCTCGGACGCAACTTTATTGCTGCTGGTGACTATAGTGCCAAACATACGCAAAGTAAGCCCCTAAGCTTACTTCATACACAACTAACTGCTTAAAATACAGGAAGTACAATAGCAGTTATTTAGATTCGAATCATCTAATTTCTAGGGCGGAAGAGATCGATAACAACGTATCCAATTTTAACGTGGTCCTGGGACAGGCGGCCATTTACGCTACACACAGACAAATAAACGCAACAAATAGTTTATATACTTACACTAACCACTAGAGCACCTTGTAAGTGAAAAGGAGGTTCGGTCAAGAATGGTAGCAAAACAGGTCACCAGCGGCCCGACTCAGACTGACTGAAGGTTGCAAAGTGCACATAGAAATGAAGACAGTAGACAGCATGCTAGTTTCATTGCAAATTTAACTTCAACCAAATTCTCATTATGGAAAACATTAAGAAATACTAGTATGCCCACCGAAACTCAATTTCCAATATGCGACGCAAATGACGAGTGGGCAATATCAGAAGAGGAAAAAGCCAATGTTTTTGCAACCATCTGTCCCAGTTATTTCGCCCAAATCCTGCAAGTAGCGACCTCCATCCACCAAATGATAAAATGTCTGCCGTAATTCCAAAGTTTTCTTACGCAAATTAAGTTCTGAATGTCATTTAAAAAAAAACCGTGAATCCAGGTAAAGCACCTGGATATGATCTTATCACGCCTAAAATGATCTCGAAATTTCCCTATATTGCTGTGAAGTTCCTGGCAAAATTATTTAACTCTATTTTGAGACATGGTTACTTTCCCAAAGTGTGCAAAATTTTTCTGATTCAAATGATTATAAAGCCAGGAAAGGACAAATCAATACCTTCCTCATACAGGCCGATCAGTTTGCTTCCCTGCTTATCCAAAATATTTGAAAAGGTTCTTTTATCGAAAATAAAACCGTTCCTCGTGTCAAATAACATAATACCAGACCATCAGTTTGGATTCCGGGAAGGTCACAGCATCACTATCGAACAAATAAACCGTCTGACCAAAGCAATTGAAAAATCATTTGAACGGCGAAAATATTGCTGCGCCGTATTTCTGGATGTTGCTCCAGCATTTGACAAAGACTGGCACTTTGGCTTGACCTACAAAATTTGCAAATACTTACCGGCAAATACGCATCGAATTCTTGAGTCTTACTTAGAAAACCGCAGATTCAGAGTCAAATGTGGGCAACACATCACCGATGACCGCGAAATACTAGCATGTGTGCCCCAGGGAAGCGTCCTGGGGCCTATCCTTTACCTTCTGTTTACCGCAGATATCCCTACCAGCCCAAATGTGCTAACATCCACTTTTGCCGACGATACCGCTATAATTGCCGCACATAAAAAGCAGGATATTGCATTTATGAATCTAGGTGTACATCTCAGACGAGTAGAATCTTGGCTCTCTGACTGGAGAATAAAAGTCAATCAGGCTAAATGCACACAGGTAACTTTCACACTGAATTTTAGCACTTGTCCGACATTGAAACTAAACAATATCCCTTTTTCTCAATCTGATCATGTTACATACCTTGGAATCCACCAGGATCGCCGACTCACCTGGAGAAGTCATATCGAAACCAAAAAAACTCAACTGAAACTTAAGGTCCAACAACTTCACTGGCTCCTCAACGCGAACTAAAAACTAAGCCTTGAATATAAGGTCCTGCTATACAACAGAGCAATCAAACCTATCTGGTGCCCAGCTATGGGGCAAAGCAAGCTCGAGCAATCTCTACAAAATCCAAAGAGTCCAATCGAAGACATTGCGGCTCATTACCGGTGCCCCTTGGTATATGAGGAATAAAAACATCCACCGATCCCACTTAAAAATACCTTTCGTGAAAGAGGCTATTCAAAAAATCAATATAAAGCACACAGAGAAGCTCGAACGTCGTGATAACATACTTGCTAGACAATTATTGTGCAGTCCAAGCTCTTTAAGACTTCGGAGAAACGAACGCCGTGTTTTCTAATCTACACTTGTGCTTCATCCGTAACAGTAATCGCGAACGCACGCGCCCAAAGAATGTGTAGAATTATTTTTTCTACGTCACGTGGCTTAAATGCTCTTATACGTGATCTTTAAAACAGTCAATATCAATCGCGGACGAACACTCAAAAAAAACTGTGTAGAATCTTTTATTCTATGTCACGTGGCTTAAATGCTCTCATACGTGATCCTTAAAACAGTCAACACGAAAAACCTACAAACCTAAATTACGTCCTCCACTCTGCTATTCTAGAGTTATCCGTTATACATACATAACTAGAGTTATTCACTCTACATAATATCGCGAACATCGGTATAAAATTCTCAGACATGTGATCCATACTAGTTATATACTATTTTGACCAAATTAATTTTAATTCCTGCCAATTAGCAGATATCAACATAACAATCCATACTAGGATTCATTATTGAATTATACTTAAGATTCTTATACTTATTGTTAGGCTCCTTTGGAGCAGATTCAATAATTCAAATAAAGCAGATAAAAAAAGTAAACTATAATCACTTACTCCGTTCACGGATTCTGATGGATTTATTAGAGTTGGAGGGCGCTTGCAAAAATCATTTTTAAATTTTGATGCGCGTCATCCAGTTATCATTCTCAAATGTCATCCTCTCATAACCCCTATGGTTCTGTATTACCACGAAAAATTATTCCATGCTGGACCACAATGTCTTCTAACCAACATTCGTCAACCATACTGGCCCCTAGGAGGCAGAGAAACCGTAAGCCTGATCATTGTAAAATGCATTAAATGTTTTCGGATTAAACCTAAATTAATTACCGGAAGCGAGAGTTCATCCAAATAGAGCGTTTTATACTACGGGTATTGATTTTTGCAGACCCTTTTACTACAAATCGGAGATTAGAAATATGCCACCTTCAAAATGTTACATTTGCGTTTTTATATGTTTTACAATGAAGGCCACACATTTGGAGCTGGTGCCTGGTCTGACTACGTCATCGTTTTTATCGTCAATAAAGCGTTTTATATCACTACGCGGCAAGCCAAAAACTATCGGGTCTGACAATGCCACACATTTTGTGGGTGCCATAAACGACTTGGCGGAGTTACGGTAGCTCTTCTTCGAACAGAATAGTATAAGGCAGATTCAAAATCAATGCTTGGCAGATGAAATAAACTGGAATTTTATGTCACCAAGATATCCGCATTTTGGCGGCCTTTAGAAAGCTGCGGTAAAGTCAGCCAAATACTATTTTTATCGTACTGTGGGGAAATCAGTTCTTACGTTTGTTGGACTATGGACATTGGTATGTCAAATATCCGCCGTTCTTAATTCTAGACATTTATGCCCAATTTCAAAAGACCCTTACGATCTCGAAGCGGTTATCCCTGGGCATTTCTTAGTGGGCCCCATTAACTACATTTTCGGAACCTGACATAACCGATTTGAACACAAATCACCTAAGCAGATGGCAGAGAGTGACCTGTTTACAACAAAACTTTTGGAAAAAGTAGTGTACTTCATATTTGGCTCTACTACAGAAACGATCAAAGTGGCGGACTCAGCGAAAAACCTTAGAGTTGGAGACATGGTTCTTATTAAATGCAAAAATCTTCCTCAGATATCAGACTTTATCGGAGCTTCTATCATCCACAGATATCGGCACCATCATAAGCAAGTTTTCTAAAGAAAGTGAATATTTGTGCTCTAAGAAACGAGACAAATGAATAAACGTGAATTGGAAAATACTTTTTTAAATGAAATAAAACTTGCCACCTGATTTCAAGAATATTGCGGAAGAAATACACATGGAGTTTCCTGAGGAAGAACAAGTTTCAGTAAGTATAAGTACATCAATAAATACATTAAAAAATATTTGGTCCAAAAACATTCAGTCCTTTTTATTTTACAGCATAACACGAGTATAACAGTATTTATGTCCCTACTAAGTACTCGTATTAAATTAAAAAGAGTAGCATATGTAAATAATTAAATAAAAATTTTTTTATTAAGGATTATTACTTTAGTACCATCCTCGCAAAGGAAAAAAGCTCCGTTAGGAAAATTATTTCACCGGTATCACGACAATAAGGCGAAAAATATAAAGATTGAGCAATCGCCTTTGGAAGAAACATTGCCCGCCTTAACAGAATAAGTCGATGTAAATATCGAAAAATTAAAGCAAGAATTGCTTTGGCCGTAGATAAATATAGACTAAAATATCTTTCCAAGGGAAAATAACCTTCTAATAGAAAAGTGTCAAACATTAAAGAAGATATTAGTAAAAATAATACGCTTATAAGTAAATAAACTAACATTGCTGAGAATTATTTAAAAACGCTTTACAGTCAAATAACGAAGGTAACATTGCGCTAAAATATGGATAAATTTGAATATTTTTAAATTATTTACTCTGTACTTTAAGATTTCCAAAACAGCGTTTTGCTGAATCTGGTAACTGTGGTGATGTTACCATTTGGATTTTAAGGTAAAGCGTTTACAATTTTGGATGCGCAACAATTTTTCAACACAGCATAAATAACGTAACGTTGAAAACTGAAGAATTGAAGGAAAAATGCATGTCAATAGAAAATTCGTTGCATCCACTGAATCAATTCAAAGATTTTACGTTTTTTTGGATGGTAAATTTTTAAAATTTATTTAATTTTTGGAAGCCTTTGATTGTGCGTTTAAACTTTTCTTTATATTAAATTTTAATTATCCAGACCCATGCATTATAGCGTGAACTTTTGTACAAAAGTATTTTTATGAAATTCATACTCCTCATGATATACATTCAGCTTCTTTTGCTAGTTTTTTGAATCATATGTTAAAGAGCAATAATTCACAATGTTGGCATGCTTACAGTGTCAAAAGTGTTTCAAAGATTACGACGAATATCTGCGCCATCCTAAAATTGGTCAGTTTTAACAAACGCTGATTCTAAAACTTGTGCTTTAAATTATTGAAGTGAAGTTTTTCTAGATTTTCTTCTCTAAAACGTCACTTGCTAAAACATGAACAAAATGATGGCGAACCAGCACCAAAAACAGCTAAAATTCCACTATCTTCTGTTATTGAACCAATCTCGATAAAGATAGATTCCAGCGATAAAAGCAAAGAGCAACATGAGCCTCTTGTTAATAACAACAAAAATGACAACGAAATGTAAGTGAAAAGGTTAGAGTTAAATTTGTTAGATTTAGTTTCAAATTTATATTAACCCAGATATGCCGACGGGCATATTAGTGCAACAATCTTTGTAGTTTTCCATAATAGCATTTTTCTGACAGATTATATTACAAAACTGAAGAAAGAATAAAAAAATATATTTTTTAACTTGGATTTTGGGTCCGTACTACATGTAGTACGCTCGGCATATATGGAAGCAAAAGACAGTATTTTCTTGGGATTTAATTCAAGTCGTTTATTATTCAGGAACTTTTGTGTACATAAGTAAAGACAAAACAAATTAATAAACAAAATTATTTGGGGGTGTGGTACACCACATTACACTTTACATGGAGCGGCACATCACATTTAATGCAGCGTGTAGTGGTCTTATTGTGGCAATGATTACAACGTAGCTGTTTACATTTTCCATCGGCTTGACGTGTGTTCTCAGTAAGTAGATGATCTTTTCGATCAAATCTGATGTCGCATGATAATCCCGATGGAAGCGTTGCTGAGGGTTTCCCATAAGTAGATATTAACATCGTGGCAATGCGCCGACGAAATAATAAATGGTCCATTTTACCTCCCATATGTCTATGCAGTTGCCACGCCAAGTTTGGAATTGTTGAACCAGATAATAACCAACGTTATAAATATAAACTGTACCATGACAACGATCCGAAGCATAAATCCTATTTATGCCAGTCTTCGCTCTTGTATAATTGTTTAAAAAGTTTAGACACGCCCGCCCAAAGTCCCGACTTAAATCCTATTGAAAATTTGTGGACGATCTTGAAAAAAATGATGCTAGAAGAGGCCCAAAAAACAAGAATCAATTAATTAAATATATGGAAGAAGACTGGGAAAAACTTCCACTAGAATACGATTTCAAAATATTAATTGGATATATGGAAAGAAGGCTGCAAGCAGTAATTGTTGCTAACGGGAAATACACCAAATATTGACCAATTTATAGCTTATAAGTGAACGAAAAGCATTTTTTAAAGAATTATTTGACATAATTTAAAATTAATTTTTAGTTTTTACATACATTACTGAATAAATATTTACTTTTTTTGTTTGCATACTGTTCAAAATCAAATAAATACAAATAATATTTTTTTTATTATATTTCCATTAGGCCTTGTTAAACTAATTCTTTTTTTCAAATAAAATTAGTTTTCTAAAGAATTGTTTGACATACTGTATATACTGGTTGTATACCAAATGACAAGTACAAGAAACCCGGACAGACAGCGTTGACTCTAATATGAATTAAAACAAAGAATGCAGAACACCTGAAAAAGAGGAAACGACCTTTTCACATGCTAAAAATGAACCTCAAATTTAAAATTCATAACACAACCTTAGAGTAGTCATCAAAATAAAGGTAACATTAACACCCTGGTAGTACAGCAAATGACAAGTACAAGTAGCCTGGTGCCAGACAGACTGCGTTGATTCTCCATGAATCTTCTAAGACGGTGTACCATCATTTCACTTCAAACTCAAGGTGAAACAATAACACAATTCTATCAGTATAAAACAAATTGAAGCCACTCTCATACATTCTAACGACAGAAATCTAATTTAATTAGCTAACAACAAAACCAAAATCATCCCTTACAAAACGCACACACAAAGTATGTATTAGTATGTACACAAAATCGTTTTTTCAGACGAAACTGTACGAAAAGATTAACATTTCGGAGTATACTCTCCGAAAAAACAATTAAAATTCTTCTGAGCCACGCTTCAATAAATTTAACTCAAAGTAAGAAAGGGAAAATGTCAAAAAAACAATTCAAACTCTCCAGAGCCACACAAAGAACCAGGCTTCCAGGGAGAGGCAAGTGCCCAAAAACACTTAAAACTCCCCTCTTTTATAAAGATGGGTGCCGAAAAATACTTCTGAGCCACGCTTCGATGAATTTAACCCAATGTAACAGAGAGGGATAGGTTTCGAAAAAACAGTTAAAATTCTTCAGAGCCACGCTTCAATGAATTTAACCCAATGTAACAGAGAGGGATAAGTTCTGAAAAAACAATTAAAACTCTTCTGAGCCACCATTCAATGCATTTAACCCAAAGTAACAGAGAGGCAAACGCCGAACAAAGAATTAAAATCTTCTTAGCGACGCTTCAATGAATTTAACCTAAAGTAACAGAGAGGCAAGTGCAGAAAAAAAACACTTAACACGCCTTACTTAAACTGCAAAACCACACAAAGAACCAGGCTCCCTGAATTTAACCCCTCAAAAAGAGTACATTTTCACGCTCCAATGATTTTAACCCCTCTCAAAAATGAGGGGTAGATGCCGAATAAGCACTTAAACCGCCCGCATATACTACAAAAACACACAAAGTACCAGACTCCCAGAATTTAACCCCACAAAAAAGAGAAAATTTTCACGCTCCAATTATTTTAACCCCTTCCAAAATTTAGGGGTAGGTCTGAGTAAGCACTTAAACCGCCTGCATGAAGTAGTGCCTACTACTTTCAACATCCTATACTACTGATGTTGAAAAGGTATAATTACGGTAGCTCAAAGGCAGTGTATAACATTGTCACTGGTGACGAATCATGGATCTGTGCATATAAACCCGAAACAAAACAACATATTCTTTCAAAACGTACAGCCCTGATTGGGCATCGTGTCAAAAAAATTATTTTTCCAGATTCAGCTATACTTATATATCCCAAATACACATTCATCCAATTTTTCTGTTTTTAAAATATTTTGGCCCAAGCAATGATGTTGTTGAAATTGAAGAAAAGCGGTTCAGATTTACATATAGCTTCTACCTATATGTTCATCATGTTTCTTTCGCGCGACAACCTCAAGTACCTCCACACCAAAGATGTTTTGTCGCTGTCATTTTTCCATGAAAATAATGTATAACATTTGACTTAATAACCATTTAACAATTTATTTTTGATGTGTTTTCACAATTAATAAAAAAAATACTGGAAACAAGAATTTTGCAAATCTTTTATAGGTTCTTTTATATTTTACTATGCAAAGTAGCAAGAAAGCTAAAGTCGACCTTGGTCGACGTTTTTATACAATGCACTTTTGGATGTTCGGAAAAGCCAACTGGAAATAGAACATTAAAAACATGTCATATTTAGATTTGTCAGAAAATGTCACCTTTTTTAGTAAAATCAGTTGAACATACATATATGTGGGACATATGTTTATCTTAATTTGAATTGATTTGCTCAAATTTCAACAAAGGTTATACTTGGCATAAAGAACTAACTTGTACCAAAGGTCATAAAGATTGGATATGATATGTGGCTTCTAGAACTAAAAACATACAAATCGCATTTACACATATGCGAGAGCTATATCTAAATCTAAACCGATTTCCATAAATTTCCATAACTTCTATGCTTCGTCCACATTTCATCGAGATGACATATAATATGTGTTTTCTAGAGCTAAAAGCATAAAAATCAGATGAACATATATGTGGTAGCTATATCTAAATTTGAACTTATTTTCTTCAATTTGCCTTTTGTCTCACCGTTCTTATACCCTGTACCACTCTGTATTACAGAGCGTTACGAGTATAAGTAAGTTTCATGGTAAATGTATGTAACTACCAAAAACATTTGAGCCAGACCCACTCAGCACCCCTAGCCGATTCGATTTAACGATGTCTGTCTTTTTGTCCATCCAAAGCTTGTAATAAAACTACTGGCCGCAACTATTAGTTAATCTCAATATTTGATTTAATGGATCACTGCCTTAAAATTTTTAGATAATTTATCACTTTTTTCCGCTTCCCCTAATTTATGCTATTAAATTTCTGTTTAAAGATTTTTCTTGACTTCATTAATTCCTTTAGAAGGGTTTCTTCCATGACGTGTTTAAAGCTTACAGGTTTCTTATTTCAACTGATAGACAGTTTATTCGACTGGTTGGCCGTTTGCTTTAACTGGTAGGCTGTTTACTTCAACTGGTAGGCAGTTTATTTCAACTGGCGGGCTGTTTATTCAACTGGTAGTTTACTTCAACTGGTAGGCTGTTTACTTAAACAGGTAGGCTTTTTACTTTACCTGGTAGGCGGTTTGAACTGGTAGGCTGTTAACTTCAACTGGTAGGCTATTTACTTCAACTAGAAGGCTGTTAATTTGAACTGGTAGGCTGTCAACTTCAACTGGTATGCTATTTACTTCAACTGGTAGGCTGTTAATTTGAACTGGTAGGCTGTTAATTTCAACTAGTAGGCTCTTTACTTCAACTGGTGTGCGGTTAATTTGAACTGGTAGGCTGTTGACTTCAACTTGTTGGCTGTTTACTTCAACTGGTAGGCGGTTTGTTTAAACTGGACTGTTTAACTTATTGATTTATTGCTTAATATGAATGTGCTCATAAAACCCTTTTCTATAAAGTCCACTGCGAATTTCGTCTTCTTTATTTATAACTAAATATCAATGTTTATATCGTTTTGTTTTTCACATGCAATATCATCAAATATAAATATTGAATTAGGGTTGGAATAATCAGGTTCAATAATACCTTCCCCATTTGTATATGTGAAATATCCCATCTCTTTTATAGGTGTAACAAGCTGTTTAAGATAATCATATTTCGGTTGATATAACGACTTTTAGTATAGAATTTTAAATTTCAATCCGTTAGGACTTTTAATAAGACTAAGCATAACATTTGTCTTTCTACAGTTAGAATGACCTACAATGAGAGCTCTTATGGAATTAGGTAAAAGGGAACTGTGCTTTGTTTAAAGTGTGTTTTAGTGCGTGAAATCTGAATTTCTTACGTTAATATTCGTATCTTGCTTTATTAGACGCATATTAACTACTGATTGTAAACTTATTATCTCATTTTAATTTATGTCGATTTATTTCAATTTAATTTATGTCGATATATTCAAGATATAAAATTATTGTCTATCATAAAAAGTTTACTAAAAGTAAAACTGCAGTTCGAGTGAGTGGGTTGATGAATAACATAATTGAGAATTTACGTTTTTGCGGACCCGGAACAAAGTTAGAATAAAGACTAGAAAGGGGTGATAAGGGAATGCATATTTTAGATGCGGCATGTAAAGTTCATGATATTGCATTTACGCAAAAAAAAGATATAAACAATAGGTATCAAGCGACATCGAACTATCGGAAAGAGTAATGGCAAAAGATAGATTTTTTAGTTACCAACGCTATGAAGGCTAAAAGAAAACTTGGTATGGGAATACAGAAGAGAAAACCTAAAAAAAAAATGTCGGGAAAATATATTTAGTACGGCAGTAAAAATTGCAACTGTAGTTCTTAAGAAAGAAAAACCACATGACATTAACAGTGCCATTCTTTGCCTTGGTCAAATGGCGTAATTTATATAAAATATTTATACTTATAGAAAAATATTTTATAAGAGTTTTAGATATTATTTTAAATAATTTTTTAAAATAAAGGAAAAAATTCTTTTTCATTTTTATTTATGATTACCAAAACCGTTTATCATCTTCAGTTTAATATCATTAAATAAAAACACAAATATTAAATTGTAATTTTTTTATTTATTTAGTTCTAAGGACTGTAAAATACATCTGAAGCTCTAATCTGCATAGTAAACTATCCTATTCATCATTTAAAGGAATCTTGCATGTGGAAAATACTCCTTCTTTTAGTCGTCGTATTGCACTATCTTCCAGAGTGTTGAAACGTTCCGGTAGGTGTAAATGAATTTCATCGGTCTTCAACACGATAGTGTCCCCGTACTTTGAAGAATTGACAAGGTTATCAGTCAATTTGAAAACAGAAGTGTTCATGAGATGGATATATAACTAGTAAAAGAAAGGTTACATTTTTGAATGGCAATTAGAGGAAGGAGCAACCCCAAATAAAAATGACAAGAAAAAATATTCAAATTTAAATGTATATTCTACCCAGGTTTGAAATATTATATATATATATATATATATATATATATATATATATATATATATATATATATATATATATATATATATATATATATATATATATATATATATATATATATATATATATATATATATATATATATATATATATATATATATATATATATATATATATATATATATATATATATATATATATATATATATATATATATATATATATATATATATATATATATATATAATATTTCAAACCTGGGTAGAATATACATTTAAATTTGAATATTTTTTCTTGTCATTTTTATTTGGGGTTGCTCCTTCCTCTAATTGCCATTCAAAAATGTAACCTTTCTTTTACTAGTTATATATCCATCTCATTAACACTTCTGTTTTCAAATTGACTGATAACCTTGTCAATTCTTATATAACTACCTGCAATAACTATAGCATTATATATTTCCAATTAATATGACTACAAAGTCATCGTTTAATTATTTAAATTTTAAAAAAAAATTCTGAGTTTAAAGGATATGAGACCTCATAAAGACTACAACATAACTGGCGCATACAGGACAACTTCAAAGTGCGGGGACACTATCGTGTTGAAGACCGATGAAATTCATTTACACCTACTGGAACGTTTCAACACTCTGTAAGATAATGCAATACGACGACTAAAAGAAGGTGTATTTTCCACATGCAAGATTCCTTTAAATGATGAATAGGATAGTTTACTATGCAGATTAGAGCTTAAGCAACATTTACCTTCAGATGTATTTTACAGTCCTTAGAACTAAATAAATAAAAAAATTACAATTTAATATTTGTGTTTTTATTTAATGATATTAAACTGAAGATGATAA
This sequence comes from Hydrotaea diabolus, assembly GCA_963513945.1. NCBI lineage: Eukaryota > Metazoa > Arthropoda > Insecta > Diptera > Muscidae > Hydrotaea > Hydrotaea diabolus. The sequence goes on along the minus strand of OY740716.1, from coordinate 111,567,835 downwards.
ACGGTTTTGGTAATCATAAATAAAAATGAAAAAGAATTTTTTCCTTTTTTTTAAAAAATTATTTAAAATAATATCTAAAACTCTTATAAAATATTTTTCTATAAGTATAAATATTTTATATAAATTACGCCATTTGACCAAGGCAAAGAATGGCACTGTTAATGTCATGTGGTTTTTCTTTCTTAAGAACTACAGTTGCAATTTTTACTGCCGTACTAAATATATTTTCCCGACATTTTTTTTTAAGGTTTTCTCTTCTGTATTCCCATACCAAGTTTTCTTTTAGCCTTCATAGCGTTGGTAACTAAAAAATCTATCTTTTGCCATTACTCTTTCCGATAGTTCGATGTCGCTTGATACCTATTGTTTATATCTTTTTTTTGTGTAAATGCAATATCATGAACTTTACATGCCGCATCTAAAATATGTATTCCCTTATCACCCCTTTCTAGTCTTTATTCTAACTTTGTTCCGGGTCCGCAAAAACGTAAATTCTCAATTATGTTATTCATCAACCCACTCACTCGAACTGCAGTTTTACTTTTAGTAAACTTTTTATGATAGACAATAATTTTATATCTTGAATATATCGACATAAATTAAATTGAAATAAATCGACATAAATTAAAATGAGATAATAAGTTTACAATCAGTAGTTAATATGCGTCTAATAAAGCAAGATACGAATATTAACGTAAGAAATTCAGATTTCACGCACTAAAACACACTTTAAACAAAGCACAGTTCCCTTTTACCTAATTCCATAAGAGCTCTCATTGTAGGTCATTCTAACTGTAGAAAGACAAATGTTATGCTTAGTCTTATTAAAAGTCCTAACGGATTGAAATTTAAAATTCTATACTAAAAGTCGTTATATCAACCGAAATATGATTATCTTAAACAGCTTGTTACACCTATAAAAGAGATGGGATATTTCACATATACAAATGGGGAAGGTATTATTGAACCTGATTATTCCAACCCTAATTCAATATTTATATTTGATGATATTGCATGTGAAAAACAAAACGATATAAACATTGATATTTAGTTATAAATAAAGAAGACGAAATTCGCAGTGGACTTTATAGAAAAGGGTTTTATGAGCACATTCATATTAAGCAATAAATCAATAAGTTAAACAGTCCAGTTTAAACAAACCGCCTACCAGTTGAAGTAAACAGCCAACAAGTTGAAGTCAACAGCCTACCAGTTCAAATTAACCGCACACCAGTTGAAGTAAAGAGCCTACTAGTTGAAATTAACAGCCTACCAGTTCAAATAAATATTAATTATTTAAATTTTAAAAAAAAAATTCTGAGTTTAAAGGATATGAGACCTCATAAAGACTACAACATAACTGGCGCATACAGGACAACTTCAAAGTGCGGGGACACTATCGTGTTGAAGACCGATGAAATTCATTTACACCTACTGGAACGTTTCAACACTCTGTAAGATAATGCAATACGACGACTAAAAGAAGGTGTATTTTCCACATGCAAGATTCCTTTAAATGATGAATAGGATAGTTTACTATGCAGATTAGAGCTTAAGCAACATTTACCTTCAGATGTATTTTACAGTCCTTAGAACTAAATAAATAAAAAAATTACAATTTAATATTTGTGTTTTTATTTAATGATATTAAACTGAAGATGATAAACGGTTTTGGTAATCATAAATAAAAATGAAAAAGAATTTTTTCCTTTTTTTTAAAAAATTATTTAAAATAATATCTAAAACTCTTATAAAATATTTTTCTATAAGTATAAATATTTTATATAAATTACGCCATTTGACCAAGGCAAAGAATGGCACTGTTAATGTCATGTGGTTTTTCTTTCTTAAGAACTACAGTTGCAATTTTTACTGCCGTACTAAATATATTTTCCCGACATTTTTTTTTAGGTTTTCTCTTCTGTATTCCCATACCAAGTTTTCTTTTAGCCTTCATAGCGTTGGTAACTAAAAAATCTATCTTTTGCCATTACTCTTTCCGATAGTTCGATGTCGCTTGATACCTATTGTTTATATCTTTTTTTTGTGTAAATGCAATATCATGAACTTTACATGCCGCATCTAAAATATGTATTCCCTTATCACCCCTTTCTAGTCTTTATTCTAACTTTGTTCCGGGTCCGCAAAAACGTAAATTCTCAATTATGTTATTCATCAACCCACTCACTCGAACTGCAGTTTTACTTTTAGTAAACTTTTTATGATAGACAATAATTTTATATCTTGAATATATCGACATAAATTAAATTGAAATAAATCGACATAAATTAAAATGAGATAATAAGTTTACAATCAGTAGTTAATATGCGTCTAATAAAGCAAGATACGAATATTAACGTAAGAAATTCAGATTTCACGCACTAAAACACACTTTAAACAAAGCACAGTTCCCTTTTACCTAATTCCATAAGAGCTCTCATTGTAGGTCATTCTAACTGTAGAAAGACAAATGTTATGCTTAGTCTTATTAAAAGTCCTAACGGATTGAAATTTAAAATTCTATACTAAAAGTCGTTATATCAACCGAAATATGATTATCTTAAACAGCTTGTTACACCTATAAAAGAGATGGGATATTTCACATATACAAATGGGGAAGGTATTATTGAACCTGATTATTCCAACCCTAATTCAATATTTATATTTGATGATATTGCATGTGAAAAACAAAACGATATAAACATTGATATTTAGTTATAAATAAAGAAGACGAAATTCGCAGTGGACTTTATAGAAAAGGGTTTTATGAGCACATTCATATTAAGCAATAAATCAATAAGTTAAACAGTCCAGTTTAAACAAACCGCCTACCAGTTGAAGTAAACAGCCAACAAGTTGAAGTCAACAGCCTACCAGTTCAAATTAACCGCACACCAGTTGAAGTAAAGAGCCTACTAGTTGAAATTAACAGCCTACCAGTTCAAATAAATATTAATTATTTAAATTTTAAAAAAAAAATTCTGAGTTTAAAGGATATGAGACCTCATAAAGACTACAACATAACTGGCGCATACAGGACAACTTCAAAGTGCGGGGACACTATCGTGTTGAAGACCGATGAAATTCATTTACACCTACTGGAACGTTTCAACACTCTGTAAGATAATGCAATACGACGACTAAATGAAGGTGTATTTTCCACATGCAAGATTCCTTTAAATGATGAATAGGATAGTTTATTATGCAGATTAGAGCTTAAGCAACATTTTCCTTCAGATGTATTTTACAGTCCGAAGCACTAAATAAATAAAAAAATTACAATTTAATATTTGTGTTTTTATTTAATGATATTAAACTGATGATGATAAACTGTTTTGGTAATCATAAATAAAAATGAAAAAGAATTTTTTCCTTTATTTTAAAAAATTATTTAAAATAATATCTAAAACTCTTATAAAATATTTTTCTATAAGTATAAATATTTTATATAAATTACGCCATTTGAGCAAGGCAAAGAATGGCACTGTTAATGTCATGTGGTTTTTCTTTCTTAAGAACTACAGTTGCATTTTTTACTGCCGTACTAAATATATTTTCCCGACATTTTTTTTTAGGTTTTCTCTTCTGTATTCCCATACCAAGTTTTCTTTTAGCCTTCATAGCGTTTGTAACTAAAAAATCTATCTTTTGCCATTACTCTTTCCGATAGTTCGATGTCGCTTGATACCTATTGTTTATATCTTTTTTTTTGTGTAAATGCAATATCATGAACTTTACATGCCGCATCTAAAATATGTATTCCCTTATCACCCCTTTCTAGTCTTTATTCTAACTTTGTTCCGGGTCCGCAAAAACGTAAATTCTCAATTATGTTATTCATCAACCCACTCACTCGAACTGCAGTTTTACTTTTAGTATACTTTTTATGATAGACAATAATTTTATATCTTGAATATATCGACATAAATTAAATTGAAATAAATCGACATAAATTAAAATGAGATAATAAGTTTACAATCAGTAGTTAATATGCGTCTAATAAAGCAAGATACGAATATTAACGTAAGAAATTCAGATTTCACGCACTAAAACACACTTAAAACAAAGCACAGTTCCCTTTTACCTAATTCCATAAGAGCTCTCATTGTAGGTCATTCTAACTGTAGAAAGACAAATGTTATGCTTAGTCTTATTAAAAGTCCTAACGGATTGAAATTTAAAATTCTATACTAAAAGTCGTTATATCAACCGAAATATGATTATCTTAAACAGCTTGTTACACCTATAAAAGAGATGGGATATTTCACATATACAAATGGGGAAGGTATTATTGAACCTGATTATTCCAACCCTAATTCAATATTTATATTTGATGATATTGCATGTGAAAAACAAAACGATATAAACATTGATATTTAGTTATAAATAAAGAAGACGAAATTCGCAGTGGACTTTATAGAAAAGGGTTTTATGAGCACATTCATATTAAGCAATAAATCAATAAGTTAAACAGTCCAGTTTAAACAAACCGCCTACCAGTTGAAGTAAACAGCCAACAAGTTGAAGTCAACAGCCTACCAGTTCAAATTAACCGCACACCAGTTGAAGTAAAGAGCCTACTAGTTGAAATTAACAGCCTACCAGTTCAAATTAACAGCCTACCAGTTGAAGTAAATAGCATACCAGTTGAAGTTGACAGTCTACCAGTTCAAATTAACAGCCTTCTAGTTGAAGTAAATAGCCTACCAGTTGAAGTTAACAGCCTACCAGTTCAAACCGCCTACCAGGTAAAGTAAAAAGCCTACCTGTTTAAGTAAACAGCCTACCAGTTGAAGTAAACTACCAGTTGAATAAACAGCCCGCCAGTTGAAATAAACTGCCTACCAGTTGAAGTAAACAGCCTACCAGTTAAAGCAAACGGCCAACCAGTCGAATAAACTGTCTATCAGTTGAAATAAGAAACCTGTAAGCTTTAAACACGTCATGGAAGAAACCCTTCTAAAGGAATTAATGAAGTCAAGAAAAATCTTAAAACAGAAATTTGATAGCATAAATTATATATATATATATATATATATATATATATATATATATATATAGATATATATATATATATAATATTTCAAACCTGGGTAGAATATACATTTAATTTTGAATATATATATATATATATATATATATATAATATTTCAAACCTGGGTAGAATATACATTTAATTTTGAATATATATATATATATATATATATATATATATATATATATATATATATATATATATATATATATATATATATATATATATATATATATATATATATATATATATATATATATATATATATATATATATATATATATATATAAATAGATTCGAGTCTTAAATACAGCAATTTACTTAACTTTTAATCTAAACTTAAATCCATTTATTTTAAATCGACCAATAGTCGAAGTGTTATAGTCATTAATTCATTTGTTATGTTTGTTGTATCTGAGTCGTAAACTAATCGCAGTCCACATTCGAAATCTAATGTATCGCAACCTTCATGTTCTTTTGTAACTTCAATTTGCTGTTGAGTATTTCTTCTCATTTTAGCTGCAGCCGAAGTACTAGGCATTTAATCGGAATATGATAGATACCCTAACTCGTGGAATATATTATCTAATCCACATAAACTTTATTCTGTTTGAATTGGAGATGGTGGTGACCGCTGCAAAACCTGCACAAATTTTTCTGTCAAACGTGCTTTCTTGGGTGTTTATTACACGTGGTTGTATACATGGAATTGAATTAAAGTAGGAAACATCAAATGATGGTGTGACACACTTTTCTTCTCTTATTGACAGCGATGGTATATGTAATACTCCACCAACTTGCAAAAGGGGATTTTCGTTTCTGAGAGTTAAATAATGATTCACCATGTCCTCCGTCGACATAGGTTGTTCATAGTATTCTTCAATAGGCTGTTGCAGAATAGATACAAAATCAAGTACGTTCTTTAGTGTGCTGATATATATACCGTTCTGTGCCACTGTTCCGATAGGAGACAAATCTTCATCAAAGAAATCAATTTTTGTTTTTAATTTTTAGGTTTCTTTAATATTTTATGAAAAAATAAAAGTTTACTTTTTGAGTTGTAGTTGATCACTGCAATAACACTGCATCTGACGAATAGTATTTATAACAACATTTTAGTATTGATGCGTAAAGGGAAGGGATTTCATCGAGTCAGTTGTTAGAAAACGAATCGATAATTTAAAATTTTCCTGGAGGTACAGCAATTGACAAGTATAAGAAGCCCGGAAAGATCGCGTTGATTCTGACATAGCTTAAAATCATGAATTGAGAACACCTGAAAAATGGGATACGACCTTATTACTAAAAGTGTCATTTAACTAAAGGTGTATAGTTAGTTTTCCTGGTAGTACAGCAATTGACAAGTATAAGAAGCCAGGAAAGATCGCGTTGATTCAGATATGACTTAAAATCAAGAATTGAGAACACCTGAAAAAGGTGATACGATCTTTTTACTAAAAGTGCATAGTTATATAGTTTGTCAAACAATTCTTTAGAATAAAATAATTGTTTGAAGATTTTCACTTAAATTGTTAATAATAACAAAGTATTTTACATTAATTTTCTTGCATAATATTTTTGTTTAATCATTTTAAACTATAATTCATAAAAAAAATTATGTTTTTTGTTACATTAGAAAAAATATTGAACAAATGAGCATAATGTCCAATTTTTAAAAAAATCTTTAGAAAATGTTTTGAAAAACCATAGTAGGCGATGCAATTGATGTCAGAAACGTAATCAACAGCGTAGTACTACATACCACTTGACATTCAAAGTAAAAATATCATTTAGAAACGACAATAGAAAGGGCAGTTTCATCACTTAAAAATGGCGGACAAAAGAACGAGTGATAATGTTATTCAATTGGTTTATTTCAACATCCACAAAGGAAAATCAGCCAAGGAATTAGCCGAAATGTTTTCGTTGAAACTGGCAACAGTATATAACATAATAAACCGCGCAGAAAAGGAAGGTAGGCTTGAGCTGAAGCAGTCACCAGGGAGACCAAAAAAGTTTACAAGAAGAGATGAACGAAAAATAGTAAAAACTATTGAAGATGTCCCTTACGCCAGCACAAGATCTTTGGCTCTCGACCTAAAAAATGACTGCGGAGTTGAGGTCTCACATGAAACTATTCGAAAAGTACTCATCGAAAACAAATATTCATCACGTGTAGCCAGAAAAAACCTATACTTTCACACGCGAATATTGAAAAAAGGTTATCTCTTGCAAAAAGCCACGTTTCCCTCCCTAGAGATTATTGGGAAGATGTTATTTTTTGTGACGAAACGAAAATAATGTTATATTATCATGACGGACCACAAAAAGTTTGGATTAAACCATTAACTGCATTGGAAACAAAGAACATTATACCCACTGTAAAATTTGGAAAATTATCCGTAATGGTATGGGGTTGTCTATTGAGCAAAGGAGTTGAAAAAATCAAAATTTTAAACGAAGTAATGACAAAGGAAGTTTACCTTGACATTTTAAAGAATGATTTAGTTCCAGTGTTGCCAAGTTTGGAATTGTTGACCCAGATAATAACCAACGTTATAAATATAAACTGTACCAGGACAACGATCCCAAGCATAAATCCTAATTATGCCAGTCTTGGCTCTTGTATAACTGTTCAAAAAGTTTAGACACGCCCGCCCAAAGTTTCAACTTAAATCCTATTGAAAATTTGTGGACGCTCTTGAAAAAAATGATGCTAGAACAATCAATTAATTAAATATATAGAAGAAGAGTGGGAAAACTTCCACTAGAATACGATTTAAAAAAATTAATTGGGTATATGGAAAGAAGGCTGTGAGCAGTAATTGTTGCTAACGGGAAATACACCAAATATTGACCAATTTATAGCTATATTATCATGACGGACCACAAAAAGTTTGGATTAAACCATTAACTGCATTGGAAACAAAGAACATTATACTCACTGTAAAATTTGGAAAATTATCCGTAATGGTATGGGGTTGTATATTGAGCAAAGGAGTTGGAAAAATCAAATTTTTAAACGAAGTAATGACGAAGGAAGTTTACCTTGACATTTTAAAGAATGATTTAGTTCCAGTGTTGCCAAGTTTGGAATTGTTGACCGAGATAATAACCAACGTTATAAATATAAACTGTACCAGGACAACGATCCCAAGCATAAATCCTATTTATGCCAGTCTTGGCTCTTGTATAATGGTTCAAAAAGTTTAGACACGCCCGCCCAAAGTCCCGACTTAAATCCTATTGAAAGTTTGTGGACGCTCTTGAAAAAAATGATGCTAGAAGAATCAATTAATTAAATATATAGAAGAAGAGTGGGAAAACTTCCACTAGAATACGATTTCAAAAAATTAATTGGATATATGGAAAGAAGGCTGCAAGCAGTAATTGTTACTAACGGGAAATACACCAAATATTGACCAATTTATAGCTTATAAGTGAACCAAAAGCATTTTCTAAAGAAATATTTGACATAATTTAAAATGAGTTTTTAGTTGCTTTTTAGTTTTTACATACATTACTGAATTAATATTTACTTTTTTTGTTTACTGTTCAAAATCATATAAATACAATGATTACCTTAAAAAAATAATAATTTTTTTTATTATATTTCCAGTATGCCTTGTTAAACTGAATTTTTTCAAATAAAATTAGTTTTCTAAAGAATTGTTTGACATACTGTATATACTGGTTGTATACCAAATGACAAGAAACCCGGACAGACAGCGTTGACTCTAATATGAATTAAAATCAAGAAAAGAGGAAACGACCTTTTCACATGCTAAAAATGAACCTATAATTTAAATTTCATAACACAACCTTAGAGTCGTCATCGAAATAAAGGTAACATTAACACCCAACCAAGCCAAATGACAAGTACAAGTAGCCTGGTGACAGACAGACTACGTTGATTCTCCATGAATCTTCTAAGACGGTATACCATCATTTCACTTCAAACTCAAGGTGAAACATACCCGATTCTATCAGTATAAAACAAATTGAAGCCACTCCCAAAATCTTCCCTTGCAAAACGCACACACAAAGTATGTATTAGTATGTACACAAAATCTTTTCAGAAAACACTGTACGAAAAGAATAACATTATGTATGCGCAAGAGTAAAGATGGGTTCAAAGAACTGGTCAACCTAGCCACGCTTCTATGATACCGGTTTATGAAAAGAGGGAGGACATAGAATATACTCTCCGAAAAAATAATTAAAATTCATCTGAGCCACGCTTCAATTAATTTAACCCAAAGTAAGAAAGGGAAAATGTCAAAAAAAAACAATTCAAACTCTCCTGAGCCACACAAAGAACCAAGCTTCCAGGGAGAGGCAAGTGCCCAAAAAGCACTTAATACTTTTCTAAGCCATGCTTCAACAAATTTAACCCAAGTAACAGGGAGGGATAGGTTGCGAAAAAACAATTAAATTTCTTCAGAGCCACGCTTCAATGAATTTAACCCAAAGTAACAGAGAGGGATAGGTTCTGAAAAAACAATTAAAAGTCTTCTGAGCTACCATTCAATGCATTTAACCCAAAGTAACAGAGAGGCAAGTGCCGAACAAACATGTTAAATCTTCTGCGCCACGCTTCAATGAATTTAACCCAAAGTTACAGAGAGGCAAAAGCCGAAAAAACACTTAACTCGCCTTGCTTAAACTGCAAAAACACACAAAGTACCAGGCTCCCAGAATTTAACCCCTCAAAAAAGAGAAAATTTTCACGGTCCAATGATTTTAACCCCTTCCAAAATATAGGGGTAGGTCCGAGTAAGCACTTAAACCGCCTGCATGAAGTAGTGCCTACTACTTTCAACATCCTCTACTACTGATGTTGAAAAAGTACAACTACGGTAGCTCAAAGACAGTGTATAACATTGTCACTGGTGACGAATCATGGATCTGTGCATATAAACTCGAAACAAAACAACATGTTCTTTCAAAAAGAGCCAAATCCAACAAAAGTTGTTTGTGGAAGAAGTACATCGAAGCAAATGATTGCGTACGGAGCTATTTGACCGCTCAAGATGTCAAATTGATGGGCCATCTACCGTACAGCCCTGATTGGGCATCGAGTCAAAAAAATTATTGCAACAATAAGAAACTCTGTCCAGATTTAGCTATACTTATATATCCCAAATACACATTCATCCAATTCTTCTGTTTTTGAAATATTTTGGCCCAACCAATGATGTTGTTGAAATTGAAGAAAAGCGGTCCAGATTTACATATAGCTTCTACCTATATGTTCATCATGTTTCTTTCGCGCGACAACCTCAAGTACCTCCACACCAAAGTTGTTTTGTCGCTGTCATTTTTCCATGAAAATAATGTATAACATTTGATTTAATAACCATTTAACAAGTTATTTTTGATGTGTTTTCACAATTAATAAAAAAATTACTGGAAACAAGAATTTTGCAAATCTTTTATAGGTTCTTTCATATTTTACTATGCAAAGTAGCAAGAGAGCTAAAGTCGACCTTGGTCGACGTTTTTATACAATGCACTTTTGGATGTTCGGAAAAGCCAACTGGAAATAGAACATTAAAAACATGTCATATTTAGATTTGTCAGAAAATGTCACCTTTTTTAGTAAAATCAGTTGAACATATATGTGGGACATATGTTTATCTTAATTTGAATTGATTTGCTCAAATTTCAACAAAGGTTATACTTGGCATAAAGAACTAACTTGTACCAAAGGTCATAAAGATTGGATATGATATGTGGCTTCTAGAACTAAAAACATACAAATCGCATTTACACATATGCGAGAGCTATATCTAAATCTAAACCGATTTCCATATATTTCCATAACATCTATGCTTCGTCCACATTTCATCGAGATGACATGTAATATGTGTTTTCTAGAGCTAAGAGCATAAAAATCAGATGAACATATATGTGGTAGCTATATCTAAATTTGAACTGATTTTCTTCAATTTGCCTTTTGTCTCACCGTTCTTATACTCTGTACCACTCTGAAGAACAGAGAGTTACGAGTATAAGTAAGTTTCATGGAAAATGTTTGTAACTACCAAAAACATTTAATCCAGACCCACTCAGCACCCCTAGCCGATTCGATTTAACGGTGTCTGCCTTTTTGTCCATCTAAAGTTTGTAATAAAAGTACATGCCGTAACTATTGTCCGATTTTACTAAAATTTGGCAAAAGTAAGTGTTTTAGACTAATGACGGACGCTATTGAAATTAAGGAAAATCGGTTCAGATTTAAATATAGCTCCCACCTTTATTTCATCCGATTTTTATATTTGTAGCTCTAAAAGCCCCATGCGGACGTTATTAAAATTTTAAAAAAATTGTTCAGATTTAGATAAAGCTCCCACTTATGTTATGTTATCTGATTTTTCTGTTTTTAGCTCTAGAAGCCACATCTTACATCTAATCTTGATGAAATTGAGCACATGCCAGTTCTTTGTCCTTCCTTGGTCAAAGAACTGGCATGTGCTCAATTTCATCAAGATTAGATGTAAGATGTGGCTTCTAGAGCTAAAAACAGAAAAATCAGATAACATAACATAAGTGGGAGCTTTATCTAAATCTGAACAATTTTTTTAAAATTTTAATAACGTCCGCATGGGGCTTTTAGAGCTACAAATATAAAAATCGGATGAAATAAAGGTGGGAGCTATATTTAAATCTGAACCGATTTTCCTTAATTTCAATAGCGTCCGTCATTAGTCTAAAACACTTACTTTTGCCAAATTTTAGTAAAATCGGACAATAGTTACGGCATGTATATATATATATATATATATATATATATATATATATATATATATATATATATATATATATATATATATATATATATATATATATATATATACATATATATATATATATATATATATATATATATATATATATATATATATATATATATATATATATATATATATATATATATATATATATATATATATATATATATATATATATATATATATATATATATATATATATATATATATATATATATATATATTTCAAATCTTAATTCGCCAATTTTTTGTTGAGTTAAAAATGCAGTGTGTAAGGGACAATTTTTTTTAGTAATATAATGGTATGGGGATGCTTTTCATATTACAGAGTCGCACCCTCATATCGCATATAGGATATAATGGATGTGAGATTATATACAAATATTTTAAGAGACGTCATGTTGCCTTATGCTGAGCGGCAAATGCCGCTTGAAAATAAATAATAATAATTCCAAAAAAAACGGTTATTTTTATGTTAGGCCAGTTACTTTTGCGGTCGCCCTCGTATATATAAATATATATATATAATATATAGATAATGCTCCTTCACACACTTGTTCCTTAAATACTTCTTTCTTCAAATCTTTTACATACGTGTGTGTGTGAATGAAAGTAATATGTTCTCGTACTGAAAAGAAACGTCAGTCGGGCAGTCTGTCAGTATGGCAGGAATTGTTTGAGTGAGTCGCATATATCTCACTCTTTGACTATAATACTACACATATGCAAAATCAATGCAATGCTTCGTATATGTGACGCGCAAAATAGAATGGGACCTAAGGTTAAAAACCAGTTTTGTTCAGGAGAGCCATTTTAAAGATTAGGTCCCTTTATATTTGCGCTTAGAATCGTCGACTTCACTTTCATAAAACGTGCATATCTGTGGGAGGGAACACTTTTGGGGCATGGGATCGGTCTCATCCGATGCTCAGATGTTGTCCACATCAAAAAAAAAGTGAAAAGTTGATGAAAAGTTTTGCTCAGGAGAGTCATTTTAAAGGTTAGGTCCCTTTCTATTTGCGCTTAGAATCGTCGACTTCACTTTCATAAAACGCTCATATCTCTGGGAGGCAACACTTTCGGGGCATGGGATCGATCTCATTCGATGCTCAGATGTTGTCCACATCAAAAAAAGAAAAAAAAATGAAAATTGATTTTTTTACCCTCAGGTCCCTTTCTCTATGCGCTGTCACATATATAGATTGTTAAACTAGTAGAAACCATGTCAGCAGCACACATATATGGTACCGAAGAGCCGGCCGACACTAACGTGCGTCTACCAGATGGTGATGTGTTTGCTTTAACTTTGCTGACTTACTTTTCTTTCCCTCTTTGACAAACTACAACAAAAACCTGATTTTATTAGCTTGTGGAGTAATTCACACTTTTAAAAAATAATAACAACAAACAAAAAAAAAACTCTAAGTAACTAACACGAGTAAGTATTTGTGCCAGAGAACCACGTTATTGAATTGGACCCATACATATGTATATGTTCATCCGATTTTATGTCTTTAGTTCTAGAAGTTACATATTACAACTTATCTTGATAAAAATTGGCGCACTTTAGTTTTTCCGACCAAGGAAAAAAACTAATAAAACTTAAGAAAATCGGATCAGATTTAATAAACCTCCCTCATATATGTTTATTTGATTTTTCTGTTTTTAGCAATAGAAGCCACATCTAATCATAAACTTTCAGTAAACTTTTTAGGCCAACCAATGACGTTGGTGAAATTGAAGTAAAGTGGTTCAGCTCTTAGACAGTTGTGTGAAAAATAATAGAGCCACCTGCGGCTCTATAAAATAAATGTTTTTTTACCTTGTACAAAATAATTCTTAATTCTTAAAACAAGTTTTTTTGTGCTTTATAAGTAAGTCTCCTTCTTTCTGAAATCTCGTTATTTTGTCTGCAATTGAAGCTTGAATGGATATTCCAACAGGACAATGATCGTAAACATTCATCGAAGATGGCAAAGCCATGGTTCAGGGTCAACCATGTAAAGGTTTTGGGGAGGCCTTCACAGTTTCTAGACCTAAATCCCATCAAAAACTTGTGGAGCGAGGTTAAAAGATGTCTTAGAGGAAAGAATCCATCAAATAAAGATGAGCTGTGGACAATGGTTGAGACTGCATGGAAGAACATTCCAGTCACGACTTGTCAAAAGGTAGTTTACTCTCTGCCGAGGCGCTGCTTTGCAGTAATAAAATATAATGGTAGTTCTATAGAGTACTGAGATAGTATATACAGTTATGTTGGCAATTATTTTATTAAAGATATCATTATTTTTTCTTTTTACTAATTTCAGGAGGTTTGTTTAGATGGCTCTATTTTTGTTCACAGAGAAAATAAATGTATATGTGACGCGCAAAATAGAAAGGGGCCTAAGGGTAAAAACCAGTTTTGTTCAGGATAGCCATTTTAAAGATTTAAATACGTGTATTTTTGGTGTATCATCACTTTCATCAAACACCATCACTTTCATTAAACATAAAACTTTATCTGGGAGGGCACACTTTTGGGCATGGGATCGGTCTCATTCGATGCTCAGATGTTGTCCACATCAAAAAAAAATGAAAATTGATTTTTTTTTACCCTTAGGTCCCTTTCTCTATGTCACATATACCTATTCTTCTTTAAAAAATTTTTAGTGCTATAACTTCAAATATTTAATTTTTTTTAGCTCGTTTGTTTTATTTTGGTCTTTTGCTAATAATACTTCAAAAAAACAACAAAAACGTTTATAGAAAATTATTATCTGTCTAAATTTTTTGGTATTGAAATTGAGGTTTGCGGGTCTCTCTATTATTTTTCACACCACTGTATGTTCATCCAATTTTTTGTTCTTAGCTGAAGAAGCCACATCTTACATCCAATATTGATATAATTTACGACAAGTAACTTTTTTAACAAAGGAGAACGCTGCGTTCATCCGATTTATTTTAGCTTCAGAAGCCACATATTACATCTAATCTTGATGAATTTAGGTACTAGTAATATCGTCGTGCCAAGGACGGACGCAGTTCAAATTGGAGAAAATCGGTTCAGATTAATATAAATTTCCCACATATTTGTATGTGTATGTCCGATTTGAACAAAAACAATGAAACTTTCTCACAAAATTTTAATATGACATTAGTTTTCAAATCTGGTTAAATTGGATCCAAAAACGTTTTTTCAGTTTGCTTTTTGAACATTCAGGAGTTTAGGGTACACTTTATTATAGCCAGCAACACCGGACTTTAGTTTTTTTTTGTTAGTTTGTCGTGTCGGTTTGGTATGAATGCTTCCATAAGGACATGTGTAAATAGAATTTCACATTTAAATGAATTTTGTCGTGTCGATTCTAAAAGTATTTTATGTTGTCTCTTCGAAATACCACCGTAACAGATTTCGTGTATACAATATGAAAGTTGTACATTGTGTTCGAGTAATTATTTTTAGCGGCCTAAAATATACTTATACAATATGCGCACATAATAAAAAAGAACAGCATGAAGGGGTTGTCGGGCAGCGAATGAGAGTAACCAAGTCAAGCGAAACAATGCCAATTATGTCGACAGCTCTTCTGCCGATTACTTCACATACGTCTTTTGGCACGGATACACTTTTCCATTTCGATGAGTTCACGATTGTGTGCATTTATGTAGATGTAGCGGGGCTGCCATGCTACCGGATTCTACTGCGGATGCAAGTGGCCCATATAAACATATCTCAGAAACCCTAACCATTTTTGCGCCGTCCATCTTCCGTTTTAATCAGAACATGTGCTTCCAAACAATCATGCTCTCGAATCTGCACACATTCATACGTAAACTTGATCAGGCCTTTTCATAAGAAGACCCACTAGAAGGCCTCTTTTTAGATCCAATGCACATTCATCAATGCCTTCCAAAGTTGGCATTTCAGAAGGACTTCTTTGCAAACGAAAGATGATCCCCACACATTCTTATGTATCTTTAAAAAGGCTTGCTTCTTCAATCAATCGTTGGTGAATTCTTTGATGAAGCATCCAAGAAGGCCTTTATATATTCAATGAAAGAGATCCAATAACAAGTCCTGGCTACCTTCTGGTGAAGGCAGCACGGAAGGTGTTTGCCACAGCGATGGACAATCAAGATACAGTGGTTCACAGCTTATTTCAACCAGCACCTGGTCTGAAATTTAAACGAGTATAACTTCTGAACGAAACGAGATATCAAAAAATTAAATGCAGGTTGTTTAGATTAGGTATAAAAAATCAACAAAGTAAATTTATTCAGTTCAAAATATTTTGATATCTTATAACCTAATAACTAATAAAACCGGCTCAAACAAAACACATTTTTTGTAAAATATTGGAATAATTTGTGAACTGTAGTACTTTGTATGTCCTCCTTTTTGATCTATAACCGCTATCAGACTTTTTGGCATGAATTCTTTCGAGTTGTTTGTGGGTGTGATTTTCCCCCAATCCTCCTTCAAAGCTTTTTTATGTCATTTTTGTTTGTTATAAGGTGATTGCGAACGTTTTGATCCAAAGTCGCCCATAAATTTTTTTATTACATTGAGATCCAGTGATTGTGCTGGTGGTGCCATAAGGCGAGGTCAATTGCAAATGAGCCAAGATTGAACAATGCCGGACTTATGTTTTGGGTCGTTATCTTGATAAAACCAAAACTTGAAACTTGCAACAAATTACTTTTTAATAAGTCGAGGTAGATAGTCTTGTCTATTGTAGTCTCTATAAATACCAAATTTCCAACACCATTGGCTGACATGCAGGCCCAAACCGCGACGCTTCTACCGGCATGTTTAATTGTCGCTTTCAAATTCTTTTTGCAACTTGGTATTAAGTTTGCGCCAGACTTATGGCTGTCCGTCAGATCCAAAAATTTTCAAATTGGACCCACATTGTCCCAGAAGCTTTGGTCATTGTTAATATGCTCCTTTGCAAACAAATATCGGCTTTGTTGATTTTTCTTGTTAATGGAGGATTTCTTGCTAGTACTACAAGACTAACCCATTTCATTTTTAACTTCTATTGCCAGTTTAGGAGCCGAAAGCTTTGTATGTTCTCTTATTTTTCTAAAAATGTATTGCTCGTCCGTTTCATTAAATATTTTGTTAGGGGCTTTTCTGCATTTATTATGGATATTATACTCTGTGCAGTAGAACCACTTAACCCGGCCATTTCTGCTTTATTTCGCTGTGGATAATTATTTTTTAAATGGCTGCAGACCAACTTTTGCTGCTCGATTGTAGTACGTCAACCCATGTTCACAAACGTCGCTAATGATTTTTTTTTAATATTTTTACCCTCCACCACTCTTAAGAACAGGGTAGTATATGTTAGTGTCATGTCACATAGTTATGACGATGTTTGTCTGTCCGTCCGCAATCTTACTACAGGTCGCAGTAGCTGTCTGATTTTTATGAATTTTGGCAAAAGTAAATTTTTGGATCGAGGACAGACGCTATTTAATCAATCCAATTTATATAGGACCACATCGGTCCACGTTTCTTTATAGTTCCTATATAAAGGTCCATATCGTTGTGATGCCCTGCCGTTTTAGAAGTCTCGTTTTTAATTCGATCAAGTAAAGCATAGAGCGTTGTGTGACTTATTCCCCGCAAACTTGATCCTTTGTTAGAGTGTCGTTCCGATCTCGCAAACACCTGAGTGGGAGTTCAAAGATCCTGATCTAGGGTGTTCAAAGATCGCTGAGCTGTCGCAGCCTAAGTATCCGGGAGTGCCGTTACAAGGTCTCTCGACGTCCCTGCTTTGAGAGACAGAGTTTCGACCCAGATCTCCCTTCCCAGTACGGAAGAAGCCTTTCAGGAAGACCAAAACAATAAGTTGATCCCGTATAATCAAACAATTTAAACTACCACATAAACTGCTTAAATCTTCTGTGACGTTCCCTTCCCCCGCGACCTTATCCCCAACAACCGAAGGAAACTCTTCGTTACAGTACCAGTTTTTCCAAAATATCAACGTTAACATCCCCTACTTGTTTGTATTGGCTTAAAACGGAATTTCCGCTTGGGATTTTTACAATTATCTATACTTGGACAAATGAAAAGAGCAGTTGTTTTTGCATATCGTAGGTCTCATTCAATTTCGATCCAAACGCAAATTCAACGTTTTTGAGTTAGCAGTGTTTCGCAAAGTTTTTGACCTGCTCTTTCGGAATTTGAAACCAAGATTTTTCCACCTCGTTTGGTGTTTTTGTTCAGTAAGTCTATCTTCTTGAATTCAATTATGCGTTTCATTCGAATGAGCTGTACGAGACATTGACGGGACCGGTTTAATAAAACGTAATACACAGTACATACATATGTACAATGTAATTGTGAAATATTGGGAAACAATTTAATATTGTAACTACAATTGTGCATTATTACATTTTAAAACAAATTAAATGTGTAAAACAATATAAGGAAAAAATGTGAAAAATTTGTGAAAAAGCATAACCACCATAACTATAAAATGTTACCAACTTATAAAATACTTGTAACATTATAAAAAAGCTGTGTATATTTTATACAAAGTGCTTTAAAATAAGAAGCATGGACACATTGCGAAAAACCGTTATTCATTAAAATAGTAAAATAGACAGCAACAACTCACAAAGATGTTACTAAAAAAATTCAATTACACAAAAGATAATAACCGTTGTTTTATTTCACAGTGAACAAAAAAAATCCTGGTAGCATACAAAAGTGGAACGAAATACCATGTGATCGCATTAAACAATTACGAAGATAATGTTACGAAGATGTGAACTATCCAAACATTAAGAGAAATGCATCACATCATATTGACCTGCTGCAATTAAAGTATTTGGATTCAACATTTGATTTCTCTGCAGATTTATCACCACAGTAATTGTTATACAAGCTAAAATGTTAATTTTGCCATTGTTTTATTTAACTGTAAATTTCCATTTACGATAAAATAAATTTGGAAAACATGTAGAACATAAAAATGACAACGTATAATTTTACTATATTATATTTTCTTATCCATAAGATATGTAATGTATTTTATCTAATATTATTTATTTCTTTAATCTGCCAAAATAAAATCGAATGCGATAAAACTTAAAATAAAAAATAATGCAAAATAAAATTAAAATAAACGAATATGCTGAGCTACTGATGAAAAATTATAATTCAATTCAAAATGGATTCAGCTTATCAAAAGAAATCATATGTTAGCATGTGTGCATCTATTCGATTCCTATTTGGACAAATTTAATTTGATTGAGGAACTTACTGAAGTAAATTTAAGTGCTAGGAGGTCAAGGCAAAACTATTAGTAGAACAGGCAAACGAAATGTAAGAACACCAGGGTCTTGCTTTTCGAAATAATAATCGGAACTATAACAACAACTACCATAGGAGAAATAACTCCAATTCATCTCATGGACATTCTAGTGGAAGCTACTTTCATAAGGTAAAAATACCGTAAATATGGAGACAACCATTCCTTCCTAGATAATATTTGTAACACTTATTGAAACCATTACCATCGTTACGCATCTTATCAGACGGCCTCAGATATTGCTTTATCGTTAACGTAGAGAACCCTCAACGAACTGTGTTGTAAGATGAGCAAGATAACAATTAAAGAATCAATAGCGCTTTAGATCAGTTTATAGTTGAAACCTGAATTACGCCGATTTTATCCATTTAAATTTAACAGTTATGAATAAATCCAGCACTTTTCTTGTTGACACCCAGCCCGATATATCTTTAATTAAATCTTCATGTCTTAATACTAATATAATTCTTAACGAGAGTCAAAAAATTAGTTTAACAGTTATAACGACAAAGGCTGTATCAACATAGGAATTAGGAAAACCGATATACGCATTTCGAATTGTATAATCCCACAAATTTATTGGCATAGAACAATAAATGTAGCATAGAACAATAAATGTAGCATAGAACAATAAATGTAGTGTTGATTATGAAATTATGACGATATCAGTTTTTGTCCGGAATACAAGACTAAGAATGCATGGTACAAGTGGTAATATCTGCCTTGATGTGAGGTTAACATGGTTTTAATTTTGAAAAACGCTGCAGGGACCATGTTTGTTGACTCCCAAGAGGTGTGGAATGTTTGCATTTCCTTTTGTCGATAGCATTATTATAATCAGTTGTAGTAAGAATTTAAATAATTTAAAAGATATTTTTTAGATTTTGAGAACGCATAATTTAGAGACTAGACTTATAAGTGCAATTTCTTTAGATCTGAAGCCACAAATGTACAGCGGATGGTCTCTTGCCCAATGATTTCAAAATCATTGTCATTAGAAATTATACAGTTTCATACGTTAAAGATCGCGTTCGATGCTTTGTGGTGCTCCATCAATTTGGCTTTATTGGAAGGATAATTTTATGCCATTTATGTTTAAATATGATTTCGGGCATGTGGCCGCCGCGACTGGCTCGAATAAAGCCAATTCTACAGGTCCAATTTTCAACCACTTTTTGGAACATATGGGGCCGTATGTTGGCAATAACGCCACGAATGTTGGCTTCCAAGTCCCCTAACGTTTCTGGTTTGTTGGCGTAGACGAGCGACTTCACATATCCCCAAAGAAAATAATCCAATGGTGTCAAATCACACGATCTTGGTGGCCAATTGACAGGTCCATTCCGCGAAATTATGCGCTCATCGAATATTTCCTTCAATAATTCGATTGTGACGTGCGCTGTGTGGCATGTAGCGTCGTGTTGTTGGAACCACAACTCATCCACATTCGGGAACAAAATAGTCGGTTATCATGGCTCTATACCGGTCTCCATTAACGGTAACTGACTCTCCAGCATTATTTCGGAAGAAGTATGGCCCAATGACTCCACCAGCCCATAGAGCACACCAAACAGTCAGTTTTTGTGGATGTAATGGCGTCTCAAGGGTCTCATGTGGATTCTCTTCACTCCAAATGCGGCAATTTTGCTTGTTGACGTAGCCATTTAACCAAAAATGAGCCTCATCACTGAACAAAATTTTGTGATGAAAATCAGCATCGAGATGAATCTCATTTTCGGCCCATTTTGCAAGCGTTGTTCTTTTGTCAACCTGTTCATGATGAAATGGCAAACCAAACTAAATATTAATCACTTGACAGCTGACAAAATGGCCGCCAGTTAAAAAAGTGATGCCAACTTAAAGTTCTATACCCCAATAAAAAACACCCTTTATAATAGGAATTTTATTCAAAATTTTGCAACTTTAGCAGCACTTCTAAATTTTCTAACAGAAAGAACAATTAAAAATTAGCGATGCCAAAACTTGTTTGAGAAATTGAAATCTGCTTTAATATATCCGAGAATATGGCAGTACCCAGACTTTAAAAGGTTTTTTTAATTACAGTCGACGCTTCTGAAACGGGTTGTTGAGCAATATTGAAAGAAAGTGATTTGCCAATTCATTTTGATTCTGAATCATAGTACTAGTGTAAAATTGCTTAGTTCTGAACCAGTGGTCGGATTTTTGCAAAATGCACAATTTTTTTGTTTTGTTTTTTTTGGAAGCAGCACACATTTATTTGTTTTTGTTAATTAACAAAAAAAATTGCATTTTAGTCAAATAGTCATAACTTTGGGACGGTAGGACCTCTGAGCTTCGCTTAGATAGTTTTGGAAATGTAAGAGGTATATTTTACCTATCTTTTAAGAGAAAAAGGCCCTTGCATTTTCGGGCATGGTCGTACATGAACATATTTTCATGAAATGAGCCAAGGAATACGTTGGTGACATTTGTCCAGTTGTGAATGCATCACCCTGTATAAAAGTCCGTGTTCGAAGCTTACCCGAATCATACTGTGTGGGCCAAAAGCTACCATGGGGTTAATAACTTTAATTACTTTTTCGTTTATTATTTTTTTGTATTTTTTTCTCAGATTCTATAATATACAAAATGGCATTTTTTTTTACACTAAGTTTGAAAAATAATGTCTCTAAAATGACCCCTCATTTAAGAGCATTTTCCATAACATCTTTTAATATTTGTGGCTGTAGCATTCGAAGCTCTGCAACAATGCTGGCCTTGAGTTAAAGGATTGTCTCTGGCTTTTTCATATATACTCGCTCCTCTAAATAACCCCAAAGAAAATCGTCGGGTGCTGACAAATCTTGCGATCGCACTGGCCAAATAATTTCCGAATTTCTGGAAATTATTCGCTCTCCTAAAATTTGACTTAAAAGTGCCATTGTGTCTCGGGCATTGTGGGCAGTGGCTTCTTCCTGCTGAAACCACATCTCTGGTCTGTCTTCAAGAGCAGGTCGTAAAAATTTTTTATCATAAACCGATACCGATCTCCATTTACGGATACAGTAATTCTATCTTCATTCTCGAAGAAGTAAGGTCAAATGATATTTGCAGATGTGATCCCATACCAAACTGTACACCTAATGGGATGCAATTGGCGTCGATGAATAGCTCTTGGATTTTCAGAACCTACAATTCTGTTTATTAACAAAGCCATTTAAATGAAAACGAATTTGCGTTAAAATAAATGATCGCTGATTTAAATAATAAAATTCTAGAATTCTGCTTTGTTCAGCTGTGAATCACTCCATTATTTATTCGCCAAGTGTTATTTACATAATCTAAAAAAAAAACTAAAAAAAAATTTCTAAACGAAAAACCGCATGGTAACTTTTGGCCCACCCTGTATTAGAACTCTCTGAATATAATTCTATAGTTAAATGTATAGAGGGTAAAACGAATGTAGGTAGAAATGCCTAATTAAGGATTTCAATTAATGAATTAAGGAATACTGGCTAGAACGTTTTTTTCGTAACAACACGATCAATGTCTATGAAGAACGAGAATATGAAAATTGAGTTAATTGATTTAAGAAAACCAAATGAGCCTGATAATTAACGACAAATTTTCACAAGATTTCGAATAGAAATTGCCCGAATTAGGACCGACATTATTTTTGACAATTAGAAACTACAGAAAGTACGAATGAATAAATATGACAGCGCATAGAGAAAGGGAACTAAGGATAAAAAAAATCAATTTTCATTTTTATTCTTTTTTTGATGTGGACAACATCTGAGCATCGAATGAGACCGATCCCATGCCCCAAAAGTGTTCCCTCCCAGAGATATGCGCGTTTTATGAAAGTGAAGTCGACGATTCTATGCGCAAATAGAAAGGGACCTAATCTTTAAAATGGTTCTCCTGAACAAAACTGGTTTTTAACCTTAGGTCCCTTTCTATTTTGCGTGTCACATATATAAAAAATTTAGGAAATTACATCGGTTGACATTAAGATTATTAACGAAACAATTAGTTTAGACTACATGCCTTTGAGGCTTCAATTTGAAGCCAATGATCACAAAATCTTCAGAGCTGAATGGCCAAAAGATGATTTAGTTTTTACAATTTGTTGGACAAGATTTAAAGGATCATGCTATAAAAATATTGAAAACATTGGAAATTATTATGACTGAACCAATCGAGACTATAACTATTGAGAATGTGAAGCAGAAATGTATGCGAATATCGTAGGCGGGCATTGTGGTCGGAAGAAATTATATGCAAAGATCCGAACGAAATATTCCGGAGTCTAGTTTAAATAAAGTGAGACCAGGTAATATTGAAAAACTTATTTTAACTCCAACACCGACTGATGCATTAGACGTTAGGGTATTGGACACTACCGATGCATTACCTCTGTCAGCTTATGGGAATAAATACACTTAAACTTTGATATGTGACTTATCGAAATATCTAGTTGCTATACCTATCCCTAACAAATCAAACCGAACTGTTGCCCGAGCAATATTTAAATTTTTTTTTAATATATAGGAAAATGTATACTCGTACAGTAAGACCCGATCAAGGAACAGAATTTAAGAGTAATGTTTTCATTGAGCTATGTAAATTTCTAAAAATATAATTGAAATTTTAAAGTACATATCATCACCAAAGGCCCATTTCTGGGTCAACGGCAAAGTCAATAAACAAAATTTGCGCATTTGGGCTGAAGTGCAACAAGAAGAGGTTCAAGAGGTGCCATTATACCCAGAGAAAACCACGGTTGGGTGCGGTTTATAAGCTCGTGGAATCAACGGTGCATATTTTTTCAAAAATGATGATGGCCGGAACGTAACCGTGAATGGTGTTCGCTATCGCGCCATGATATCGATCTTTATGCTACCTGAAATTGAAGCCTGTAATCTTGACGACACTTGGTTTCAACAGGCCGGTGCCACTTGTCATACAGCTGCTCAAACAATGGATCTATTGAGAGGTCATTTCAAAAAGCAGCTAATTTCACGTTTTGGACTGGTGAGTTGGCCGCCTAGATCGAGTGATATCACACCTTTAGACATTTTTCTTTGGGGTAACGTAAAGTCCAAATTCAATGCTGACTAACCAGCTACGATTCAGGTTTTGGAAGCCAACATTACGCGTGTCATTAACGCCATACCGGTCGAAATGCTCAAAATTGGACCCTCAGAATGGAAACCCTGAGGCGTAGTTGCGGCCAACATTTGAAGGAAATTATATTCAAAAAATAAATGCCATGTAATGTTCTTTCAAATCACCAATAAAGATTCCACACTTGATTTGAATTTTTATAATTTTTTGTTCTGAAAAATTACCTCTAGATGGATCACCCTATATGAAGCACTCTATTTTTATAAAAGGAAGGTACGACTTGCTATTTATATTTCGGGTACTGCAATAAAACCACAATAATTTATCATTGGAAATGTTTTTTTTTATTGTTCTTCAAAAGAATGAATGAAAAATTAAATACATATGAGAATAAGTATTCATAATGTTAGACACTGATACGAGGGTTGCTATTTATATTCGGGTCCAACAATAACTTATCATTGGAAATGGATTTATTGTTTTTAAAAATATTTTCCTTTAAGATCAATACACTTTTGCATGCACAACAATTAATTTTCAAATCACTTTTTCACTCCGACTGAGGGCGATGAGCTATTTGACCACACAAGATGTCGAATTGATGGGCCATCCAGCATACAGCCCTGATTTGGCACCCAGTGACTTCTTCTTATTTCCTGGCATCAAGAAAAGAAATGCGTGGTCAACGTTTTTCATCGCCCGAAGCAGCTGTTGAATCGTTCAAAAATCATGTTTTGGAGTTGTCTTAATCGGAGTGGAAAAAGAGCTTCGAAAATTGGTTTGTGCGCATGTAAAAGTGTATTGATCTTAAAGGAGAATATTTTTAAAAACAATAAATCCATTTCCAATGTTAAGTTATTGTTTTTATCGCCGGACCCGAAATATAAATAGCTACCCTCGCATTAGTGTCTAACATTATGACTACTAATTCTCATATGTATTTAATTTTTATTAATATTTAAACATTTTCTTTTTATAAAAGGAATCTGTAGTGCCTTACCCGGTAATACGTAATTGTAACTGTTATACTTATACACATCGATTTATTCATTAAGTCTATCTTCTTGAATTAATCTTAGCTCCCCCATTATTGAATAAAGGAATTCAGTATAAACTCTGCACTTTAGTTATGCGTTTCATTTTAATGAGCAGCTGTACGAGCTTTTTTGATCCATATTCACATGAATTTTAATTTTTTTTTGTAATATATGATCCATATCCAAAAATATTGCATTTAACTACAATGTAAAAAAATAAATATGTTGTGCTATTTGGATTCATGTGCATAATTTATTTTTAATATGGAATTTGAAATGAAAAAATTATCGAAACTATAAAACTTAATTAAGAGATTCTATATAACTGCATAAAATACTCAAACCAAATACTTATTTTTATCATTAATTAACATTACAGACCAATTACCTTTTGACCAATTTTTATGAAATGGCAAAAAAACTATTATTTAGTTGGCAAGATTGTCCTAAATGTAAATTTGTTTAAAAACATTAGTATATTTTGAGACATTAATATGTTTGTGGAATCTGATGTTTCGGGTGATAATTTTATAAAAGATCAGAACTACGCGGCACAAACCCAGTTTATTTCATTAGCGAACATGCAAGTCAATTTTTTAAACAAGGTAAAGGAACCTGTTCCACAGATGAGCAGAAAACTGGTGTGTCTATGTTTTCCATATCCGTGCGAATTTTGATCCACCTAGTGATAGAACAAAATGCAATATTCATTGTCTCACGATCTGCTTGGCACTTTTTTCTTAGTACGAGTATAAATAGAAAGAGACTACTTAATCTTATTCACTCGAACAATTATATTACTACATAACCCAACCAAGAGTGCGGGACCACCACTTGTCGATATTGTATAGAGGGAACGAGCTGAACTATGCGTGTGGTTATTTATAGTTTACGCCATATGAAGCATCTCACAAGCGCATCATGGAAAATCCTTATCGTTGATTTTTCTTGTCCATTGTCGTTTATCAGATTTTATTAGCCTTTAATGCATTTGTATACGTGTGCGTTTTTTCTACCTTGAACTACGTGAATATTAATTCTAATAACAGTATTGACGTCTCACTGCCGACTGTACTTTTCCATTGATATTAACATTCTAAAATGTATGTTCCATGAAAATAGCGAAATATTACATAATCTCTGTTGGTTGATGCGGTTTGAAATCCATCTTAACAACATTTTTCCTACGTTTATATTTTAAATACAAATAAATGATGCATCCAATAATAACTAAAACAATTACTTTACTCAATGATAAGTGTCCTGCTGACGTGATGTAAATGTATACCTCTTATAATTAAATATTTTTTTAACTCTTCAGTCTGGCCCTTTAAAACAGCAACCTTCTTCGCATGGTCTATATTCATAGGTCTCAACGAACTCATGTTGAAGCTGGTCATACGCTTAACTTCGGTATGCAACATCATTTTGCCCTCGATAGTCTTCTTCGATGTCAGTTATATTATAGGTATTACGAGTATAACGGGATCTCCAGTTATTTCTGTATGATGGCTCTGTACTGATTGTCAGCGGAAGTAGTTTTATGAAAGATATCTAACATGAATTATCGTTTGCGTCCACCCAGGGCCATTTAACATAGCAAACGTATACTATAGGCGGTGGGAACTACTTAATTCTAGTCGTTAGATCAGTTGATATGGGTTCATATTGAAATTGTGTAACACAAACTGACATCTTACCATCTTTATCTGCATTATTTCGTTGTACATAACAGGCATTGGTAATACCCTGTGTAGATGGGAAACCTGATTGTTATATAAAGGAATTGATGCCGATATAACCATTTGAGTGACGATTAAGAAGGCCTTCGCTTTTATTAACCTATAGATGGTGCCTAGTTGGTTATATTTCTTGCCCGGTATTTATAGATCTTTTGGATATACTCTCGAAGTCGATTTATCTTGTTCTGGAGTTGCACTGACGTAGGCGATGATATGACCAACTGCCCATGATTTATATTGATCCGCAGTTCGTTTATCCTCGCCTGTACCATCTCATTCTCACCTATAGTAATTTGTATTTCTTTCCTCACAATGAAGAATTTTATGGATTCTCTATGTACGAGTTACCACTCCTTTATCGTCTCAGTTATGTTGTTGACACGTTCCGTTAAAATCACTGTTCACTTTCTTTGTGGGTTGGCAAATCACGTTCACCGATGATTCTAATATATATAGCTTTCACAAGATACCTACCTACCATGCTGCTTATCCAATATATTTTTCATATTTTTTTCTAGTTATTGTATGTTAGTGCCAAAGAGGATACGTTGTATGGATTTCACGAATTCTACTGATGCTGTTGTAGGAAACATCAGCATAAAACAGGTATCTATCATCGTTTTTACTATTTGCTCCGTTACGAACAAGACATGGATGCACAGGTCTTCAAAATCACGCAGCCTTCCATAATATCCAGATTTTATTTCTCAGGTCTGTTTATAACTTCAAAGAAATGTCGGAGATTGAAACATATCACCAGATTCAAAAATTAAGATACCACATTCACATATCCAACGTGGTCTAGATAAATCACCGTATAATTGCCAATTTCGGAAAATAACCCCCCTGTTGTTGGTAATGACCTTGTTTGGTTGATTGCAGCAAGTAACAGGAGCACGAATAAACAAAAGGCTTGTTCACTCGAACTTGAAGTCGCGCGTTTTCTCGCACATCAAGACACACTTTTAGGCGATGACAGAGTTTTTGTACTCGACGTTTCAATACACCGCTCTGCAATTTAAGAGACTACTCGAACCTTTTCATCTTTAGCAGGATGCCTTTCAATAATTCTCGTTTTATATCGTTTCGTCGTTTTATAATTACCACATCACCTTTAGACTTTTTTGTTTCTGGTCTGGTCCGCTTTTGTCGCAGCTGCAACGTCATATGATACTCTTCTTTGCATCGATTACAAACATCTGTTCGAATTTTTTGTATTAACTTCAAATTGTTTAGAGATTTTGCGGAACATTAATTAACTGCCACCTATAAGGAAATGTCCTGGTGACAAAAAGTCTAGTGATCCAATGTCCTCATTATCCATATACAGCAACGGTCTTGAATTCTGTAGAACTTCTTTCGGCACAACAGTGCATTTCTTTATATGTGACGCGCAAAATAGAAAGGGACCTAAGGGTAAAAATCAGTTTTGTTCAGCAGAGCCATTTTAAAGATTTAAATACGTGTATCTTTTGTGTACCATCACTTTCATAAAACGCGCATATCTCCGGGAGGGACACTTTTGGGGCAAGGGATCGGTCTGATTCGATGCTCAGATGTTGTCCACATCAAAAAAAAGGTAAAATTGATTTTTTTTTTACCCTTAGGTTCCTTTCTCTATGCGCTGTCCCATATGTTAATTTGATTTCGCCTATCGCCCGCACTTAATGGTGTTTCACGGACTTAACACCAGACTCCCAAATCCCTCCTTAATGCCATTCCACATCTTCTTCAGCAAGGACTGTCATATCGTCGCTACTATTTTTAATGGCTGCTTTGCAATCTGCATCCAATCATTTCTTAGCTCCTACACCTAGAAAAATATGGTTTAAAGTTTTGAGTACAATCCATTCTTAAATGTAGTTTATAGTTTCTATTGCCACGTAGTTTAATTTTACTTGAATTTTGGAAAATTTACTCAGTATAAGAAAATTTTCCTTATATTAAAGATATAGTAAAAATGCATGTACTTGAAATTAAGAAGCAATTTTCCTTAAATTAATTTCTATTGCTGGAGTAAATAATCCTATAACTGAATAAGTACTTTCGTTCATTTAATAAAAGTGACGTAGATTTTAGGCAAAAAATACTGAAAAAATTTTATATTAAAAAAATAATTTAAGAAATTTTTACTAAAAAATATGAAAAATCCTAACATGTCGTTCAAATCCCTCCTTGATATTAGTACAGACTTACTTATTTTAAAACAATTGTTTTATTTATATATTTCGTTTTTATAACATTTAATTCTATTACTATTTATTACGCATTGTACAAGAGTTAAGTAAAATGCTCATACGATCGAATTTATTTCATCATTCAGTTAGTTATTTTCCCTTTTTCCCTTAACTATTAATATCTTCTCTAACAATAGGAATATGAACTAAGCGTTAGAAAATATTCTTTGACTTAAAGTTAGCCTTTTTCTTGGGTACGGGAAACTTTTTCTTGTAAGCTAATAAAAAAGTCATAAAAATTAGTAAATATTTACCTTCTGCGCAGGAAATTGTAGTAGGCAAGAGGAGAGAAATACTGGAAGGATGTTTCGAAGTAATTCAATCTTATTCCATACACAGTGGCTCCATCGCATAATCGGACAAGAGTTTGTATGATATGAAAGTCTTAAAATCTTAAAAAAATGGACCAAATATATTTTTTGTTTTACTTTTACGAGTATTTACACTAAAAATACTCATCTCTCTGAACAATGAAAAAAACAACAACTTTTCTAATGATAACTGTAAATTCAAGCAAATAATAAATGATGTACTGAAAATTGAGCAGATTTCCGAAATATCAAACGCATGTTATCTTGCTTGCATTTGATATTTCGAATTCTTGTCTATTTTGAATATCAGCATTTTCAGTACAACCCAAGAATTATCAAGTAATTTCTGTTGTTGATATCAAAAATAATCAAACAACAAGAGATATTATCAGCGAATTCAAGCTCATATGCATGAGATGGGGTTTTCGTTTATATATATTATCAATCAACACATTGTCGTTATATCTCTTCTGGATTGATTATTTTTGGTTGATACTCGTACATGGTAGTATATTAAGGCTGGTGTAGGAAAAATTAAACTTAAATAAATGTATCATTTCACATTTATCAGTATTTTTGATCCATTCGATCAAACAAATTTTTACAAAAATAAAACTGAATAATAAATTCGTAAAAGTTCAAAGCTTTTACGTAGAATAAGATTATTCACCTTTTTGATCTAGCCCGAGCTTTATTCTGGTCAGTATTTATCAATTAACTTAGGTCCAGCTTCCTGTTAAATCGATATTAGGTCATCACATCCCCTTACCTAGGTTATATATCCGTATGTCATAGCATCCCAGGCGTTACCAAGGGGGCTGATGGTTCGAGATTACAACAGTCTCTGTTTACTAAAGTAAGGATAACCACTAGAGAAACAGTGATACATTCAGAATTTCGCTCTGATCATATTATTTATTTTCATGTGCAAACTCTATCTGCTATAATTGGAATTATTGTTCCATTGAATTTATAATTTATTCATTGGATTTCTATGCAATAGTATTTCATCTTTTTTCAACACTTGGCGTTCCATTTTGACAAGGTTATTGGAATTTTAGGGCGATTAGAAGTTGCATTTTTCAAAAAACCTTATATTAAAAATATTTTACCATCACTTCATCACATTCTATATTCTTCGTCTATATCCGTTTTTGTTACGGTTTTAAATTTATTAGATTTCAATGCAGTAGTAAGTTTAAGAAAATTTGTAACAGTTTTCCCCAAAAAAACCTAATTCTACAACAAATAATTAAAAATGATAGTTTAATGTATCTTTGTCACAATGTGTTAAAATATTTACCAAGAAGAATTAGAAAAAATAGGAAATAATTTAAGCTCGCTGTCATTTTCTGGCTGTTTGTTAAAAAATTACCTTACTATTACTGTTTTGCTATCCAGTGATATTTATCAAGGCTTAACCAAAAAACACCAATACTGAAGCTTTTATTACAACGGTATTTTTACAAAAATACAAGTTTTGATCATTCAACTCAAAAACGCATGCATTCACTTTGAAGGGACCAGCAGTATTCAGAAATCATTTTTATGGTGTTATATCTGGCTTAAAATTTCAGTTCCAATCACATCCTCGTATGCGACTGGTATACAACAGGCACTTTTTCGATCCTGACGGTACCAAAAACAAGAAAACTTCAACTTTTCAAAATCAATTTTATAGAAGCCGAAAAGTAAGATAATTTAAAGAATTTGAAGGCAGACGAGGCAGTAAGTGTAAAGAGTTTAGGCAATATCTGGAGTTTAGACTATGGCGGACTATACATAGGAATACTATTAAAGTGGAAGTGAAATATTTCATTGGGGCTATATAAAAATAGCGATATGTATAAATTTTACCAGGGAAAGTTATAGATCACACGCCCTACGCTTCAGGTGTCACCTGGATGACCATTGACCGTTAACGTTTCTCATTACGCATGGTCTATTCGAAAACAGGGAACGATATGGACCAGTTTTACATGATTAAATTATTGGTTGCTCATATCGTTGACCGATATGGACAAAGTTTTAAAAGATTTTAAAAATAAGCACAAAATTCCCTGGCCAACCGTGTGGAGTAGGGTATAAAAAGACAACAGATCGGAACATTTATAAAATGTATCGAAGTAGCCACCAATGGGTCGCAGTTATTTCACGGTTCTTTCGATGCCAAAAATGTATCAGAAAATGATCTCTGGTATACATGTACGAATCGATTGAAATAAATACTTCGGGTTTGATAGCCATAAAAAAATAAACAAAAAAACTTGAAAGTTTTGACTAATTTATTTTGTACTAGCAGACGTTGCAAACATTGTTTTGCCTTCACATTTTATTTACGAGTATTTGGTTATTAAGATGTGTAAAAATAATAATGTGCCATTTAAAATCGTGGTATTGTTACTTCGCTGTTTGTCACGTTTTTCACCACAAGCCGGGTGACATTACAAAGACGTGTTTGATTTATATTTCGAAACATGATGATTAACAATCCGACTTTCAGTTGGAGATTTTAGGTGGTAGTCCGTGTTATTCCAGCGAGTTTAAAAACTGAAATCGATAGCTGACTACATCATTATAGGAGTTCTCGAGTTGTTTCACTTTGCATCTTACAATTAAATTCGGCGATGTCAATGGTTTCCGCAGCCAATATACCACGTTCGGCTAGCAATAGAAATACATCTACAGATTGGTCGTTTTCCAACATGACATGCATGTTCGTTATCAGTTTTACTTTCATAACGTGTTTCCACAAAACGGACGACTTTAAACATGCATTAAGTCCGTCGTCTGGCGTCGACCGTGGAATCACTGGCAATGCCATCACAATCAGCGCTCCATTGTGTCTTATGCCTCCAAAGACTACGTCATAGCACACTTATCCCAAATGAGTAGTTTGATTTGATGCAAAACTTTGACCATAACAATGTTCTGAGAAATGTTGAACGTTTTCAACAAAATCAATGCGATAAAAAAGTTATTACAGTATCACTCACAACTTTCATAAGAGTGTCAAACACATATTTTGTGGTCTATT
Source organism: Hydrotaea diabolus (assembly GCA_963513945.1). Lineage (NCBI taxonomy): Eukaryota > Metazoa > Arthropoda > Insecta > Diptera > Muscidae > Hydrotaea > Hydrotaea diabolus. The sequence goes on along the minus strand of OY740716.1, from coordinate 111,535,241 downwards.
TAACAGTGGAACTTTCGTTTTTACAAATTCCCTCCACGCATCGCAATCATATATTTCGCGTCGCAACTCTTGTTGCGATTCTCAATTTTTCTTAAATAATATATTTAACTCGTTCAAAAGATCCTAGTCTTTTCTTTGTTAATCCATCGAGGAACTAATAATACTAGGCAACAAAAATTGAAAAAAACAATTTCGGCAGAAGGTTTACAGGTCAACTTTAGTTGATTTCGGGCTGCTGATTTTGAATCTGGCTTCCGATTTGCCAGCTCTAGTTTAGGAAATATTCACATAAACAGTTATTTTCTGTTTTTCTGTATAAAAGGTCCCCTAACTGTTTTATTTCAGAGCACGGTGTTAGAGGAAAAATTGACGTTTCCAACTGTATGCAGCTTTTATTTCGGATACGAATTTTTGAATTTATATGCACAATTCTACAGGACTTTGAAATTTCGTAACCAAAAAATGCTTTTGGCTGCCTACATTTTTGGAATCCTATAACAGTGTTGTATTTTCATAAAAAATCTGTTATAGCATATTAAAATCTGCGTCCAAAAAGCTAATAAAATTTACGATCCGATTAAATTCTACTGAGTTATTCAAGATTTAGTCAGAAAAGGCAACAATTTTCCCCTTCTGTGCCACAAAGTTTTTTAAACTGCACACATGTTTATGAGTTATCATATCGTCATCGGACAAAGGGGTCAGAATAATTAATACGTAACTAATTTTTTTTTACTTGAAAACTTTATAAAACGATTCTTTATATTCATATAAATGGCTGCTATCATATTTTTTTGTAGAGATAGGGTTTTGAAATACAAAACTACCATTGTGGTTTGAATGTATAATAACTTTTTTATTATTCGTTAATTATTATTACTAGTTTTTGTTATATAGTATATTAATGGGATATATTTTTGGCTTAAATATGAAAACTTATCTTTCCGCGATAGCCCCAGCTGTGCCGAAAGTCTTCTAGTTGATGTTTCTGGACTGTCCTGCACACTATCCACAACACGTTGTATATTTTCATCCGTGTGGACCTTACGTGGTCTTCCGGTTCATGGAAGGTGTCTTACAGTACTATGTTGTCGAAAACTTCCAAACAACCGGTTTATTGTTGGTTCTTAATGCCCAGTACGCACAGTAAAAAGTGATCGTGCGTCAAAACAATTGACTTGATTTTTAAAATAAAATTCAACAATTGCTGATCGCTGTTCTAAAGTGTTCCATTTCAAACCGCCCAAGTTTATAAAATTCTGAAATAAAAATAAAAAAATATAAATAAATTTAAAAAGTTGTTCAACGTTCAAACCACAACAGTAGTTTTGCGCCAACCTGTAGTAAGGTCGGTGCCCACAAAAAAAAACGTTGCACCAGTCACCCCCTATATTTAAAGATTAATTAGAGACGATTTCGGCAACACAAAAAAAATTTTCTGTGCACCCTACATACCGCCCTTTTAGTTTACAAAATGCATATCGTTGTTCAAGTTTTGGCAAAGGCTATTTTTGGATCCGCTAGGTTATTTTTGGATCCGAGGACAAATTTTGATAAGTTACCTCTGTTATCTCGTTTTCTACCCCCTGCTGAGGACTTTTTGGGGCATTTTTTGTAACGTTAGTAAAAATGTTTAAACTTTTTCCTTTAAAGTTCTCATTTTTATTCATAAACAAAAAAGTTACAAAGGGTTCAACAATTTAAAATATACACTGAGTTCAAATTCGACTAGTTTCTTTTGACGTCGTTTTCTGTCTCACTCTCACCCGCATGCACAAAAAACCACTTCCAGAAACGCACACGTACTAAGGCTGTTCGGCCTAGTATAAAGAAATCAAATTTGCGGGATTCACCACCTAATTTTGTAGCTTTCTAAGGTAGAACTTCAGAATAAAATCACATTGTTTTCCCCTACATTTGACAATAATGCTTGCTTATTTATTATCGGATCTCAAACAACAAGAGCTATACATCTTCCATAGCTCATTTTGGAATTCGAGTTTAATATTTACTAGTGAGACCAGTTACCCGATTTTCTATCCCCGTAAATGGTACTTATTTTGCAATACAAGTAAAGCTATATGTGACGCGCAAAATAGAAAGGGACCTAAGGGTAAAAACCAGTTTTGTTCAGGAGAGCCATTTTAAAGATTTAAATACGTGTATCTTTGGTGTACCATCACTTGCATAAAGCGCGCATATCTCTGGGAGGGAACACTTTTGGGGCATGGGATCGGTCCATTCGATGCTCAGATGTTGTCCACATCAAAACTAAAAGTGAAAATTGATTTGTTTACCCTAAGTTCCATTTCTCTATGCGCTGTCACATATATTTATAAAGAGGCAAATAAATTGTATAGGATTAATATACTTATACATCATCGATTATCCGGGATGGTCGGGGACCGAAACCTTCCGTATAATCAATTTTACCGGTTAATTGAGGTAAAATTTTTTACTCGTTTTTACATAAATGTTTGTTTTATTCATTTAGTATGCACACTAACAAGGTATAATATATACATATATATTTTTAACTATTACCAACGTATTTACTTTACAAAATCATTTAACGTGATTTGTTTTTTCTCTTAATATGAATATTTTCTGCCAAAAGCTTCTTGGGCGTGCACTTTTTCCATTACAACCGATTTTCAATTATGTGTACCAACTGCATTGGCGCAAACCAATACGGTGATTCTTTCCTTTGCATTCTTATGGCCATCTATATAATGTTAATTATGGCAGCCGAAACTGTTTTCTGGAAAACACTTCCAAAAAAGGTTTGGTTCATCCCCAATGTAGATTTGTTCAATTATTATTTATTTATTTATTTATTACATATATCAGGTTAAATTAAAATTATAAAATGATATCTAGAGGTGAAGCTATGACATCAAAGGTCTTAAGCTTACGGTTGTTACAATAATATGTCTTATTTAAATAAGTTTATATATATTACAAGCTTTGAGATATTTCAAAATAAGTTCAATGTTTTCTGGTGTTAGATTATTTAAGATTTCTAATGCATTCTTATTTAAAAAGATGGTACTTCTTTCTTTGTGAAAAAAATTGCAGTTATTAAAAATATGTTTTAGATTGTTTTCTGTGCTATTACAAAACGAGCATTGATTAATGATATTTTTGTCCAAAATATGATTATGCGTTATTATTGTATTGCCTAGTCTTAATCTTGTAATAACTATCTGATCTCTTCTGGAAAGATTGGTGCTCTGATTGTTCTTCAAGATGTCAATAATGTTTGTTCGATTTTTATTAATCTGTTGATACCACTTTGAAGTTGCGATCCAGGATGTATTCTGTAAAGATCTAAATTTAGATTTGACATATTTTCGTATGTCGGACGTATTGAGGTTGTTCGTCATTATAAGTGGGGATTTGGTGGCGTCCTTTGCCACTTTGTCTGCAAAATCGTTTCCCGGTATTTGGGTATGGCCAGGTATCCAAACAATTTGTAACCTTTCGCCCAATTTGATAAGCATTTGTCTAATACTGTTAGCGTAGAATTCATCATTATTTATATTCCTTATAGATTCTATGGATGCCATAGAATCTGTAAAAATGGCAAAATTACCCCTTCGCTTCCTTATGATGTTTACCGTATCGTAAATTGCAACAATCTCCGAGGTGAAGGTAGAACTATATTCGGGCAAGATCGAACATTTTTCGATCGTGTTATGGTAAACTATACTGAATGCGGTTCTGTCTCCGAATTTGGAACCATCCGTGTACATAAAAGTGAAGTTTCGTAAGCGGTCTTGTATTTCCAGCAGTTTCATCCGGTATATCTCTGTGGGAGTGTCTTTTTTCTTATATTCAGATAGGCTAGAATTTATGGAAGAATTTCTAAAATGCCAGGGTGGGAAATCCTGATTATTTATCTTTCTATTATTAATGGGAATATCGTAGATCCGACAATAGTTAATGACGCTATTTATAGTGGATGGGATATTCTTCTGTCTTGATGAATTAATTAAGCTTTTTGTTAAGTCAGACAGGGGTGACTTATCCTTGAAGAAAATATTTTTGAAGTGTTTGCAGGTGAGAAATTCTTTGCTGTTGGAAACAGACATAAAATTGCTTTCAAAAAGTAAGTTATTAATTGGTGTAGTTCTAAAGGCTCCCAGTGCCATTCTAATAGCAGAGTTGAAGATGGTGTTAATTTTGTTCAACAGTGATTTAGAGGCTTTTCCATAGAGTGCAAGGCCATAGTCAATTTTGGATTTTATCAGTGCATGTACCACGGTTAGGAGGGAGATCGTATTACAGTTAAATTTGGTATTTGATAGGCATTTTATTATGTTGAGTCTGTTATTCAGTCCTGGCATGATATTATCAATGTGGGTATTCCAACGAAATTGTTTATTAAAAGTAAGTCCTAGAACTTTAAGAGAATCAACTCTAGAAATCGATGAATTATCACATAAAAGTTTGGGCTTACAGTTATATTTCCTACATATGTGTAGGTGCTTACATTTGTTCACGGAAAGTCTAGCTCCAGAGTATTCACACCATGATAGTATATCAGCTAGGAGTGGTTTTAAATCAATATCCTGATTCTTCTCTTTACTTTGCTTCTTTATGATAACAAAGTCGTCTGCGTATGAAATGAAACTTAATTCCTTGTGCAAAGTTATTAAGCCACATAATTTGTTGTATGCAATTAGGAAAAGAACTACAGATATGGGGGATCCCTGAGGGATTCCGTTCCTTAGAGGATATGTGTTGGAGTATGCTGCATTGGCCCGTACTTGAAGTTTTCTATTGGTCAAATAATTTTGAATGTATTTATATATGTTTGGACCTATTTGCCATTGGGTGAGTTGGTCTAATATGGTGTGTATTCCGATTTTGTCGTATGCTTTGGCAAAATCTAACGAGACAATAGATATGTGTTTCCTTGCTGCAATTGATTGTGTGATTATGTGATCAAGATAGATTAATGAATCATACGTCGATTTCCCTTTTTTAAAACCAAGTTGTTTATCATGTAGGAGATTGTTTTTGGTTACAAACCACCACAAGCGGTTTGATATAATTTTGTCCAAGACCTTTGACATACATGAATTCAGTGAAATCGGTCTGTAAGATGTTATAACAGTTTCATCTGAGTTGGGTTTGATTATGGGTATTACGAGACTGTTTTTGTATATCTGTGGAATATAGTTTGTAAAAATATTATTGTATAGTAATACTATCCTTTCTTTGACAGATTCGGAAGTATTTTTGATCATTGGATATGATATATTGTCAATTCCTGGCGTTTTTCCTTTCAATTTAGAGAGACAGGCTGAGAACTCCAGCAAAGAAATAGGTGTTTCTATTAATAATGCATCATTACTAGGTATAAGGTTAGGGGGTATAGAAACAGAATGTTTATGTTGTCGGAATAATATTGGAAAATTATGATCTTCTGCTTCTTCGGACCAGAAATTTGCGAACGCATTTGCCACGTCTGTGTTATTGGTTAACACTGATTGAGGGTTAGAAGTATTTTGGATACAGTGTATTCTTGATTTAGTTTTCAAACCACAAAATCTGTGTATGTTAGACCATAACTTACCAGTTGAAGAACTAGGTTTTATGTCAGAAGTAAATTTATGTATGGATTCTCTTTTTGATATTTTTACCTCCCTTTTGAATTTTGCATTTGATTTCTTGAAATTAATAACATTAGCATTTGTTATATGTCTCTTTAGGATGTTCCAAAATCGATTTCTTTCTTTCTTAAGCAATTCAAGTTTGCCATTCCAGCATGGGACAGTGGGATTTCCTTTCTTCTTGGGGATATAATGAGGAATTGACTGATTTGCGCTTTGAAGGATAATTTTCTGAATATTTGCTGTTTCCTTGTTGATGTTTGAACTAATAGATCGTACTTTATGGAATTCGGATGACAAGGAATGAAATTTAACCCAGTCTGCTTTTTTTAGAATAAAATGAGCCTTATTACTATGGGCTTCTGTTGGTGAATCAGGGAAGAGAGATATTACTATTGGAAAATGGTCACTCCCGGATAGGTCGTCATATACCTGCCACGAAGAGTTGATTTTTAGTAAGGGTGATGCTAAAGACAAGTCGATATGTGATAAGGTGTTGTGTGTTGAGTAGTGAGTGGGCGAACCATCGTTCAATAATATAAGATTAGATTGAGTTATAAATTGGTTTATGATTTTGCCTCTCTTGTTGTTCTTGATTGAACCCCAAGAGGAGTGCCAGCTATTGAAGTCCCCTGTGATTAAGCTAGGGCAAGTTGAAATACCGAAAGTGTCTTCTAGGTTTTTCTTGTTAAAGTTCATATTTGGGGATATGTATGTTGAAAAAATTGTAAATTTGATTGTATGGTAAGGGCAACCGCATCAAAAGTGTTGTCTATATTGATGTGTTCATGCTGAACCGAGTTATGTACAATCAGAGCAGAACCTCCAAATGAGTTCGTAGTAGATTTAGATATATATAGTTTATAATTAATAGGTATAGGTATGTTATTTGCGCTTTTTAAATGTGTTTCCTGAAGGGAAACTATCTGTGGTTTGTGGGACTTAATTAGTGTCTGTAACTCGCTATAATTATTTACATAGCCTTTAATGTTCCATTGTAAAACTTTAAGAACCATTGAATTTAACTATTAGCATATTAAATGAGGAGTAGATAATACAATAGAAATTCCGAGTTGATAGACATAAAAGAAAGAAAAACAGTCCTATGATATGTTCAATAAATATACTCGTATGTATGTAGGTATGTTTTATTCCTTCATTTCTATGGATTCATCACTGGTTTCACTCAGGTTTGGTTCAGAAAATTCAGTTTTGTTCTCGGTTGTCTTTGTTTTGAATGTTCTCTTCATTCTCTTAGAAGCATTTCGTGGTAGAATGGTGATGTTGTTTTTTTTGGAGAGTTTATTTTTTGTAGTGCTTGTTGTTGTAGATTGTGTGTTTTTGTGTGAAGATTCGTCAGAAATAGTTAACGGGATTTTGGTGTTTGGGGTATGAGATGGGTTTTGGTTTGATTTTGTTTGAGAGAGCGTTTTGTTTGATGTGGATTGAAACATAGTTGTGTATGGTGTGGTATTACCGATAGTTTTGGAAATTGATGAGGACTGTTCGTTAAGAGAATCATAAACGACGGGTTTTCTGGCTGTCACAGCGTACGAATTTTTTTGTTGGACTCTCTCTTTGTACATATTGAGAGCGGTTTTATAGTCAACTTTTTTAGTTATTTTTATTGTCTGAATCTCTTTCTGTTTTAGAAACATTGGGCATTTTTTGCTTGTTGCTGGATGATTGGTTTCAGTCTGTTGATCACTTTTGCAGTTGACGCAGCATGATGTGTTGTCGCATTGGGAATTTTGTTCATCTGTGTGACTGGAATTACCGCAGTTGTAGCATATTTTAGTGTTTTTGCAAACTTTACTCAAATGTCCGAAGCGGTGACAATTGTTACATTTAAGCGGCAAAGGGATATAGTCTCTTACTTGCCGAATTTCATAACCTATATGGACATCGTTGGGACGTTCGAGAGTTGTGAAAGTGAATATAATTAGACCAGTCTCTACCAGGTGTTCACCTTCTTTTTTAAGTATTTTCTTCACTTCACAAACGTTCTGTGACTTCATTTCCATAAGGATTACATCTTCGCTTATTCCACGGAGGGAGTTATCATATACGATACCTTTCGACGTATTCAGGCTGTTGTGTTCGCTAACATTCACCTTTATGTCTGGTGTAAAAGATGTTAGTTTAATTAACTTGCTAGCTTGAATATAGTTTTTGGTCTTGGCAAGTAATGTTCCGTTTAAAAGTTTCTTACATGAAGTAACTTCTCCACATACACAATCAATTACTTTCTTTATTAAAAAAGGTGACACATTTTTAAAGGTTTCCGTTTCATGTAAACGTTCAATAACAATATATTTTGGACCTATTGTCATATTTTTCAATATTTTGTTTTGGTCCGTATTAAATAGCACATTGTTGTTGGGTGTCATTTTGATATTTTTATTCTCACTCTCTGTAAGAGAGGAGTGCTCACTGATTTTCCTCTTATTCACAGTATTTTTTTTTTGATCAACGACAGCGAAACACTTTTATAATTTTTTATAGTTTTGAATTAGTTTTGTATTATTTGGTTTTGTATGAGATGTTTCTTCCAATGAAATATTAGAAGTGGTGTTTTCAGAGAACTTAAATAAATTCTGTAACTACTATACGATGACAAAAGGAGATTGGTTTTTAATCGTTAGCTTAGTACTGCGCTCAAATCAATGACCTGATTGCAGTGAAGGTCGGCTTACAACTGATTGTTCAATTATTAGATTTTACGTTGATATGTATTTCCCCAAATCATTCTCAAAAAAATGGCAGATACCTAATCTCCCAGATCCAGTTTCTCCTCAAGCTTGAGTCTTTTTTTAAAGTTGTGCAACCAGCCACGAGAACTACTATTTATTTTTAAATTTAAATATTTAGACTTTTCCATTAACATTAAACTGGCAATTAGGGCCACTTTAAAACATTGTTGACGGAACTATTCATATGTCGCAAAATCAACTTTTGGATCTTCAACAACAATCCGGACAGCTCAAATTTTAAACGCAACTTAACACCAAAGCGATGCACCAAAACAAGGGTTATCCCCTATTTTGCTTCATACACATATTAACGTTAGTGCTGATGTTTAAAGCAAATATCGCCAAAATTGATACATGTTTTGCATACCGTATAAAATAAAAATATTTTCCTTTCGTTATCCGGACAATTGAAGTTCCTGGATAATTGAATTACAGATAATTGATGCTCAACTGTATATTAAATTTAGCAGTATAAGTAAAAACTTGAAACGTTATCACCGATGTATTAAGAAGAAGATGTATATAGATATATGTTAAAAATTAATAGCGTGATTGTTCTCGCGACTTATTTTTGAATTATCGAAGTTAATGCACCAACAACAATTAATGCAATATTGCTGTTATACAGTTTTGCATCTCTTTATATAACATATCGTCTTCGGGGATCTATGTATTTGACTCTCACACACTGGTGGGGTATATATTTTTCAGAATAAAAAGTCGAGAGCGTCACAGCAAATTGGATTCGTGTCAGGATTTCATTTAATTCGGTATCATCATTTGAAGTATTTTGTATTTTGAGGTATTTAAGTTAAATGTGAGAGTGGAATGCAATCAATTTAGCCATACGTATACCATTTTTTTTTTATTAACAATCCTCTATAACCTATTTGCTGATGAATAAAAATAAATAGTCGAAAAAGGAAAGTATAATAATTTTTATATACCTTTACTTGTGTACACTATACACTACAGATCGAATTCGTTTTTCGCCCGTACTGTCCGTATGTGGAATCGACTTCCGGCAAATGTATTTCCCACTAATTACGACATCCAGAAATTCAAGACGAATGCCAATCAATATTACTCTCTCTCTCTCTCTCTTTCCCCCTTCGATCCCTTGCTTTCTAACGACCAACGCAATGCATTGCATGTACTCGTATAGGGGAAAACCCCTGAGTGTTGGCTGATTAGAAAAAAAAGTACCATTTAGAAAAGAAAAATCGGGTAACTAAATGAGGCATGGAAGATGGATAGCTCTTGTTAGTTAATGATCAACGACATAGCATACGTAAAGATCGTATAATAAATAAGGAAGCATTGCCTTAGAAAGCTACAAAATTATGTAGTGAATCCCGTAAATTTGATTTCATACTTGGCCGAAGCGCGGATCCAAAAATTACGTAGCGACGAAATATAGCCCTTTTTAAGACTTGGAAATGGTATGCGTCTTGTTACGATCGGACTTCAAAGGACAACGCAGGATAAAAAAAAACTAAAAGGGCGGTATGTGGAGTGTATGTAGGGTATTCCCAAAATTGTCTCTGGATAATCTTTAAATCTAGGGGGTGACTGGTGCATTTTTTTCGACCACACTAGTGCTAAAACGACCAAAAAATTATTTTTGGGCTGTACTAAAACCCTTGCTGTTCTGAAACTGCTTTATCGATTTGTACAAAATTTGGGTCATTTGAAAACGAACACGGCCTATATTAAGTAGTTAAATTTTATTTTTTAAAATTTAAATGTTTTTTAAATGTTTACAGTCCTCGATTTGATTTGGTAAGACATATGCGCAAATTTAATAAAAATTTAAAAAAAAAGCGAGGACTATAAAAATTTAAATAATTTAAATTTTAAAACAAACTACAAAATGTAACTTACATAGGCAACGTGTTTAGTAAAGCCTTAAAATTAATTTTTTGCCAATTTTAAAATTTATTACGTTATAACGAAGATATTATGAAAATACAACACTGGAAAAGGATTAAAAAAATGCAGGCAGCTTACAATAATTTTATGTAACGAAAAATCAAAATTCCTGTAGAGTTGTAGATATCTTTAACAATTAGTATCCAAAAGCGCTGCATATCGTTGAAAATTTCAATTTCTCCTCTAAACAAAGTGCTCAAACCGGCTCAGGAATAAAGCAGTTAGAGGATCTTTTACACAGAAAACCCTAAAATAACGGTTTATGTGAATTTCTCCTAAACTAGAGCGAGTCTGGCAAATCGCAGGCCAGATTTCTGATCAGCAGCAACAAATCAATTGATGTTGACTATCGAACCTTATGCCGCAAATTTTGTGTTGACCAGTGCAATCCGTTAATAATCAACTAAGTTACTTTCGTATAAGTCAGCAAAAGTTCTCAAAACCGGGTTTTAGCCAGATTTTCAGATTTTCGGGGTGTTTGGAAAATGTCACAAGGCGATTATTATTGTACTCGTCAAGACCTACTACATATATCATTTCCAGAAATTGCAACTTCTTTAGTTTTTATCGCATTCTGTTATTGGTCGACTAAGACGATCAACCGAATTTTTACGATGATGGCTTATACTCAAATGTACAGAGTACATTGGTACATTGTTCTAGTATGGGCCAAGAACGAATCCTGTGAAAATCAGTCCAAATCGGTCTATCTTCTGATATAAAAATAAGGGTTCCCCAATTTCGTACAGCTCATTTTTTTAACACCTAGAATAACATATTTAAGAACTTATAAGGAATATTGTATATATTATTGCATATTTTTTTGTTTATAAAGGAATTCAATGTAAAAATATAAATTTAATAAATGCTCTGGCTCTGAAATATATATTGCGGATATTTCAAGTTAAAAACCACAAAAAATAATGGTGGGTATTGAGTTTAATATTAAATAAATATAACCTTTTAACTAAATAAAATTTCTTTTCTTCCAAGATCTTCCACAAATGCGAATGCAAATACTCAGATTGAAAATTTATTTCATTATCTTATGTATACTACTGATTTATTTATTCTTCTCATAAGCTTATTTTGTCTTTTATTGTAACGCGTGATCCATTTCGAGGTTCCCTACTTATTTAAAGAAAAAAACACAGAAAATTCAAGTTGAATGAGGAATGTTTATTATCATTTGAAAGAACATTCTTTGGCATTTAGTTTTTAAAGATTATATCTATCAAATGTTGGCCGCGGCTACGTCTCAAATGGTCCATCCGTTGAGTGCAATTTTCGATGACTCGTTCGAGCATTTCGACTGGTAACTGGCGAATGACACGCGTGATGTTTTGCTCAAAGGCCTGAATCGATGCGGGTTTGTCCGCATAAACTTTAGACTTTACATATCCCCACAGAAATAAGTCTAACGGTGTGATATCACACGATCCAACAAGGCCAATCGGCCGGCCCAAAACGTGAAACTATCTGCTCACCGAAGTGTTCTCTCGATAAATCCATTGATTGATGCGATGTGTGGGAAGTGGCGCCGTCTTGTTGAAACCAAATGTCGCCGAGATCACGAGCATCAACAAGAAATAGTCGGTTATCATGGCACGATAAAAGTCGCCATTGACGGTTACGTTCTCACATAACAGTCTCCATTGACGGTTACGTTCTCACCGGCATAATTTTTGAAGAAATATGGACCGATGATTCCACCGGCCCACAAACCACACCAAACCGTTGTTTTTTCTGTATGAAGTGGCAGCTCTTGAACCTCTTCTGGTTGCTCTTCGTACCAAATGCGGCAATTTTGCTTGTTTACATACCCATTGCGCCAGAAAGTAGGCCGATTATGTTGACCATAAGTTGAACGAAGTGCACAAAACACATTCCTCACAGAACGTGAATTTTCGTAATAAAGTTGAACGATTTGTAAACATTGTTCAGGCGTAAGTCTTTCCATGATGAAATACCACACAATACTAAACAAAAATAACATGACAGCATGACACGAGTCACACGTGATCTGCCAAAAAAAGGCTATTCAAAAAAGTATCTCTACTTGGATCACCCATTACAAACGCTGCATCTTATTTCGCAATTTGACTTAAAATGTTTTCAAAGGTATTCTCTTTAAGAGCAGAAAACAGTTAGGTCAATATGGCAAATAATGCACAAAAAACGCATGTCATATATTTAATTTTTTGTATAAATAATTTTATTCGACATAAAACACAACTAGTAGCAATAAACATGTCCTAATTTTAAAGAAAAAATGTACATGTTTCAAAGACAAAAAATTTTCAAATTTTTCAACTCCACTAGCTTGAAGTAATTTTTTTCCTTTCTGTTATGTAAAAAATTATTGATTTGAAGACAAAAATAATTGAATATAAGGAAAAACGTTGTTATTTGAAGTACGTAAACATAATACATAATAAACATTGTATTGTATCTAGTAAATATTCGATTTCAAACGACCAAAATTCTATAATATTGTATCTAGTTAATATTTTTAAGTTCTTATTTCGGTCTGTTGCTTTTACACATTGAACAGGGATCAACCGGCTCAAGACCTCTTGTATCTACATATATTTAAATAGAAGACAAGTTTTTAACAAAATGGCAATGTGAGATTGATTTTCGTGGCTGCACACTGCTTTTATGGCGATCAGTTCCGTGACAACCCTCGTAAAAGCGGCAATTGTAGCTAAGGACTCAATGATTAGTTTGAGCTATTAACATTTAAAATCGGGTATATTTGGTATATTTTAGAAATTAGCCTGAAGTTGACCAATTTTCGTATTTTCCGATTTTAAAAAATGTTGATTTGTGACTGTTGTTATTTTATTTACGAATAACAAACGGCAAGTGCGTGGACTTGTTTACTTGTAAACATCCCAATAAACATTATAAACTTACTATAAATTGATTATAAACTTACATTAGTAAACGTAAGCTTGGAAATTCTTTATGATAATCATTGTAACATGTTGATTTCCAATTATCGGATAAACAAAAAGGGTCCCTTATTCTACAATTGTATCCATGCTTGGAAAACAATTGGAAATCAATTTGAAAAAACAATATTTAATAAATCATGTGGAATGTTTGTTGTAAATGTGTATATTTGTTTGTTTCAAAATTGGATGTAAATACGATTGTAAATACGGATGTGGCGACGATTGTAATTCAAGCAGGCCAGTATACTTACGAAAGTATTGTAAATGTCTATTTTAGTACATCTTTTACAAATCTATTATAAATACATTACAATAAATTTGTGAATTTTAATTTTCGTAAACTAGTTTGGAAATAGTGTTTGGAAAACAATTGTTAATAAACTAGTTTACGTCAATGTTTATTGGGATGTTGACCTTGGTTTATATTTATAGACTGGTGAAGTTGAGGCTGTGTAGTTGTTTGCTGCACAGTGTGGTTGTGTTTGTGTCTTCAACATTGAAATTTCAGTTCCGTTACTTGTTGAAGCAAAGCAGTGGGATTTTGCTTCTCTGTCTTATTTAAGACATTTAGCCTTGGTCTATATTTATAGACTGGTGAAGTTGAGGCTATGTTGTTGTTTGCTGCACAGTGTGCTTGTTTTTGTGTTCTGTTTCTTGTTGAAGCCAAAACAGTGGAATTTGTTTTCCTGTCTTATTTTAAGACATTTAACTTTCGAATCTGTTTAGTGTTGTTGCCACACAGAGTGTTTTTGGTTTACCCTTGAACATAAGAATTTGTATTCCGTTGACTGTTTAGGGTCAGTGAAGAAATGTAGGCTGCCATACCACGTAAGGCTAAGGGCAGTAGGGGTACGACTGGCGGGGAATAGTCTATCGCTTTGTCTTAAGACGACAGTAAGACATCAACCGCCACTGATGCGAAAAAGAAATGTAGTCTGGGGGCCATCTTGGGTGCAGAGGGTCGATTCGGTCATAACCCTGATAAAATTCATGAGCGAACTTTTAGTGAGTGAGGAAGTCTTTAAGAAGAGCGTGCAGTGGTGCTTGGAAGGCGGAGAAGAACAAGACCACTAATGTGGTTTTTGACAGTAGAAGCCGACTCACAGATTCGCCACTCACTAACGGCCGCTGCTATTTTAAGTGGTTCTCCTTCCAGGTTGTTGTAATCCAGACAGTGCAACAACATTTTGGTCCGTTTTTTAAATAATTCAAAAGCTGCCTGTCTGTTTGTGTCTGTACTTTTCAGATATAACTGTTGCGCTGCATCCCGTTCAACTGCTGCCTTCAGCCTATACATTTTCTCTACGTCAGATAAATGTTCTAAAAATTTCACCAGATTCCCAAACAAATCATGAAATGATTACGAGACCCCTATGTTTCTCTCACGCAACTTTATGACTCTGTGGAGTTTAGAAGGGTTCTATGAAATAAAGCCCCAAAAATAAGGTACCAAACTGAAAATGAAATAAAGCCCCAAAAATGGGGCCTTATTTCGTTATGAAACTAAGCCCCAATTCCTACAATGAAATAAAACCCTAAAAAGATGAAAAGAGACCCCAAACCTAAAATGAAACAACATCCCATTTTTTTTATAATGAACTAAGGCCCCATTTTGAAAAGGAATATAGTTTTATAGTTTATTTATTGAATAATTAATCAAATATTAAACAAACACCTGCACTGTATCTTTACCAATTTGTCGGCAATGTGGACATTTATAGTGAGTGCTCTAATCCCTTGGAAATCGTATTTGCTTGCAATTTTAAATTGTATTTTCGATTTGACTTCAGCATAAGCAAACCTAATTGAACCTGATGGGAACAACGGAAGTGCCATTATTTTATGATAAGCCACAGATGCTGCCTTCGAAGCTTTGATATAGTTGGCAATAATTTTCGGCTACACATATTTCGCCTTATAGCTTGGCAATAATGAAACCTATAAAAATAATATGTTTTAACAATCAATTTACACTTTCATTAAACTGAATATAATTGGAATTTCAATTTTAAGAAAGTGTAAATTGGTGGTGTTGGGAAAAAAGGCTTTTATTTTGTCGAAGTCTGAAAGGTGTAGAAATAAAAACTTCGCGCGAATTTTTAATTTCTACACCTTTCACACTTCGACAAAATAAAAGCCTTTTTTCCCAACACTACCAATTTACACTTACAGAAAAACGTGTGTAAATACATGGTACAGAAAGACAATTCGAATTTCAGTTTTAGGTAAACGTAAATTGAAGGTGTGGAAATAAAATCTGCACTTAAATTTGTCGAAGTGAAAAAGGAGTTGCGCGAGTTTTGGAGTTTTAGCGATGCATGACTGTATTCAGCTTGTGTTTTGCGGAATTTCGCTTTTTAAGAAAACAAAATAACACCACAAAAAAATATTTATGGCTTTATTTCATTTTAGAATTTAGGACTTTATTTAATTATGAAATAATGTTCTAATTACCAAAATGAAATAAAGCCCTAAAAAGATGAAACAACAACCCAAATATCGTTGTTTTTGCATTCTGTACAAGTTTTTGGGTCTTTATTTCATTTTCAGTTTGGGACCTTATTTCTTGTGTCTTTATTTCATAGAGCCGTTTAGAAGAAGGATCCTCAACTTTTATGCTTTAATATATTTCCGTCGGTAGTTTAGTCTTTCCGTTACGAATTTATGCTGGTTTAACACCTCTTCGTCAATTGTATTTGTTGATACCAGTTTATCGCAAAACCGTCTATTTTCTGCAGCAATTCCTGAAACCTCTTTCACCGACCTTTTCGTAATCAAGATTTCCCTCTTTTTTGTAATCTTTTTAAAAAATAGGCATAATCTTGAGGACACTGTGTTCTTCTCCTGCTTCTTTTGCGTGCTATCTCTAGTCATATTTCCATGTATCGAAGATGATGTCAGACTCATTCCATCTGCTCCATAATGTAGTGCGTTTCGTCCCGTCGTAGCTCTATGTTTCGAAGACGATTACGAATTCAACACATCCGCGCCATCTCCATTGCAGCTTTGACCTTCCCCAGTGTCCACTAAAGATTTCTTCAACATCCTTCACTTATCCTTATTTCGGAGAAATGGTTTACGAAATAATCGTCACTCTTCGATTCCCATTTCATGAGTACTTCTCACCATCAGCTTACCAATATTCCTTGCTCATAAATCGAAATAGAACACAACATAATACAACTAATCATATTCACTCTAACATTTATATTATTAACACTTGCAGTCCTACATCAACAACTGATAAACATGTGTTATCCTATTGTGGGAAAAGCACAACCATGCGTGTGGTCATAGTTTACCTTATATGATGCGTCACACAAGCGCATTATTGAAAATCCTAATCATTGGTTTTTCGTTTCATGGTCTAACATTTGATTTGTATTACCCTTACAAGCTTTTGTACACCTGTGAGTTTCCTTTATCTTGAACCATGTTAATTCTAAGAACAGTATACTAAGGTGGGTCGATTTAGCAATCAATATTGTGCCATCGATTTTTTGATTGCTTTTGGCATAAGGAAAAAAATGTTTTACTACGACATATCAAAAAAACCATTTTCGAGACGCCCAAACTTCAAGTTTTTGACTTTTTCTCCACTTTTATTTTTAATGTTTATAACCTTTTCAAGGTTACATAAAAAAATACATTAAAAATACAAGACGATGGCCGAATTTATAAAATAATAAACTTTAGTATTCCATCTCCACTCATTAAAATAATTTGGAGCTTCCTACATACCAGAACTTTTAAAGCGTACATCAACTGTATCTGCACTACATCTATACTAATTACTGCTTATCTCAGGGATACTGTCTCTCTCATGTGATATATAACTTATACGAGTACACTTCAGATTTCCCTAAACTGGAAAACTGTGTAACGTCCATTTTTGCAGATGACACTGCAGTGCTTAGCTCCGAAATTTGGATTCGGATGTTATACCAAACTTACAAAGGGGAATGCCCTAACCTCTTGCATATTTATACAAGTGCAAATATTAGTGAACAACAATTGCAGCAAAGCTATCTGAAGAGGGGTCTCGATGGTGAGTCTCTGTAGAGGTGGCAAGAGTGAGTTGTATTTTCGTGGCAATTGTGTGAAGAAAACTTGAAAAGTAAGGTTTACAACAGTAGTTCTCATTCGTTTGGGGAGAGCCTGGCCTTATAGAGTTTGGTTTTACTTTCAACAATTGCAGCAAAGCAGTGTGCAGCCACGAAAATCAATGTCACTTTGCCATTTTGTTAAAAACTTGTTCTGCTTTGATCAAATTTGGTATTGTATATGACGATGGTCAGATATCCAATCATGGACTAATTTGAACAATATAGGTCCATTTTTATATAGTTCGAATACAAATGTAAATGTGACATTATTTTTAAATTAAAAATGATGTTTTGAACTGACTTTGATGCACAACTAGAAGTGCAGGTTATACGTAATAGTTGGCATGCATGACTTTAGATTTTTTTTACTAGTATTGCCATTTTCTTGTTTGTCGACCGTACTTATTTTTAGAGAAATGCATTGAATAGGAAATATGACAATCTAAAGACGGAACACTGTTACATTATTTCGACAAAGACTTTATTGCTTGAGCATAATGAGGTAGATTTTTTTTAGAATAAAGTTTATTTTGGACTTCTTTCAAAGTGTTTAATCAGACAGAAACAAATGCTGAATGAATCATTCTTGGCGTCAACAGACTAGACTTCGAAATCTCGAAATCCGCCATCTTAGAAAGCAGACCTTCACATGTTTTGCGAACATTCTGCTTTGTGTGTTCTGATTGTACTCAATCAAAATGACACCTGCCTCTGAGGCAGGTTAGTAAAGAAAACCGAGCTGTAGATTAAACACTATTTGCTCTTTGACAAACGTCATAACTAAGTTATAGTGGTTTTCTGAAATGGGTAAGAAGTGTCTTCATAATTATTGTGATGGCTTATTAGAAACACGTGAATGCCCATTAGTTAAGAGGGGTATAAACGGTTTTGGAATTGTCACCCCCATTACGTTGCTGTCTATTTGACGAAAGTGATAAGCCTCATGGTACTGAGGCAGTGTAGAAGCACACACACGCTCATATAGTAATCCTTATTACGGCTATTAAGTTGAAAAGCCTGCTTGGTTTGGCCCTTTAGAATTCGACGGGTGTTTTACACGGTTTCTTAAGTCTCACTTGTAGGGCTGCTTCACAGTCCTTACACATGTGCACATGTCCTTACACACATACGTACAAACATGTTTGCATATGTGTGTTGCGAAATGTAAGCCAAGTAGAACTTACGGGAAGAATGCGAAAAAGAAGTTAGGCAAATGGACGGTCGTAAAATAAAGAAACGTTCTAAGCGAACAGAGGTAATGCCATTGATACCATTCCTTTGGCAGGATATGTTTTACTTAGCGCAGCGGGGATGGTGCCTCATTATTGTCACTGATTACTGTGGGTTCATTCGCATACAATGCGACCGTAAAAGGGGTAATTCGATTTCTACTTGTTTGTAGCTATACTTATATGTTGGTGTTTAGTAGGTTTGAGTAGGTATGTCTATTTTTTTCGGCGGCGAAGTGTCCTATTGTCCTTAGGACAATAAAGGTATCGTGTTGATGTTCTTTCATAAAGGGGTTAAGGTGTTCGTTCAATTTATAAAATCCTGTGAAAGCTTAGATTTGAGTACATACGCTTAATATTTTGTATATGTGACAGCGCATAGAGAAAGGGACCTAAGCGTAAAAAAGTCAATTTTAATTTTTTTTATAGTGTATTTTTATTTGCAATCTATTTACAATCAAAATATTAATCAAATACTATCAAAACTTATAATTAACAGAAAAGTTAAGTTCCATTGAACTTAACACAAACAATTTATATTACATTATTTAACAACTTATATGTGTACCAAAGAGATTGTTACATTTATAATGAAAATGGAAGATCTAAAATGTGCAGTCTCTTTAGTCTTCTTACTTCATCAGTATCGTCTAAAAGTGTTATTGCCAGAACATTAGGGTGATTGCTGTCTATTTAAATAATTTAAGCTAAATCGTTTAATTTCATCCCTAATGAAAGGGACACTAAGATCATTGTGGATTGTGTTGTTTTTGACAAACCAGGGAGCACCAACAAGTAACCGCAGAGTCTTAGATTGATATTTTTGCAGGATGCCCACGTTTGAGTAAGAGGCAGTTCCCCATAATTGGATCCCATATGTCCAAACAGGTTTTAAAATTGTTTTGTACAGAAGTACCTTGTTTTCAATGCTTAACTGAGACTTTGGGCCAAGAAGCCAGTACATTTTCTTCGTCTTTATATCCAGTTGTTTTCTTTTAGCAGTAATATGATCTTTCCATGTTAACCTCTTGTCGATATGTAGGCCCAGATATTTAACAGTGGTGGATTTCGGAATAACGATTCCATTCAAAAACACGGAGGGGCAGTCGCCCTCTTTAAGCGTAAATGTCACATGGGTCGATTTGTCTGCATTTACTTTTACGTTCCATTTATTAAACCAATTTTGCATGGTGTCTAGTTGCCTTTGGACTACTTGGGAGGCTTGAGTTGCAGAATCTTTGACGGCTAGTATAGCTGTGTCGTCGGCGTATGTCGCAATCGTGGCATCGGAGTTTGTAGGCATATCGGAAGTTTATAAAGTATACAAAACTGGACCCAAAACACTACCCTGTGGGACGCCAGATTTAATAGCACCAATTTTAGAACCTTCGTCGTTAATACTTACGTAGAAACTACGTTCAGTTAAATATGACTTAAGAGTAAGGTAAAACGGCGCAGGCAATTCCTTTTTTAGCTTAAACAGAAGACCTTCGTGCCAAACCCTATCAAATGCTTGCTTTACATCCAAAAAAACCGACGTACAATAACTTTTGGTTTCCAGAGCATGTCTTATTGTTTTTACGACTCTATGGCATTGTTCTGGAGTTCCGTGCTCATGCCGGAATCCAAACTGGTGATCAGGTATAATCTTCTTACTTTCAAGGATAGGCAACAACCTTTTCTGGAAAAGACGTTCAAATATTTTTGAACAAATTGGTAATAAACTTATAGGTCTGTATGAGCTTATGCAGTTCACAGGCTTATTGGGTTTTGCTACCATTATAATTTTTGCATGTTTCCATTGAGCAGGAAAGTGGGTCAGCCTTAAGACGGAGTTGAAAAGCATTGTCAGGAAGATTATAGCCTTTTTTGGTAGAGATTTGATAACCTTAGCATCAATATTATCATAGCCTGGAGACTTTTTGGAGTTCAACTTTTGTATCTCTACCTTGACTTCCTGAAATGTAAACGATGTTATTGGTTTACTCATTTGGCAAGAAACATCTAGGAAATTGCATATTTCTTCTGATTCTATTGAACTGCAAAAGGAAAATGGGGTAAAAGTGTCTTCTCAATATAGTTGAAAAGCATCAGCCTTGCTTAAATCTGATCTATGCCATATGTTATTTAAGTCCTTAATGGGTATATTTTAAAAAATTAGTTAAGTATGTTTCTACTGAGACATTTTTCAGATCATTGAGTCGCTGCTTTAGATAGTTGGCTGTCCGGTTAAAGTTGGATTTGTCTGAAGGATGCCTTGTTCTTTGCCATACTTTTCTTAGGCGTCGCTTTATTTTGACTAACTGCCTTAATTCGACTGTTAGTCTTAGACTTGAGTTGTTATAAGAGCATTCTTGTGGAGTAGATACAAATGCTGCTTCATGAATTATTTTGGTAAAATTCTCCACTGCGTCTTCTAACTCGTCGTTTGTTTTAGTTGACATTTTCAATTTATGTTTAAATCAATATAGTTTTTGAAAGAATCAATGCATGTTTTAGCGGTAAAAATCTTGGTACTAAAATTTCGTTTTGTTGGTGTGGTTCTGTAATTAACGATAATAGGACTGTGGTCTGAACTTTGATCATAGCTAGGCGCAATGTCTAGCAGTAAACTTGATATACCTTTGTATACAATAAAATCCAGTAGGTCTGGTACTTTTGCGGGATCACTGGGCCAGTATGTTGGGCAACCGGTTGATAAAGTGCTATATTGGTTCTTAACAATGCATTTATATAATTCCTTTCCTTTAGGATTATTCAGTCGCGAGCCCCACCATGTATGTTTGGCATTAAAATCGCCACCCCACAATAAATCTTTTGCCGAGTTTTTTAAAGAAAAGTTCATACTGCTCAGAGATCACTCTATATCTAGGAGGAAAGTACACAGAATATACAGATACACTGCTGTTATTGCACATGATTTTAACTCCAGCTGCTTGTAAAAACGGATCTGTTATAGTATCTAGAACTTCATATTTAATACACCTTTTTATAACTTATGCTGCGCCAGCATGAGCTCTATTGTCAGGTTGATTAGCAGTTGTTATATCATAATCTTTAAGACGAATGACTGATTTGGTGGTAAGATGAGTGTCAGAGACTAAAAGTATATCTACACAATTATTTTTAAGAAAAAATTCCACTTCATTAACATGATTACAAATCCCATTGGCATTCCATTCTGCAATAATAAGATCTAATTGCATAATTTAGTCATTAGCATTGACATCATATTCATTAAGGTATTAATTAGCTCGATTTGCTAAGCCAGCATGGTTTCAATCTTTTGAAGAACTTTGTTCATGTCAGGTTCCGGGCCTTTTACAGCTTGAGCGTACGTTTGATGATTCCTCTGTTGTAATGGTTGGATGTTGATTTGACTGTTAGTGGGAAAATAATTTTGACTTTCATTTGCATCCCTGAATTTTGAGTTAGATCTTTTATTAATCAGTTTTTGCTACATTTCACAGCCTTTGTAATTCGCTGTGTGGTTACTTGAGCAATGAACGCATTTAGTAGGGGTATTAATGGTTTTGGTACACTCTGATGTTGGATGTGCTAGGCCACATTTGACACATCTAAAGGGTTTCCTACAATATGATTTAGTGTGTCCAAATTGTTGACATCTAAAACATTGGACAATGTCGTAGTACTTTTTAGGAGCTTCAACTTCTACAATTGCATTATCTATTACACGGATGTCGTAAATATCTTTGTTATTGGCTTGAGGGTCCAAATCTATCAGGAACATTGGGAGTGGCTGCTTCGTCTTTCGGCTTATGATATTTCTCACACTTCTTACTTGGTGTCCCGAACACAAGAGATACGCTTTGATATCTGCAATTGGCGTAGAATGATGAAGACCCTTGATCACTGCACTGAAAGCTCGTTCCTGTTTCAGTTGATACGTATGAAACATAATTTTATTATTTTCAAAGTACTTAACTAATTTTCGGTACGAATCAACCGTCTTTATACTTAAACGAACCTGGCCGTCTTTTAACGATTTGTAGTGATAATCAGCACTAGGGATAATTTTATTTATTCTATTTACCATTTTACCAATGTCTTCCACATTTGGTATAAAAATTGGTGGTGGCTTTGGCATAGTTGATTGAGTTGATGAATTGTTGTTGTCGTTACTATCGTCACATTCAAGGACGGCAAATCGGTTTGATGTTGTTGGTCCGTCATCTGTGTGTTTGCGTTTTGGTACAAACATTTGTGGTGACATTGTACTTGTTCTCATACGAGCATTTCCAGGTACCTGCTGCCAGTTGCTGTCGCCATCACTGCTGCTATCATCACTCAAGTGCACACTGCCAGTATGCACTTATTGTTGTTCAGTTGCATACTCAGTTTCCATAGTTGACTGCATTTAATGTGCGTTTGCTGTTGTCAACAAATGTACGCATAATTTGTGCGAACATTGAGTGTACGTGGTTGTTAGTGTTTTTTTATAAGAACCTTTTACAATGGTAACAGTTTTATATTCAAGTTTTGCAAATATATTGCAATTGTTGTTGTATAGTTTATTTTTTCAAAAAGAAAAAGAAATTTTGCGTGAATACGTCTTTCAGCAATCACAGTCAAAGAGAGACAACATCTGAGCATCGAATGAGATCGATCCCATGCCCCGAAAGTGTTCCCTCACAGAGATATGAGCGTTTTATGAAAGTGAAGTCGACGATTCTAAGCGCAAATAGAAAGGGACCTAACCTTTAAAATGGCTCTCCTGAGCAAAACTTTTCACTTTTTTTTTGATGTGAACAACATCTGAGCATCGAACAAGACCGATCCCATGCCCCAAAAGTGTTCCCTCCCAGAGATATGCGCGTTTTATGAAAGTGAAGTCGACGATTCTAAGCGCAAATAGAAAGGGACCTAATCTTTAAAATGGCTCTCCTGGACAAAACTGGTTTTTAACCTTAGGTCCCTTCCTATTTTGCGCGTCACATATATATATATATACTTATATATATATATATATATATATATATATATATATATATATATATATATATATATATATATATATATATATATATATATATATATATATATATATATATATATATATATATATATATATATATATATATATATATATATATATATATATATATATATATATATATATATATATATATATATATATATATATATATACATGTGTCCGTATTGTAGCTTTAACATGTACTTATATGTTATTTTTCGACGCACTGTGGCGCCATTTTACTTTTTTCGTTGCAAAAATCATATCTTTTTAACCAAATAAGGTAATCTAATACTTTAAATGGCGTAGGATAGATATTTGCTCAGCCTATGTAATAAGTTTGGAAAGGGTGCTACGCTGTGTAGGTGCTCTCTTATGTAAGTTGGCCCAACAAGTACTAAATCCATGGCGTTGAACAATTAAAAAAATATTTAACCAGTTTACAAAGTCAACCTTTCCAAAGTTTTTCGCGGAAGCTGCTTTAGGGTGATGGCAGAGAGAGCGCTCACAGCCGAGCCGAGCCGAACTTATTTTAGGATTATAAAAAATTTGGGGATGGTAGAGTGAATGCTGAAAATGGTGTGTGTTTTGTATTTATAAATGTTTATTTTGTAGTCCTGTTATTCATTTGTAACAATTTTAAAAATACAATTTGTCACGTCAAATAAACTCAAAACAACATGGTAATCGCTTAGTCAAAATTTGGGTTAATCAGTTATGTGATTAATTAATTAATCTAATAATCGAAATTTTTAATTAATCAGTTAATAAAAATATGATTAATCAAATTTGAATAATTTTGTTCAATATTATTTCAAAAGTATCAAAACGTCAAGAACTGTTTATAAATAACTTTAATCTTACAATAAAATATCAGCCACAATCAGCTCTAAATTACGCTGTAAAACAGTTTTTCCATTCAACCAGATTTTAGCTTGGCTCGCACTCTGCCATCCCGACGCTGATTTGTACCAATTTGTATGGACACAGTTTTAAGAATTATAATCAGCTTTAAGCTCGCACTCTGCCATCACACTGAGAAAAACTCAATAGTTTATAGGAAATATTGAGAGAAGCAAAAGTATAAAAAAGCTTTAAGTGATAAAAACAAATATTAAGGCAAGATTTATAAAGTGCAATCGATTTATTGGAAAATTCAACTCCAAATACCATCTTGCGTACGTTGGTAGAAGATAAACCCGCCACAACGGCAGGAAAGGGAAGGACGGAAGAAAGTATGGAAACGTGGTTAATATCACAAGAAAGAGGAACCTTGCCGATGCCACCAAAAACTTGAAAACGAAGCATTTATCGGAAGCGATGTCTATTAAATATACAAGGAATAATGAAAAAGTTAGGTCACAGATTACAAAATCTGTTGCTGACACAAGGCCACTCTGACTAAAAATGATAAAGGAACGCCTTCAAACGCACACATTACACCACCGATCTATTTTTTGCTTCCCTGCGACATGTGTATTCACGAGATAGAAAGTAATTGTAATTTAGAAATGATTAGTCCTTTAGATATACCTTCTCTTACGTACTGGGATGAATATTTTACAAAAAATTTAAAAAATAATATTAAATAAAAATATATTTTTTTTTTAATTTGTTAGGCAATTATTTTAAAAACTAGAAATCTTTTAACAAAAAATTTAAAAAAAATATTAAATAAAAATATTTTTTTTTAATTTGTTAGGCAATTATTTTAAAACGTAGAAATCTTACAAAAGAAATAAAAATCTCTAAATATTGCAAAAATAATTATTAATTCTATTTCCACCAATTTAAACTTTGATAACCCATAAGTAAGAACTTACAATGCGTAACACCCTTTCCAAGAACTCATTTCATTTTCCATTCAAATGATTTGATTATCTTATTCGGATCAAAAGATATGAAATGGCTCCACTGTGTGAGACTTCTGAAACGTATTTATTTGACACAATACTTGGCTTGTGCGAACTAGCTGCTACTACGTATGATAAGGAGCTGGAGTTATTGACCAGATGTCTTCTTTGCGCGTAAAGACAAAACTTTCATTGCCATGTAAACATGTCCCATGCGTGCCTTTTACAACAAAATTTGTTGGCAAACAAAAGTCGCCGTCGCTCACTGTCGTGAACAGGGAGACGTGCAGAAATCGCTTTTAGAAAATTTCAAAGTTGACCGGTAAGTGCAAACGTGTACAGCTTAACATGCCATTGAGCAACAGACGTGGAACTTCTCTTAGATCTGCGTTCTCATTGATGAATATCTACGGTTTAATGCTGACTTATGTGTTGAGTTGTATAATAGGAAAAAGTATTAACATGACATTTGTATTCATAAAATTCTCTAAATAATGCCAGATAAACCTTTCCACAGGCAGAAAAAGTATATGGTTACTATATGGTCACGGCAATAATAGTATGTTCTCTGCAATAAAAGTATGGTCGTCGAAACTATAGTATTCTGTTTTGAATTTAATTTTGACAGTAGTATGATTGCGGCAATATTAATATTGTTAAAATGTAACAATAGTATTGTTGCAAAATTTAAAAATGAAATATGGTTGTGGCAACAATATAAATATGGTTGGTGCGCAAAAATATTATTTTTTGGTTTTATGTTAGAAATAATATGATTGCGGCAATCATACCGGAAAAATCGATTTTTTTATTTGACAATGTTACTGTTATGAATATTACGCAATAATTGTGCTTATTATATGTAAATTATTTATTTTCAAACCAAACTACTTTGGATTAGTATAACTAAAATATTTGTAATAAATGAAGTTTTTTACTGCTAAACACTACATACTATTATTAAGAGTTTAATGTATATTTCCATAATTTACTTAATAAAAATCTCTATTGTTGTGTGTGAATAATTCTATCGTTGTGAGGACAATAATATTGTTGTGGGAATCATTAAATGGTTCTGTGTGAACCATCATATTGCTATGACGATCATATCATTGTTGTGCTACGACCAAATAACGAATATTGTTACACCGACCATACTTTTTTTCTTCGTGCAGCATTTGACACAGTGCACACTAGCTAAATGCTAAACTACTATTCAACTATAGAGGGAACGAAACAATAAATCTATAAGTAGTTTCAGTCAGTTGACAGTGGCCAGAAGTGATCGTCAGTATATCTAGTAGCTACATTTTCAAGTCTTTATTAATTTTGTATGTAAGTACGATATGTGTGTTTTTTGACATACCAAAAAAATACACACATACGATACAATGCATGGTTGTTGTCTATTATAAAAAACAACAACAATCGGATGGCAGTGTGAAGGATTTTTATTGTATTTATTTTGTTCAGTGGAATACTCTACTACCGACTGGTTGTCGTTTATTTAAAATCTGCCTGCACTTAAGTATATAGCCATTGATCATTATTTAATCACATTTATCAATTGGGGTCTAAGGATAGTAAAGAAGCATTCACCCCCCGCAGTATCCCATGCTTGCAACTATAGTCTTTTCGACAGCCTTGTGAATACATGTTTCTTTAATGAAAGTTCAATAGAAACATGGTGTCGAATCTGGCTATAAACTCATTAAAAAAAAATGCTTATTAAAAATCTCTTATGTTGAACAACAACATAACCCAATCCTAAAAAGAAATTTGGGGATCATAGTAAGGTTGAGTGGAATCAAGTTATGGTTGTAGGGATCATAACATGGTTGTGTGTGAATCATACTGTGGTTATGAAGATCATACTATGGTTGTACGTGAAAGATAATATGGTTGTGAGGATCATAATATGGTTTTGGGAATAATAGTATTGTTGAGTGTGACTCATAATGTAGTTGTGGGGATCATAGTATTGTTGCGTGTGAATCATTATATTGTTGTCAGGATCATAATATTGTTGTGCCACAACAATACCACTGAAAAACTAAACAGATCCAAGCTGCGGGGCTTTGCTCCCGAACCAGATACGGCATCGTGTAATGTCTGTTAGGTGTAATTGTAGCATGTAGTGGGTGCACTGTATTAGCTGTTCAGGGAGAATGGCGAAATGGCCTTGTTGCCTTTCGCTGTATCAACGTAGCCCGCAGTGGGTCTCTAGATTTGGTGTCATCGTCGCTGTATAAACCTCCGTCGACGTCGTCATCATCATCCCCCAGTCTCCCTAGCAGCAGCATCAACATATACAACACGTGCTACGTAAAGATCGCGCGAAAAGTGAAGTGAGGGTAACAGTTTCTAAAGCAACATTCAGTACAGACCTATCTCGCCTGAATTTGACTCCAGAGACTCATACATGGAATGTATGGTCTACCAGTCAAGTATCGGACTGACGAGGTAGAGCTATATAGGAGCCGCGTTATTTGTCTGACATTATTAATCTGCTACAACACAATAACCGCTTCATTCCCACCGCGAACTGTGGTATTCTTTCCTAGACAATGGCCAGAGGGGCAAGAGGATGCCCTACACAGATTATATGTGATTGCCATTGTTCGTCAGACATAACTGTGGCATTGCCTGGCCTTATCAACGATGTCCCCTGGCAACCCGTCATCTCGTAGGGAGCGGGCCACCTTCGCAGTACATATCGTAATCAAAAAAAGGCTGAACAGGATGCCTTCAAAGAAGCCATAAACTTCAGCTTTAGTGATCTACCGACTCCCTCCGACTACGCAACAGCTCGACATATTCCTTCTGGTCGAATACCGGAGATACGACCGAATTTCCCAGCAGAGGCAGCAGGACTCGCAGATGAGCGTGATGACATTCGTCGCTCCAACCCTGCTGACTCTATAATTAGGGATCTCAGCCCTGAGATCAGTAGGATGGCCAACGAATATAAGCGGAACAAATGGTTGGTCACTTAAAGTAGAGAAACTAAGTTCCGGAATTGGTTAATTGTGGACCACGTGTATATCGCTCTCTCACCCTGGAGGGAAGAACAGTGACAGATCGGAAGCGGTGTTTCAGCTATTTCAAACGCCATTTTAATAAACACCCAAAGAGCGACAAGGCGAAAAGGAGAGCTCGACACAGACGGAATCTCTATGATAATGTTGAAGCACTTGGTGGCCAATTTTTAGCTGCTCATTTAGTTCCTTGTGTCTGGAAAATGAGAGTGGTACTGCTACTTAAGCCAGGCAAATGGCGCTAACAACGGGAAAACTGCTCCTCTCCAGCCTGATCGAACACCTTCCTTGTGCTGATCATCAGCATGTTTTCTGCAAGCTGCACAGCGCAACAACAGCTTTACCCGCCATCACCACACATTTCAGTCGTTGCCTTTACCAGAACAAGCCTAACGACAGGACGGTACTCGTAGCTCTTGACCTCGCCAAGGCCTTCGACACGGCCAACCATGCCACACTCGAAGAAATTGCAGAAATGTCCCTACGGAAAAGTTAAACAGGGAGTTCCGCAGGGAGGGGTGATATCTCCGGCACTGTTTAACCTCTAACTTTCTAAAATTTCTGCACTACCAGACACCGTCGGAATTTGTGTCGTATGCTGATGATTGCCCTATTTGTGCGTTAGAACCTAAAGTAGATGACATATGCGAGAAAATCAACTGTTACCTCCCTGACTTAGTACGCTTCTTTACTGCGAAGAATATGTAAATATCCGCCTTCAGATATCAGCTACACTGTTTAGTGCATGGACCGCAGAGGTGCTGTTGTCACTTGCTGTAAAAGACGATGGCGACAACATCCCGACAAGCAACTGTTTAAAAGATCTTGGGGTCTCAATTGACAGCCTTTTTCGATCCTCTGCACATGCTACAGCTATCTGAGATGAGCTTAAAAGTAGGAACAAGGTCGTCAAGCCGGCAGTAATTGAGGAGCCGTCAAAGAAACCTTGTTGGCCTATTAAAAGGGATAAAAGGCTTTGTAATATAGAGAGAGAGGTCCAGCGGTATAAGATACAACCCTTAGATCATAGAAACTATCTAAGGCTGGTTCAGTTCGTCTGCCGATGCAGTTGCCTCGTTTCATATTGCGCGAATTGACGTCCCGGTCTGTCCTACATGCCATCAGAACCACCTCTTTAATTGTCCGGCCAGCCCACACGCTCGCAGGTCTCTTTGGAAGCATCTATGTTAAATGGCGCGTTTCCTTCATCTGAATATTAAAGCAGATATTTGATATAAATTGAATAAAAGAAAGAAATAACTATTAGCAGATATGTTGTTGGCAAAAAATCACAATTTTTTTGAATGAAAGCTGAATTACTTTTGTTGTAATTGGCCCAATAAGTAAAAATTGTACATGCATTACCAACCATAAATCTGAACGAGTTGCTACAAGTTGGGATCGCAGTAGGACACTCTGAAATAAGAGCAAGGCAATTGTGGAAATTTTTAGGAATTTTTGATTGATAACAGCCACTGATTGTACAGCGGTTATTTGTGGTAAATTGAGAGTGTTGCCAGATTGTAATACATAAATGCGTTATACATTTAGTTTGATTTTGTGCATTTACGTCAGAGTTAATTCAGTTTGGGAGGAGATAATGTACGAGTTAATTTCCATTGTCTGCTAATGCACTTTAACGCTGTCGACTTTCTAGGCTAATAGCACCAATTTGGCTACAACAAATATGTTGTATGAACAGGAGTATGAGCAGGAGTTTTCCTATTAACATAATCAAAATTGCTGCTTGTGCTAACAAATGCCTTAGTTATTGAAATTTTCGGGGCTAAACCTAAAATACTACCATTATCAAGGCTAAAGGTGGTGTTGCCATACTGAAATTCGATGTTGATGTTTTTATTATGTCTGAGATATAATTGACGCACCAGTTCTCTTGTGGATAGCCCCATTATTTTGAGTATTAAAAGAAGAAAAACAAGAGGACAATTTGTAAGTTCTTATCCCTAACATTATATGCAGGGTGATTCATTCAAGAGTGGACAAATCGCACCAGCGTATTCCTTGGCTCATTTCACGAAAATAAATCCATCTGCGGCCATGCCTGAAAATGCAAGGGGGTGAAAATGCGAAGGCAGCAGTTTTCTGATTGGTGGTCGGAGGGCAAAATTGCTATGTTTTGAGCTTTTTCGCTTCCATAAATAAAAATTCTATTTCAGTCAAATAGTCATAACTCTGGTTCAGAACTTAGTACTTGTACCCTCCACCATACAATGTAGGGTATATTAGTTTTGTCATTCTGTCTGTAACACCTTGAAATAATCATCGGAGACCCAACAAAGTATATATATTCTTGATCCTCGTAAAATTCTAAGACGATCTAGCCGTGTTGTCCGGCTGTCCGTCTGTCGAAAACAAGATAGAGGCTGAATGAAAACAGCTAGGAAGCTGAAATTTGGCAGAAACATGTGTAGTTAACCTAGCATGGTATTGAAAATAGGCTATATAGCTGTACGGGAAGATGGTGTTGGAGACCCTCAACCGACACTACCTCACATAGTTTTAGTTTTTTATTTGGAAATATCCGTCCAGTTTCTTGAGCAAAATCACTGAAATTTTGCAAATAATAGTCTCTATATAGGCGCAATCATCTATGCAAAAATGGTTTAGATTGGGACACCATTTCTTGTACCTCCCATACAAACGACCTTATGGGCCTTGAGAAATAATATGACTATAACTCACCACAAACTTGACCTATCGAAATGAAATTTTACACATCAAGTTTTCTATATACAACACACATCTACGCTGAATTCGGTTGAGATCGGAAAAGGCCTACTGGTACCTCCCACACTAACGGTCTCATGGGCCTTGAAAAATATTATGACAATAACTCACTACACACTTGACCTATCGAGACGAAATGTTCGGCATAAAGATTAATAGAACAGACTTTTGCGCTAAATTTGGCTACGAACTGAAAGTCCCTACTGGTACCTCCCACGCAAACGGTCTCATGGGCCTTGAAAAATAATATGACAATACCTCACTACAATCTTGACCTATCGAGATGAAATTTTCTACATAAAGATTTTTATAAAGAACACACCTCTACGCTGAATTCGTTTGAGATCGGAAAGTACTACTGGTACCTCCCACACTAACGGTCTCATGGGCCTTGAAAAATAATATGACAATAACTTACCACACACTTGATCTATCGAGACGAAGTTTTCGGCATAAAGTTTATATATAGAACAGACTTTTGCGCTAAATTTGGCTAAGATTGGAAAGGCCCTACTGGTACCTCCCACACAAACGGTCTCATGGGCCTTGAAAAATAATATGACAATACCTCACTACAAACTTGACCTATCGGGATGAAATTTTCTTTTTACAACACACACACACGTTGTTGTAAAAGAAATCTATTGATGGCTCTCGATGTGGAGTCTCTTTAGAGCTGGCAAGAGTGAGTTGTATTTTCGTGGGCAATTGTGTGAAGAAAACTTGAAAAGTAAGGTTTACAACAGTAGTTCTCATTCGTTTGTGGAGAGCCTGGCCTTATAGAGTTCGGTTTTACTTTCAACAATTGCAGCAAGGCTTTCTGAAGAGGGTTGTCACGGACCCGAAATCATGATAAAAGTAGTGTGCAGCCACGAAAATCAATGTCACTTTGCCTTTTTGTTAAAAACTTGTCTTCTATTTAAATATAGAAGCAAGAGGTCTTGAGCCGGTTTAATCCCTGTTCAATGTGTAAAAGCAACAGACCGAAATAAAACAAACGAGCTAAACAAAGATTTTTATACAGAACACACCTCTGGGCCAAATTTTGTTGGGATCGGAAAAGTCCCACTGGTACCTCCCACACAAACGGTCTCATGGGCTTAGAGAAATAATATGACGATAACTCACCACAAGCTTGACCTATCGAAATGAAATTTTGCACATAAAGATTTCTATATAGAACACACTTCTGCACCAAATTGAGTTGATATTTTTTTTTTTTAATTAGCCAACACTCAGGGGTTTTCCCCTATACATGCAATGCATTGCGTTGGTCGTTGGAAAGCAAGGGATCGAAGGGGGGAAAGAGGGAGTAATGTTTATTGACATTCGCCTTGAATTTCTGGATGTCGTAATTGGTGGGAAATACATTTGCCGGAAGTCGATTCCACATACGGACAGTACGGGCGAAAAACGAATTCGATCTGTAGTGTACAGTGCGGTCAACCGGCCAATCGATAACAAATGGGTGTGAATTTCTGGAAAGTCGTGTATCCCTGCCGAACATCCTCACGTCAGGAATAAGGCCACGAATGTCTGAAGAACACACACCATGGAAGTAGCGATAGAACAGCGACACACAGCCCACATTCCGACGATGCTCCAGGGAAACAATAGAGTTGGATACCCTACTGTTTCCTATCAGCACCATCGCTCTCCTTTGAACACGGTCCAGAAGCTCCAAGGATGTTTTTGGAGCACCTGCCCATATATGGGAGTTGTATTCCATCTTTGGCCTGATGTAGGTTGTATTGATATCGAAAAGATCAGAAGGAGTGAAATATTTTTTGCACCGCTTTAGGAAGCCTATACACTTGAGTGCTTCTTTCGACACTTCGAATACATGTCTCGCCCAACGAGCGTCACATTGTATTTTCATGCCCAGAACATCAAGAGCATCTGATTGTTCGACATCCATACCATCGATAGATAATGACGACACTGTTGGGTCAGCGAATCGCTTGTGAGACAACAAGCAGCACTGTGTCTTACGCGCATTAAAATCTACTCTATTCGCTCGACCCCAGTCGGAAATGGCCAGTAAATCCCGGCCAAGTGTCTCTTCCATTATTCGCCTTTTGTCTTCAATATCTTGAAGACTCGGCCTACGGTCGAATGAATATGAATGACATAGGTTGCTGTCATCCGCGAAAGAGTAGATTGGATTCACGGTCTGACCCAAAAGATCATCAATGAAAATGAGAAATAATGAGGGAGAAAGGACAGAGCCTTGCGGCACACCTGCGGTCAGCCTATGTTTATCGGATGAGAACCCATCTACAACAACTCGTATAGTGCGATCTCTAAGAAAGCTCGATATAAATCGAGCAAATGTATTACCGACACCAAAAGCGATCAGCTTTGATAAGAGTGCACCGTGCCAGACTCTATCAAATGCCTTGGATATATCCAGAGCCACGACCTTACTTGAGAAATAATATGACGATAACTCTTCACTAACTTGACGTATCGAAATGAAATTTTACACATAAACATTTCTATATAGAGCACATTTCTGGACCAATTTGAGTTGAGAGTCCCTTGAGAGTCCCATACAAACGGTCTTATGGGCCCTGAGAAATACTATGACGATAACTCACCACAAACTTGACCTATCGATATGAATTTTTCCACATAAAGATTTATATATAGAACACACTTCTGCACCAAATTGAGTTGATATTGGGTAGCCTCTTTCGATACCTCCCTACAATCGGTCTTATGGGCCTTGAGAAATACTATGACGATAACTCACCAAAAACTTGACCTATCGATATGAAATTTTCCACATAAAGATTTATATATAGAACACACATCTGCACCAAATTGAGTTGATATTGGGTAGCCTCTTTCGATACCTCCCCTACAATCGGTCTTATGGGCCTTGAGAAATAATAAGACAATAACTCACCACAAACTTGACCTATCGAAATGAAATTTCACGCATACAAATTTCTATATAGAACACACTTGTGCACCAAATTTAGTTGAGTTTGGGAAGTCCCTTCTGGTACCTCCCATACAAACGGTCTTATGGGCCTTGAGAAATAATATGACTATAACTCATTACAAACTTGACCTATCGAGATGGAATTTTACGCATAACGATTTCTATATACACACTTTTACACCAAACGTGAAAACAATACTTGAACTCAATATTTTCACCATTTAAGAAAATAATTGGACAATTCAAAGGGGTACAGCCATGAAGTACCATGGGCAATTGGATTTGTATTACTTTTCTGCTTAAGTTATTTTGCACCTTGTTCTATATTCAGGTATTTTAAAAAACAACGTCAACTGATTTGTTTCATTTTACCTTTATCAAATAGTTGTTTTGAAAATAGTTTAGGTAAAGTTGACTTCTTATATTTGTACAGTTGCAAGGGTATGAATGTTCCCATTACCTTAATTATAAAAAGGTTGCCGGCTATAAAGCAATAAACACCCATTTGCGCAATTTTCCAATAAAGCAGGTACCAATTCGGACATACACAATTAGGCTTTTGGTCATACTACCTGTAATATTTCAAAAAAACTTAGTCTCTTATGTTTACCTAAAGGTAAAAATATAGTTTTATTGTACATTTGTGTTTTTCCGCCTAATTGCTATTTTTATAATAGGCAAAGGGTTAGATTGCATAACCCAATTTGTTCTTGGGTTTCTATCAATGGTCAGGATAATATTTACCTATATTTTGCTAAAAAGGTATATAAAAAAAACCGCTGCAGTCGAATTTGATTATTTCGTTACGAAATTTACAAGTGAAAAGACGTGTTAAAAATCTCTACAAAAAGTGTACAATAATGTTTGTTTGTGCAGTTAAATTTAAAACAATCTAATTCGAGTGTTTATTACATACTCAACATTTTTAATAAGTGAACGTGAAAAAAAAAGTTGCTTTGTATCTCAAATTTTCCTGAAATGTATAATCCGTACTAATAAAAGTATGCCAAGACTGCGAAGACAATCTGCCCACAGAGAAGACGTTTGGTCAGACAGGCTGCCAACACAGAGAAGAAAATCCAGAAGATGGAACCAGAAACTCTCAACGCATTGCAGCCAGAAGACTGAATGCCGAATATCGTCAGCAGGAGCGTCAGCGTGATCGCGATGCCCACGCATCGAGAAGACAAAACATAAGCTATAGAAATGAAGAACAGGAAAGGAATACAGAAGAACGTTCATCACATCGTGAAGATCCAGCATATATGCAAGAGGAACGAGGCAGGACCAACCTGCGGCATTCACTGCGACGACGGAACCCCTGCAAAGTGAACATACATATATGCAAAGTGAACGACAATGGAATACACAAAGGAGGTCATCCCGACGACAAGATACAACGTAAATGCAAGGGGAACGAGAAAGGACCAATCTGCAGCGTTCACTGCGACGACGGAACCCCACATATATGCAAAGTGAACGAGAATAGAATTCGCAAAGGCGGTCATCACGACGACAAAATACAACATACATGAAAGGAGAACGAGAAGGCGGCGATCACTTCGAAGACAGGACCCCACATTTATGCAAAATGAACGACAACTGAATACGCAATGGCGGTCATCACGACGACAAAATACAACATACACGCAAGGAGAACGAAGAAGGACCAATCGGCGGCGGTCATTGCGACGCCAGGACCCCACATATATGCAAAGTGAACGAGAACGGAAGACACAAAGAAGATCGGCAAGGCGACAAGTGTAGTATGCAGTTTTATGTCTCATAAAGATTGTAGTCACACTTTTGTGCAGAACTGTTTTTATTTTGTTCATTGATAGGAAATAAAGAAACATAAGAGGGAACAAGCAACGTCGCAAACAGCTTCGTCATATCCATCGGCAGAGCTTCTTTATTGTACTCATTAACGACTGACGCTAACTCTCACTTTAAATCTTCATAGCATAAAAATATACTATGTATTTGACTCGCGTCTCGAAAAAAGTGATTGATTTCACTTATTTCAGTTATTGCCTTATTGATGAACTAAAACATTGTTGTTGTTAACGGTTACATATCACAGAACTGTTGGTAACCGGGGTTCTTAAGATTACACGATCGTTCTTTTTCAATTGGGATTGCAAGGTGGAAAGACATTGAGCGGACGAAAAAAGTGAAAGCGAATAAGTGTACAGTCAACTTAACTAAAATTTTATCACATTAAACCGAATTGCTTAAAAGTTTAAAATTTCTGTTAATATCGGTGAATGTTTTCTTGGGAATTCCGATACTAATTTTGGATCTCCAATTGCCAGTCTTGAATAAAAATCTAAAGCAATTTTATAAACGTGGAACAGGTTCCATTACGTGGGCATTTTATGCTCACGTGGTGCTTTCTAACTCGATTTTGGCAGTGGTAAACCAAAATAAAGGCTGTCCGGATTTACAACATCTAAGCAAAAAGTGTACTACATTTTCATAATCGCCCTCAGTCTTAACGATACGCTTGAAACCATTGTGGACATCATAACACAGTCTGAAAACTAAATTAAGTCCAGAAATACTTTCGCCTTGTCTCCAAAGCACCAACCTACTTGTTCGACGTATCGATTGTAGGGTACGCATGATTCCTCCTGTAGTCCAGTAAACACGCCAACAAACAACCTTATTTTACGATACTGGAATATCGTCTGCTCAACGTTACCTTACTATTATTACCCGGCTGCACAAGCACATCTTCTCTCTGAAACGCATTACCCTAAAACCGAAGTTGACTCCAGCATTTGACAGCTAATTAACAGTTTCTAACGTTTAGAAATTAGAATAAAATTTTGCTACATTTCAACGTATCTTAAGGAAAAAAGAGAAAGAAAATATGCCGAATTATTGAGTGGAAGATTTTTGAACATACATAAATGTAAAAAGAATATTTATATTTTTAATACCTTAGCGATCATCAAATATCGTCATCGATGGGCCCAACGATGGAGTAACAAACAGATAAAATAAGTAAATTCACAACTTATGCTATATTTATAAACATGTATGTACTTTCATATTCTTCCACCATAAATTAATAAAGTGATAAAAAATGATCGGTAAAAACATACTCAGACATGATATAAAATATGATCATACTTAGATACTTTTTCTCAAATTCTTACTAAATATCCCTTTTGTAAAGTTTTTTTTTAATTTTTTTTTACAAAATGAGCGATTTTCATTCATAAATTCCTTTTTCTTCAGTAAGTCTTGCTTAATTACATTCTCCATATCTCTCTTTACGCTGAGAGCATATCACTTTTCTCTACGGCATAATATATATTAATTCTCTTAAAATAAGCTCTCTTAGATTTAATATTCGTATACAAGTTAAGAGTAGAATTTCTTAGTTTATATATTTTTCTTTTCTCTTTTATTTTGTACATGAATAATCATTGAATAAATATGTGTTCAAAACAAAAGAAGAAGAATCACGAAATGGAAGAAGAATATAACTTTTTTTTCGACTGATTGAGATAACAACAATTAGAATGTTCCCCTAAACTTCTACAGATGGTGTCTGTCAGAGTAATAAGATACCTCAAGATAACACGAATATGACTTAAATAGGGTCGTACTCGGAATGAGCGATTCAAATACATTAAAATACAATCGCAAGGTTGGGAGGGTGTTGGATATGTGGGCTCAATAACTTCTGAGACCCTTTTCTTTGGAAGCGAGCAATGTAAATCGAAATTTTAGTTTATCGGCGTCCGAACAACTAAGTCCGTCCGTCTATCACTATGGAAATACCTTTTAAAAGGAAATGTTTTTTTTTCTTCTTTACATTTGTTTGTTTTGTGAGGTTGTTACCTTATTAGAAAATCTCTAAGTGCACCTAAAAGTTTGTGTGTGTGTGGTTAGTGAAGGAGGAAGAACCCACCCATTTCGGCGAGCTAGCAAGTGCATAGCTAGAGGTGCACGGCCTCTCATTTCACTTTCCAAAATATGTAAATAAATAAATAAATAAATATATTGGGAAAATACAGCCTGGTTGATCGGAGCCTAAGGTTTCACAAATCCATCAAGTACTCCAAGCAAACGGTCTCATGGGCCTTGAAAAATAATATGACAATACCTCACTACAAACTTGACCTATCGGGATGAAATTTTCTTTTTACAACACACACACACGTTGTTGTAAAAGAAATCTATTGATGGCTCTCGATGTGGAGTCTCTTTAGAGCTGGCAAGAGTGAGTTGTATTTTCGTGGGCAATTGTGTGAAGAAAACTTGAAAAGTAAGGTTTACAACAGTAGTTCTCATTCGTTTGTGGAGAGCCTGGCCTTATAGAGTTCGGTTTTACTTTCAACAATTGCAGCAAGGCTTTCTGAAGAGGGTTGTCACGGACCCGAAATCATGATAAAAGTAGTGTGCAGCCACGAAAATCAATGTCACTTTGCCATTTTGTTAAAAACTTGTCTTCTATTTAAATATAGAAGCAAGAGGTCTTGAGCCGGTTTAATCCCTGTTCAATGTGTAAAAGCAACAGACCGAAATAAAACAAACGAGCTAAACAAAGATTTTTATACAGAACACACCTCTGGGCCAAATTTTGTTGGGATCGGAAAAGTCCCACTGGTACCTCCCACACAAACGGTCTCATGGGCTTAGAGAAATAATATGACGATAACTCACCACAAGCTTGACCTATCGAAATGAAATTTTGCACATAAAGATTTCTATATAGAACACACTTCTGCACCAAATTGAGTTGATATTTTTTTTTTTTAATTAGCCAACACTCAGGGGTTTTCCCCTATACATGCAATGCATTGCGTTGGTCGTTGGAAAGCAAGGGATCGAAGGGGGGAAAGAGGGAGTAATGTTTATTGACATTCGCCTTGAATTTCTGGATGTCGTAATTGGTGGGAAATACATTTGCCGGAAGTCGATTCCACATACGGACAGTACGGGCGAAAAACGAATTCGATCTGTAGTGTACAGTGCGGTCAACCGGCCAATCGATAACAAATGGGTGTGAATTTCTGGAAAGTCGTGTATCCCTGCCGAACATCCTCACGTCAGGAATAAGGCCACGAATGTCTGAAGAACACACACCATGGAAGTAGCGATAGAACAGCGACACACAGCCCACATTCCGACGATGCTCCAGGGAAACAATAGAGTTGGATACCCTACTGTTTCCTATCAGCACCATCGCTCTCCTTTGAACACGGTCCAGAAGCTCCAAGGATGTTTTTGGAGCACCTGCCCATATATGGGAGTTGTATTCCATCTTTGGCCTGATGTAGGTTGTATAGATATCGAAAAGATCAGAAGGAGTGAAATATTTTTTGCACCGCTTTAGGAAGCCTATACACTTGAGTGCTTCTTTCGACACTTCGAATACATGTCTCGCCCAACGAGCGTCACATTGTATTTTCATGCCCAGAACATCAAGAGCATCTGATTGTTCGACATCCATACCATCGATAGATAATGACGACACTGTTGGGTCAGCGAATCGCTTGTGAGACAACAAGCAGCACTGTGTCTTACGCGCATTAAAATCTACTCTATTCGCTCGACCCCAGTCGGAAATGGCCAGTAAATCCCGGCCAAGTGTCTCTTCCATTATTCGCCTTTTGTCTTCAATATCTTGAAGACTCGGCCTACGGTCGAATGAATATGAATGACATAGGTTGCTGTCATCCGCGAAAGAGTAGATTGGATTCACGGTCTGACCCAAAAGATCATCAATGAAAATGAGAAATAATGAGGGAGAAAGGACAGAGCCTTGCGGCACACCTGCGGTCAGCCTATGTTTATCGGATGAGAACCCATCTACAACAACTCGTATAGTGCGATCTCTAAGAAAGCTCGATATAAATCGAGCAAATGTATTACCGACACCAAAAGCGATCAGCTTTGATAAGAGTGCACCGTGCCAGACTCTATCAAATGCCTTGGATATATCCAGAGCCACGACCTTACTTGAGAAATAATATGACGATAACTCTTCACTAACTTGACGTATCGAAATGAAATTTTACACATAAACATTTCTATATAGAGCACATTTCTGGACCAATTTGAGTTGAGAGTCCCTTGAGAGTCCCATACAAACGGTCTTATGGGCCCTGAGAAATACTATGACGATAACTCACCACAAACTTGACCTATCGATATGAATTTTTCCACATAAAGATTTATATATAGAACACACTTCTGCACCAAATTGAGTTGATATTGGGTAGCCTCTTTCGATACCTCCCTACAATCGGTCTTATGGGCCTTGAGAAATACTATGACGATAACTCACCAAAAACTTGACCTATCGATATGAAATTTTCCACATAAAGATTTATATATAGAACACACATCTGCACCAAATTGAGTTGATATTGGGTAGCCTCTTTCGATACCTCCCCTACAATCGGTCTTATAGGCCTTGAGAAATAATAAGACAATAACTCACCACAAACTTGACCTATCGAAATGAAATTTCACGCATACAAATTTCTATATAGAACACACTTGTGCACCAAATTTAGTTGAGTTTGGGAAGTCCCTTCTGGTACCTCCCATACAAACGGTCTTATGGGCCTTGAGAAATAATATGACTATAACTCATTACAAACTTGACCTATCGAGATGGAATTTTACGCATAACGATTTCTATATACACACTTTTACACCAAACGTGAAAACAATACTTGAACTCAATATTTTCACCATTTAAGAAAATAATTGGACAATTCAAAGGGGTACAGCCATGAAGTACCATGGGCAATTGGATTTGTATTACTTTTCTGCTTAAGTTATTTTGCACCTTGTTCTATATTCAGGTATTTTAAAAAACAACGTCAACTGATTGTGTTTCATTTTACCTTTATCAAATAGTTGTTTTGAAAATAGTTTAGGTAAAGTTGACTTCTTATATTTGTACAGTTGCAAGGGTATGAATGTTCCCATTACCTTAATTATAAAAAGGTTGCCGGCTATAAAGCAATAAACACCCATTTGCGCAATTTTCCAATAAAGCAGGTACCAATTCGGACATACACAATTAGGCTTTTGGTCATACTACCTGTAATATTTCAAAAAAACTTAGTCTCTTATGTTTACCTAAAGGTAAAAATATAGTTTTATTGTACATTTGTGTTTTTCCGCCTAATTGCTATTTTTATAATAGGCAAAGGGTTAGATTGCATAACCCAATTTGTTCTTGGGTTTCTATCAATGGTCAGGATAATATTTACCTATATTTTGCTAAAAAGGTATATAAAAAAACCGCTGCAGTCGAATTTGATTATTTCGTTACGAAATTTACAAGTGAAAAGACGTGTTAAAAATCTCTACAAAAAGTGTACAATAATGTTTGTTTGTGCAGTTAAATTTAAAACAATCTAATTCGAGTGTTTATTACATACTCAACATTTTTAATAAGTGAACGTGAAAAAAAAAGTTGCTTTGTATCTCAAATTTTCCTGAAATGTATAATCCGTACTAATAAAAGTATGCCAAGACTGCGAAGACAATCTGCCCACAGAGAAGACGTTTGGTCAGACA
Source organism: Hydrotaea diabolus (assembly GCA_963513945.1). Classification (NCBI taxonomy): domain Eukaryota; kingdom Metazoa; phylum Arthropoda; class Insecta; order Diptera; family Muscidae; genus Hydrotaea; species Hydrotaea diabolus. The sequence continues at coordinate 111,493,498 of OY740716.1, read as the reverse complement.
GGCTGCCAACACAGAGAAGAAAATCCAGAAGATGGAACCAGAAACTCTCAACGCATTGCAGCCAGAAGACTGAATGCCGAATATCGTCAGCAGGAGCGTCAGCGTGATCGCGATGCCCACGCATCGAGAAGACAAAACATAAGCTATAGAAATGAAGAACAGGAAAGGAATACAGAAGAACGTTCATCACATCGTGAAGATCCAGCATATATGCAAGAGGAACGAGGCAGGACCAACCTGCGGCATTCACTGCGACGACGGAACCCCTGCAAAGTGAACATACATATATGCAAAGTGAACGACAATGGAATACACAAAGGAGGTCATCCCGACGACAAGATACAACGTAAATGCAAGGGGAACGAGAAAGGACCAATCTGCAGCGTTCACTGCGACGACGGAACCCCACATATATGCAAAGTGAACGAGAATAGAATTCGCAAAGGCGGTCATCACGACGACAAAATACAACATACATGAAAGGAGAACGAGAAGGCGGCGATCACTTCGAAGACAGGACCCCACATTTATGCAAAATGAACGACAACTGAATACGCAATGGCGGTCATCACGACGACAAAATACAACATACACGCAAGGAGAACGAAGAAGGACCAATCGGCGGCGGTCATTGCGACGCCAGGACCCCACATATATGCAAAGTGAACGAGAACGGAAGACACAAAGAAGATCGGCAAGGCGACAAGTGTAGTATGCAGTTTTATGTCTCATAAAGATTGTAATCACACTTTTGTGCAGAACTGTTTTTATTTTGTTCATTGATAGGAAATAAAGAAACATAAGAGTGAACAAGCAACGTCACAAACAGCTTCGTCATATCCATCGGCAGAGCTTCTTTATTGTACTCATTAACGACTGACGCTAACTCTCACTTTAAATCTTTATAGCATAAAAATATACTATGTATTTGACTCGCGTCTCGAAAAAAGTGATTGATTTCACTTATTTCAGTTATTGCCTTATTGATGAACTAAAACATTGTTGTTGTTAACGGTTACATATCACAGAACTGTTGGTAACCGGGGTTCTTAAGATTACACGATCGTTCTTTTTCAATTGGGATTGCAAGGTGGAAAGACATTGAGCGGACGAAAAAAGTGAAAGCGAATAAGTGTACAGTCAACTTAACTACAATTTTATCACATTAAACCGAATTGCTTAAAAGTTTAAAATTTCTGTTAATATCGGTGAATGTTTTCTTGGGAATTCCGATACTAATTTTGGATCTCCAATTGCCAGTCTTGAATAAAAATCTAAAGCAATTTTATAAACGTGGAACAGGTTCCATTACGTGGGCATTTTATGCTCACGTGGTGCTTTCTAACTCGATTTTGGCAGTGGTAAACCAAAATAAAGGCTGTCCGGATTTACAACATCTAAGCAAAAAGTGTACTACATTTTCATAATCGCCCTCAGTCTTAACGATACGCTTGAAACCATTGTGGACATCATAACACAGTCTGAAAACTAAATTAAGTCCAGAAATACTTTCGCATTGTCTCCAAAGCACCAACCTACTTGTTCGACGTATCGATTGTAGGGTACGCATGATTCCTCCTGTAGTCCAGTAAACACGCCAACAAACAACCTCATTTTACGATACTGGAATATCGTCTGCTCAACGTTACCTTACTATTATTACCCGGCTGCACAAGCACATCTTCTCTCTGAAACGCATTACCCTAAAACCGAAGTTGACTCCAGCATTTGACAGCTAATTAACAGTTTCTAACGTTTAGAAATTAGAATAAAATTTTGCTACATTTCAACGTATCTTAAGGAAAAAAGAGAAAGAAAATATGCCGAATTATTGAGTGGAAGATTTTTGAACATACATAAATGTAAAAAGAATATTTATATTTTTAATACCTTAGCGATCATCAAATATCGTCATCGATGGGCCCAACGATGGAGTAACAAACAGATAAAATAAGTAAATTCACAACTTATGCTATATTTATAAACATGTATGTACTTTCATATTCTTCCACCATAAATTAATAAAGTGATAAAAAAATGATCGGTAAAAACATACTCAGACATGATATAAAATATGATCATACTTAGATACTTTTTCTCAAATTCTTACTAAATATCCCTTTTGTAAAGTTTTTTTTTAATTTTTTTTTACAAAATGAGCGATTTTCATTCATAAATTCCTTTTTCTTCAGTAAGTCTTGCTTAATTACATTCTCAATATCTCTCTTTACGCTGAGAGCATATCACTTTTCTCTACGGCATAATATATATTAATTCTCTTAAAATAAGCTCTCTTAGATTTAATATTCGTATACAAGTTAAGAGTAGAATTTCTTAGTTTATATATTTTTCTTTTCTCTTTTATTTTGTACATGAATAATCATTGAATAAATATGTGTTCAAAACAAAAGAAGAAGAATCACGAAATGGAAGAAGAATATAACTTTTTTTTCGACTGATTGAGATAACAACAATTAGAATGTTCCCCTAAACTTCTACAGATGGTGTCTGTCAGAGTAATAAGATACCTCAAGATAACACGAATATGACTTAAATAGGGTCGTACTCGGAATGAGCGATTCAAATACATTAAAATACAATCGCAAGGTTGGGAGGGTGTTGGATATGTGGGCTCAATAACTTCTGAGACCCTTTTCTTTGGAAGCGAGCAATGTAAATCGAAATTTTAGTTTATCGGCGTCCGAACAACTAAGTCCGCCCGTCTATCACTATGGAAATACCTTTTAAAAGGAAATGTTTTTTTTTTTCTTCTTTACATTTGTTTGTTTTGTGAGGTTGTTACCTTATTAGAAAATCTCTAAGTGCACCTAAAAGTTTGTGTGTGTGTGGTTAGTGAAGGAGGAAGAACCCACCCATTTCGGCGAGCTAGCAAGTGCATAGCTAGAGGTGCACGGCCTCTCATTTCACTTTCCAAAATATGTAAATAAATAAATAAATAAATATATTGGGAAAATACAGCCTGGTTGATCGGAGCCTAAGGTTTCACAAATCCATCAAGTACTCCAAGCAAACGGTCTCACCTAAAAGTTTGTGTGTGTGTGGTTAGTGAAGGAGGAAGAACCCACCCATTTCGGCGAGCTAGCAAGTGCATAGCTAGAGGTGCACGGCCTCTCATTTCACTTTCCAAAATATGTAAATAAATAAATAAATAAATATATTGGGAAAATACAGCCTGGTTGATCGGAGCCTAAGGTTTCACAAATCCATCAAGTACTCCAAGCAAACGGTCTCATGGGCCTTGAAAAATAATATGACAATACCTCACTACAAACTTGACCTATCGGGATGAAATTTTCTTTTTACAACACACACACACGTTGTTGTAAAAGAAATCTATTGATGGCTCTCGATGTGGAGTCTCTTTAGAGCTGGCAAGAGTGAGTTGTATTTTCGTGGGCAATTGTGTGAAGAAAACTTGAAAAGTAAGGTTTACAACAGTAGTTCTCATTCGTTTGTGGAGAGCCTGGCCTTATAGAGTTCGGTTTTACTTTCAACAATTGCAGCAAGGCTTTCTGAAGAGGGTTGTCACGGACCCGAAATCATGATAAAAGTAGTGTGCAGCCACGAAAATCAATGTCACTTTGCCATTTTGTTAAAAACTTGTCTTCTATTTAAATATAGAAGCAAGAGGTCTTGAGCCGGTTTAATCCCTGTTCAATGTGTAAAAGCAACAGACCGAAATAAAACAAACGAGCTAAACAAAGATTTTTATACAGAACACACCTCTGGGCCAAATTTTGTTGGGATCGGAAAAGTCCCACTGGTACCTCCCACACAAACGGTCTCATGGTCTTAGAGAAATAATATGACGATAACTCACCACAAGCTTGACCTATCGAAATGAAATTTTGCACATAAAGATTTCTATATAGAACATACTTCTGCACCAAATTGAGTTGATATATTTTTTTTTTTTTTAATTAGCCAACACTCAGGGGTTTTCCCCTATACATGCAATGCATTGCGTTGGTCGTTGGAAAGCAAGGGATCGAAGGGGGGAAAGAGGGAGTAATGTTTATTGACATTCGCCTTGAATTTCTGGATGTCGTAATTGGTGGGAAATACATTTGCCGGAAGTCGATTCCACATACGGACAGTACGGGCGAAAAACGAATTCGATCTGTAGTGTACAGTGCGGTCAACCGGCCAATCGATAACAAATGGGTGTGAAATTCTGGAAAGTCGTGTATCCCTACCGAACATCCTCACGTCAGGAATAAGGCCACGAATGTCTGAAGAACACACACCATGGAAGTAGCGATAGAACAGCGACACACAGCCCACATTCCGACGATGCTCCAGGGAAACAATAGAGTTGGATACCCTACTGTTTCCTATCAGCACCATCGCTCTCCTTTGAACACGGTCCAGAAGCTCCAAGGATGTTTTTGGAGCACCTGCCCATATATGGGAGTTGTATTCCATCTTTGGCCTGATGTAGGTTGTATAGATATCGAAAAGATCAGAAGGAGTGAAATATTTTTTGCACCGCTTTAGGAAGCCTATACACTTGAGTGCTTCTTTCGACACTTAGAATACATGTCTCGCCCAACGAGCGTCACATTGTATTTTCATGCCCAGAACATCAAGAGCATCTGATTGTTCGACATCCATACCATCGATAGATAATGACGACACTGTTGGGTCAGCGAATCGCTTGTGAGACAACAAGCAGCACTGTGTCTTACGCGCATTAAAATCTACTCTATTCGCTCGACCCCAGTCGGAAATGGCCAGTAAATCCCGGCCAAGTGTCTCTTCCATTATTCGCCTTTTGTCTTCAATATCTTGAAGACTCGAATGAATATGAATGACATAGGTTGCTGTCATCCGCGAAAGAGTAGATTGGATTCACGGTCTGACCCAAAAGATCATCAATGAAAATGAGAAATAATGAGGGAGAAAGGACAGAGCCTTGCGGCACACCTGCGGTCAGCATATGTTTATCGGATGAGAACCCATCTACAACAACTCGTATAGTGCGATCTCTAAGAAAGCTCGATATAAATCGAGCAAATGTATTACCGACACCAAAAGCGATCAGCTTTGATAAGAGTGCACCGTGCCAGACTCTATCAAATGCCTTGGATATATCCAGAGCCACGACCTTACTTGAGAAATAATATGACGATAACTCTTCACTAACTTGACGTATCGAAATGAAATTTTACACATAAACATTTCTATATAGAGCACATTTCTGGACCAATTTGAGTTGAGAGTCCCTTGAGAGTCCCATACAAACGGTCTTATGGGCCCTGAGAAATACTATGACGATAACTCACCACAAACTTGACCTATCGATATGAATTTTTCCACATAAAGATTTATATATAGAACACACTTCTGCACCAAATTGAGTTGATATTGGGTAGCCTCTTTCGATACCTCCCTACAATCGGTCTTATGGGCCTTGAGAAATACTATGACGATAACTCACCAAAAACTTGACCTATCGATATGAAATTTTCCACATAAAGATTTATATATAGAACACACATCTGCACCAAATTGAGTTGATATTGGGTAGCCTCTTTCGATACCTCCCCTACAATCGGTCTTATGGGCCTTGAGAAATAATAAGACAATAACTCACCACAAACTTGACCTATCGAAATGAAATTTCACGCATACAAATTTCTATATAGAACACACTTGTGCACCAAATTTAGTTGAGTTTGGGAAGTCCCTTCTGGTACCTCCCATACAAACGGTCTTATGGGCCTTGAGAAATAATATGACTATAACTCATTACAAACTTGACCTATCGAGATGGAATTTTACGCATAACGATTTCTATATACACACTTTTACACCAAACGTGAAAACAATACTTGAACTCAATATTTTCACCATTTAAGAAAATAATTGGACAATTCAAAGGGGTACAGCCATGAAGTACCATGGGCAATTGGGTTTGTATTACTTTTCTGCTTAAGTTATTTTGCACCTTGTTCTATATTCAGGTATTTTAAAAAACAACGTCAACTGATTGTGTTTCATTTTACCTTTATCAAATAGTTGTTTTGAAAATAGTTTAGGTAAAGTTGACTTCTTATATTTGTACAGTTGCAAGGGTATGAATGTTCCCATTACCTAAATTATAAAAAGGTTGCCGGCTATAAAGCAATAAACACCCATTTGCGCAATTTTCCAATAAAGCAGGTACCAATTCGGACATACACAATTAGGCTTTTGGTCATACTACCTGTAATATTTCAAAAAAAAACTTAGTCTCTTATGTTTACCTAAAGGTAAAAATATAGTTTTATTGTACATTTGTGTTTTTCCGCCTAATTGCTATTTTTATAATAGGCAAAGGGTTAGATTGCATAACCCAATTTGTTCTTGGGTTTCTATCAATGGTCAGGATAATATTTACCTATATTTTGCTAAAAAGGTATATAAAAAAACCGCTGCAGTCGAATTTGATTATTTCGTTACGAAATTTACAAGTGAAAAGACGTGTTAAAAATCTCTACAAAAAGTGTACAATAATGTTTGTTTGTGCAGTTAAATTTAAAACAATCTAATTCGAGTGTTTATTACATACTCAACATTTTTAATAAGTGAACGTGAAAAAAAAAGTTGCTTTGTATCTCAAATTTTCCTGAAATGTATAATCCGTACTAATAAAAGTATGCCAAGACTGCGAAGACAATCCGCCCACAGAGAAGACGTTTGGTCAGACAGGCTGCCAACACAGAGAAGAAAATCCAGAAGATGGAACCAGAAACTCTCAACGCATTGCAGCCAGAAGACTGAATGCCGAATATCGTCAGCAGGAGCGTCAGCGTGATCGCGATGCCCACGCATCGAGAAGACAAAACATAAGCTATAGAAATGAAGAACAGGAAAGGAATACAGAAGAACGTTCATCACATCGTGAAGATCCAGCATATATGCAAGAGGAACGAGGCAGGACCAACCTGCGGCATTCACTGCGACGACGGAACCCCTGCAAAGTGAACATACATATATGCAAAGTGAACGACAATGGAATACACAAAGGAGGTCATCCCGACGACAAGATACAACGTAAATGCAAGGGGAACGAGAAAGGACCAATCTGCAGCGTTCACTGCGACGACGGAACCCCACATATATGCAAAGTGAACGAGAATAGAATTCGCAAAGGCGGTCATCACGACGACAAAATACAACATACATGAAAGGAGAACGAGAAGGCGGCGATCACTTCGAAGACAGGACCCCACATTTATGCAAAATGAACGACAACTGAATACGCAATGGCGGTCATCACGACGACAAAATACAACATACACGCAAGGAGAACGAAGAAGGACCAATCGGCGGCGGTCATTGCGACGCCAGGACCCCACATATATGCAAAGTGAACGAGAACGGAAGACACAAAGAAGATCGGCAAGGCGACAAGTGTAGTATGCAGTTTTATGTCTCATAAAGATTGTAATCACACTTTTGTGCAGAACTGTTTTTATTTTGTTCATTGATAGGAAATAAAGAAACATAAGAGTGAACAAGCAACGTCACAAACAGCTTCGTCATATCCATCGGCAGAGCTTCTTTATTGTACTCATTAACGACTGACGCTAACTCTCACTTTAAATCTTTATAGCATAAAAATATACTATGTATTTGACTCGCGTCTCGAAAAAAGTGATTGATTTCACTTATTTCAGTTATTGCCTTATTGATGAACTAAAGCATTGTTGTTGTTAACGGTTACATATCACAGAACTGTTGGTAACCGGGGTTCTTAAGATTACACGATCGTTCTTTTTCAATTGGGATTGCAAGGTGGAAAGACATTGAGCGGACGAAAAAAGTGAAAGCGAATAAGTGTACAGTCAACTTAACTAAAATTTTATCACATTAAACCGAATTGCTTAAAAGTTTAAAATTTCTGTTAATATCGGTGAATGTTTTCTTGGGAATTCCGATACTAATTTTGGATCTCCAATTGCCAGTCTTGAATAAAAATCTAAAGCAATTTTATAAACGTGGAACAGGTTCCATTACGTGGGCATTTTATGCTCACGTGGTGCTTTCTAACTCGATTTTGGCAGTGGTAAACCAAAATAAAGGCTGTCCGGATTTACAACATCTAAGCAAAAAGTGTACTACATTTTCATAATCGCCCTCAGTCTTAACGATACGCTTGAAACCATTGTGGACATCATAACACAGTCTGAAAACTAAATTAAGTCCAGAAATACTTTCGCCTTGTCTCCAAAGCACCAACCTACTTGTTCGACGTATCGATTGTAGGGTACGCATGATTCCTCCTGTAGTCCAGTAAACACGCCAACAAACAACCTCATTTTACGATACTGGAATATCGTCTGCTCAACGTTACCTTACTATTATTACCCGGCTGCACAAGCACATCTTCTCTCTGAAACGCATTACCCTAAAACCGAAGTTGACTCCAGCATTTGACAGCTAATTAACAGTTTCTAACGTTTAGAAATTAGAATAAAATTTTGCTACATTTCAACGTATCTTAAGGAAAAAAGAGAAAGAAAATATGCCGAATTATTGAGTGGAAGATTTTTGAACATACATAAATGTAAAAAGAATATTTATATTTTTAATACCTTAGCGATCATCAAATATCGTCATCGATGGGCCCAACGATGGAGTAACAAACAGATAAAATAAGTAAATTCACAACTTATGCTATATTTATAAACATGTATGTACTTTCATATTCTTCCACCATAAATTAATAAAGTGATAAAAAAATGATCGGTAAAAACATACTCAGACATGATATAAAATATGATCATACTTAGATACTTTTTCTCAAATTCTTACTAAATATCCCTTTTGTAAAGTTTTTTTTTAATTTTTTTTTACAAAATGAGCGATTTTCATTCATAAATTCCTTTTTCTTCAGTAAGTCTTGCTTAATTACATTCTCAATATCTCTCTTTACGCTGAGAGCATATCACTTTTCTCTACGGCATAATATATATTAATTCTCTTAAAATAAGCTCTCTTAGATTTAATATTCGTATACAAGTTAAGAGTAGAATTTCTTAGTTTATATATTTTTCTTTTCTCTTTTATTTTGTACATGAATAATCATTGAATAAATATGTGTTCAAAACAAAAGAAGAAGAATCACGAAATGGAAGAAGAATATAACTTTTTTTTCGACTGATTGAGATAACAACAATTAGAATGTTCCCCTAAACTTCTACAGATGGTGTCTGTCAGAGTAATAAGATACCTCAAGATAACACGAATATGACTTAAATAGGGTCGTACTCGGAATGAGCGATTCAAATACATTAAAATACAATCGCAAGGTTGGGAGGGTGTTGGATATGTGGGCTCAATAACTTCTGAGACCCTTTTCTTTGGAAGCGAGCAATGTAAATCGAAATTTTAGTTTATCGGCGTCCGAACAACTAAGTCCGTCCGTCTATCACTATGGAAATACCTTTTAAAAGGAAATGTTTTTTTTTTCTTCTTTACATTTGTTTGTTTTGTGAGGTTGTTACCTTATTAGAAAATCTCTAAGTGCACCTAAAAGTTTGTGTGTGTGTGGTTAGTGAAGGAGGAAGAACCCACCCATTTCGGCGAGCTAGCAAGTGCATAGCTACAGGTGCACGGTAAATAAATAAATAAATAAATATATTGGGAAAATACAGCCTGGTTGATCGGAGCCTAAGGTTTCACAAATCCATCAAGTACTCCAAGCAAACAGCAGCACCGTCCACCACATAAATGGCGCCCAACGTGGGGCCCGAAACGTTAAATTGATACATTTTCGCGTAAACTTTCGTATCCAGTACATATCCGATCATACGTTCATAGCGAGATTTAGAAAATTGCGTTTTGGTTCCTCACAAAATTCCTATAGGTTGTGATGCATATTCAACATCATAAATTTGTTTTTAGTTTCAGTCTTTGCAGTTATTAGAGGTTTGGTTTGAGCCTTGTCTTGAGTCATTGTTGGAAACTCTTTGTCAGGACTAAGCGATTAAAATTCGAATTAGATGCAGATTGGTCGACCCGAAGATAGTTCCCTCAATTTTCAGAGACATACTCAAGCTCTTACATCTTTTACTATATTTCCTAAAGTTAATTTGAAGGTGTTACTAGGATGCCTCTTCGGATTTAGCAGAAGATTGCAGATACTGTAGCTTCTGACCATAAGGATTGTCTTAGAATACACCTAAAACAACTTTCGCATGCATATATAGTTTCTCACATTAACTAACAGTTATTCGGTTTTCTTATACTTCCAAATTATTTATATCCAATAGAAGAAAAGTTATTTTGAGCACAGCGAATTACGAAGTCAGACCATTAAATATATATCAAAAATGTCCGTTAGACATAGTAATGAAAATATATCTAGTGTTGCTAGTGGGGCAGCTGCTATTTGCTCTATATGCAACGATGTTTTCGGCAATGACCGCCCATTAGCAGTAACGCACTGCAAACACATATTTCACAAAACTTGTTGTACCACATGGATGCATGCTAGTCAATTCTGCCCGTCTTGCAAATTGCCTTGCACGATTTCACAAGTAACATTTCCTGACGAATCGGCCGATACCTTAATGCATGTAATATCTCCTGCTAATAGCAATCAGGATATTCAAGCATCGGCAGATCACCGAGTAGTTCAAGATAGCACTGGCACTAAGCCTAAGCAAAAAAGCAATCGAGGTAAAGCAACATTTTCTAGACCAGTCACTCGATCCATGAACTTTATTCGGAATTCGTTAGATAGATCCAAACGGGATTCGAATGTAATCAATCAACGTGTAGCCTTTGTGGATGATCACGTTGAAACAACTACGATTTTAACTGATAGTAGACAACAATTCGATCATAATTATGTGAAGAATATGATTCGAAAGGAACAACAAAAGACATTCCAGAACATAACCACAGTTTTGAATAACACAATTGAGCAACAAATCAGAAATTGCTTACGAAATTTAAATATTTCCGACTTTAATCGCAAATCTAATATTTCTGAATATGATTGGCCAAATGACTTGTCCGATAACTACAGAGCAAATCCAACTTCTTCTAATAATCATAACAGTAATTTAAATTTTGATAGTCGTAATACTCAGGCCAGTTATAGGACCCAAAGTTCCATTCATCCTGAGAAAGTGTCCTCCTTAATTCAGAGTTGGCATCTTAAATTTGACGGCTCTACAGAAGGCATATCGACCGATGAATTTATATACCGAGTTGAATCTTTGACAAGACAAATTCTTGATAATAATTTTTCTCTCCTTTGCGACAACTTACACGTTTTGTTATTGGGAAAAGCCAGTACTTGGTACTGGAAATTTCATAAACGGAATCCACAATTTAACTGGGAAACATTTTGCTCTGAGTTGCATCGAAAATTCGATAATAACTTATCGGATCTTGACATATGGGAACGCATCAGAAAGCGTCGCCAAAAAGAAAATGAATCCTTTGAAGATTATCAATCCAATTTTGAAGATTTAGTAGAGAGACTTTCCTCAGAAATCTCGGAACCAGAATTAGTCGAGATTTTACTCAGGAATTCAAAGCCAGGTCTTCGATATGAACTTTTGCATTTAATAATATATTCACTGGCTAGACTTCGTGAAGAGGTTCGACGCCACGAAACCTTCTTTTCTGAAACCACTTATTTTCATAATCGGGCTCGTAACTTAAGACCTAATATTTCTGCTATTTCCGATTCAGATACGGAGGATTAATTAACTGATAACGTAATTGCCGATATTCAGCATAAAAACAGCAATGTCTGCTGCTGGAACTGCGATTCAAAAGGGCATCGCTACGACGATTGCGTTGAAACACGAAGGATATTCTGTTATGGGTGTGGAGCAAAAGATACTTTTAAACCCCGATGCAAAAAGTGTTACCCTTCGGAAAACCGGAAAAGGGATGCGGCCACAAACACCAAGCAGTCGCATCCAAACAACGATCTATAACACTACAAACCGATGATTTAAACTCATTTTCTCCTGAAAATTCATATTTTCAGTCACACGTTCTTTGTAATACTAAAAACCCGAACCCTATGTTAAAAACTTTGATTCCTTATCACGAAAGACTTAAAAATTATCTTAAAGTTCGACAACAAATATTCTCGGATTTTCCAAGAAGGTGTGGACAAACAAATCGTTCAACTAAACGGTTGCGTACATTTTGGAAGAACGTAATATCAACTAAAGCCAGACTAGTTTCGTCAATTATTTTAGGAAACGACCAGAGAATGTACACTGACATAACTATTTTTGATAAGACATATTTATCTCTTCTTTACTCAGGAGCTAATATTAGCTGTGTAGGACACGAGACAGCAAAATATATTTTGAAAAATAAAGTAGTTCGCAAATGTAAAGGAAATGTTAGAACTGCTGATGGTACTTCCGATTAGGTCGTAGCAAAATTCTGTATCGATTTGACTTTCAAACCCATTACAAAGGAAATTGAATTTTTTGTAGTACCTTCTCTTAACCAGAATGTGTACTTAGGGGCCAATTTTTGGAAAGATTTTGGACTTTTCGAAGCATTGATTAATTCCCTCAACCCTTATATCTGAATTCGACCTTGGCAGTGAAGACAGTAACCGTGATAAGACGGAAACCCACAATCTTTCAAAAGAACAAACAACCGAACTTAAAGTTATTGCTATATTTCCTTGATATGAAAAAGATGGATTTGGCAAGACAAATTTAGTCGAACATACCATTGACATTGGAACCACGAAGCCAATAAAACAACGGCACTGGCCCGTATCACCAGCAGTTGAAAAACTAATGTTCGAAGAAGTAGATCATATGCTATCTCCAGGCGTTATAGAAGAATCCACAAGTCCATGGAGTAGCAATTGTGTGTTAGTAAGACGCGGTAACAAAAAAAGACTATGCTTAGACTCTCGAGAGATCAACAAACATACCTTGAAAGACGCCTATCCTCTGCCCCACATCGACGGAATTATGAGTCGGTTACCGCCTGCTAGATTTATAACTGGGTTGGATATGAAACATGCATTGTGGCAGATCCCCTTAGACGAGAAATCTCGCCAAATAACAGCATTTACAATACCGAATAGGCCTTTGTATCAATATACAGTAATGCCATTCGGATTGTGTAATGCGCCACAAACTTTATGCCGATTAATGGACCGTGTCGTACCTGCTCATTTGCGTACTCGAGTATTCGTGTACTTGGATGATTTATTGGTTTTGTCTGATGATTTCGAATCTCACCTACTACTATTACAGGAGGTGGCATTTTGTTTGCGCTAGGTTTTGGGCTAGGCTGCGTTTTAACACAGGAAACGGACGATGGTATTGAACTCCCGATGGCGTTTATGTCGGCCAAGCTGACCAAGGCACAGCGGAATTACTCAGTGACGGAATTGGAATGCCTTGCAGTTGTTCAGGGCATTAAGAAATTTCGTGCTTACATTGAAAGCCAAGAATTTGCCGTAATCACAGATCACGCTAGCCTTCAATGGCTTATGCGGTAACGCTATCTCTCTGGACGACTTGCAAGGTGGGCACTAAAACTCCAAGGCTACTCATTTACCATACAACACCGTAAAGGCACAGAGAATGTTGTCGCTGATACCCTTTTTCGTATACCAGAAGTAGAGGTAAATACAGTGGAAGACGAAGGGCCAGTTATAGACTTGGACTCGGAACATTTTGATTCTGAAGAATATAGAAAGCGTAGAGAGGATATACAACAGCAGCAGTCCAGATTTCCTGACTTAAAGATCGTGGACAACTATATCTATAAACGCACACAGTTTTCATAAAGTAGTGACGATCAAGACAAATGCTGGAGGCTGTGGGTTCCAAAGGAACTAGTGACTGACGTTTTGTATCGCGCGCATAATCCTCCTTCTTCAGCACATTGTGGTATGGGAAAGACGATCGAAAAGATATCTCTTTTGGCCCAAAATGACATCTCAGATTAGAGAATATGTTTCAAAATGTGAGATTTGTAGGTGCACTAAAAGTCCAAACGCTATCCTCAGACCACCTCTGGGTAGACCAATGTTTTCTGAACGACCATTTCAAAAACTCTTCCTCGACCTATTGGGACCATACCCTAGTTCTAAAAAGGGTATATTGGTCTCCTTATTATCGTTGACCATTTAACTAAATTTATGTTTTTGCAGGCTCTTAGGAAATTTACATCTAAACTTATTTGTGAATACCTCCAAAATTACATATTCTCCACTTTTGGCGTACCTGAATCCATTTTGAGGGATAATGGTAGTCAATTTAAGTCGGGTTTGTTCGAATCATTTTTAACTTCATTCGGAGTAAATCATATTTGCACTGCAATATATTCCCCTCAAGCTAATTCTTCCGAACGAGTTAACAGACCTGTGATAGCTGCTATAAGAGCGTACATCGGTAGCGATCATTCGAATTGGGATTGTCACCTACCAGAAATCTGTTAATCTCTTCGATCCACAATTCACAGAAGTACAGGATTCTCACCGTACAGTTTGGTATTTGGTCAGGAAATGATTCTCAATGGAAAAGATTATAAATTGTTGCAAAACTTGGGACTAGTATCGGATGATACTCGTTTGGAATATCCCGAAGCTGTAAAACTGATGAGGGAAAAGGCGAAACAGAATATTTCACAGTCTTATGAGGAAAATGCTTTCAAATATAATTTACGTAGTAGATCTATTCAATATTCGGAAGGAGAAACTGTATTGGCTAGGAATTTTGCACAAAGTAATGCTGGAAAGAAATTCATTGCCAAACTTGCGCCAACATTCTATAAGGCCACAATTAAGCGCAGGTTAGGAAATTCTTATTACGAGTTAATTAATGACAAACAAAAGATTTTAGGTGCTTATCATGCAAAAGATATGCAGAAAGTACATAAGTGATCAAATTGTAAATACTCGTATTATCTAATTTCCAGCTAAGGTCTCCTTTGAATATCATTTGTCGCCTTATCTGTTTTGTAGTATGCAGTTTTATGTCTCATAAAGATTGTAGTCACACTTTTGTGCAGAACTGTTTTTGTTTTGTTCATTGATAGGAAATAAAGAAACATAAGAGTGAACAAGCAACGTCACAAACAGCTTCGTCATATCCATCGGCAGAGCTTCTTTAATGTACTCATTAACGACTGACGCTTACTCTCACTTTAAATCTTTATAGCATAAAAATATACTATGTATTTGACTCGCGTCTCGAAAAAAAGTGATTGATTTCACTCAAACGTCGTTTTCAGTTATTGCCTTATTGATGAACTAAAACATTGTTGTTGTTAACGGTGACATATCACAGAACTGGTGGTAACCGGGGTTCTTAAGATTACACGATCGTTCTTTTTCAATTGGGATTGCAAGGTGGAAAGACATTGAGCGGACGAAAAAAGTGAAAGCGAATAAGTGTACAGTCAACTTAACTAAAATTTTATCACATTAAACCGAATTGCTTAAAAGTTTAAAATTTCTGTTAATATCGGTGAATGTTTTCTTGGGATTTCTGCTACTAATTTTGGATCTCCAATTGCCAGTCTTGAATAAAAATCTAAAGCAATTTTATAAACGTGGAACAGGTTCCATTACGTGGGCATTTTATGCTCACGTGGTGTTTTCTAACTCGATTTTGGCAGTGGTAAACCAAAATAAAGGCTGTCCGGATTTACAACATCTAAGCAAAAAGTGTACTACATTTTCATAATCGCCCTCAGTCTTAACGATACGCTTGAAACCATTGTGGACATCATAACACAGTCTGAAAACTAAATTAAGTCCAGAAATACTTTCGCCTTGTCTCCAAATCACCAACCTACTTGTTCGACGTGTCGATTGTAGGTTACGCATGATTCCTCCTGTAGTCCAGTAAACACGCCAACAAACAACCTCATTTTACGATACTGGAATATCGTCTGCTCAACGTTACCTAACTATTATTACCCGGCTGTACAAGCACATCTTCTCTCTGAAACGCATTACCCTAAAACCGAAGTTGACTCCAGCATTTGACAGCTAATTAACAGTTTCTAACATTTAGAAATTAGAATAAAATTTTGCTACATTTCAACGTATCTTAAGGAAAAAAGAGAAAGAAAATATGCCGAATTATTGAGTGGAAGATTTTTGAACATACATAAATGTAAAAAGAATATTTATATTTTTAATACCTTAGCGATCATCAAATATCGTCATCGATGGGCCCAACGATGGAGTAACAAACAGATAAAGTAAGTAAATTCACAACTTATGCTATATTTATAAACATGTATGTACTTTCATATTCTTCCACCATAAATTAATAAAGTGATAAAAAAATGATCGGTAAAAACATACTCAGACAAGATATAAAATATGATCATACTTAGATACTTTTTCTTAAATTCTTACTAAATATCCCTTTTGTAAAGTTTTTTTTACAAAATGTGCGATTTTCATTCATAAATTTCTTTTTCTTCAGTAAGTCTTGCTTAATTACATTCTCCATATCTCTCTTTACGCTGAGAGCATATCACTTTTCTCTACGGCATAATATATATTAATTCTCTTAAAATAAGCTCTCTTAGATTTAATGTACGTACACTAGTTAAGAGTAGAATTTCTTAGTTTATATATTTTTCTTTTCTCTTTTATTTTGTACATGAATAATCATTGAATAAATATGTGTTCAAAACAAAAGAAGAAGAATCACGAAATGGAAGAAGAATATAACTTTTTTTTCGACTGATTGAGATAACAACAATTAGAATGTCCCCTAAACTTCTACAGATGGTGTCTGTCAGAGTAATAAGCTACCTCAAGATAACACGAATATGACTTAAATAGGGTCGTACTCGGAATGGGCGATTCAAATACATTAAAATACAATCGCATGGTTGGGAGGGTGTTGGATATGTGGGCTCAATAACTTCTGAGACCCTTTTCTTTGGAAGCGAACAATGTAAATCGAAATTTTAGTTTATCGGCGTCCGAACAACTAAGTCCGTCCGTCTATCTATATGGAAATGCCTTTTAAAAGGAAATGTTTTTTTTTCTTCTTTACATTTGTTTGTTTTGTGAGGTTGTTACCTTATTAGAAAATCTCTAAGTGCACCTAAAATTTTGTGTGTGTGTGAATGGTTAGTGAAGGAGGAAGAACCCACCCATTTCGGCGAGCTAGCAAGTGCATAGCTAGAGGTGCTCGGCCTCTCATTTCACTTTCCAAAATATGTATGCCAAAAAATATATTGGGAAAATACAGCCTGGTTGATCGGAGGTTTCACAAATCCTTCAAGTACCCCAAGCAAACAGCAGCACCGTCCACCACACAAGATAAAACGTATACAGTGCGGGAGCAGGAATTAGCATCTTCCAGACGCCAAATGGCTCAAACTCGGTCAGGTAATCTTAGAATAAGGGCAAGTTTACGTATAAGGCATTATCGAATGAACCCAGTAAACCGTCTGGTTGAAAACGCAAGACAAACATTGCGAAGAAGGCAAACCAGACAAAATCTTTCGCCAGAGTCCAGTTATAATAAATTATATTAGTAATATTGCTTTAAATCAATTACAATAAATAAATTACAAAAATTAAAAAAATAGTTTTTTATTTGGGAATCTGGTGGAG
Source organism: Hydrotaea diabolus (assembly GCA_963513945.1). Classification (NCBI taxonomy): domain Eukaryota; kingdom Metazoa; phylum Arthropoda; class Insecta; order Diptera; family Muscidae; genus Hydrotaea; species Hydrotaea diabolus. The sequence goes on along the minus strand of OY740716.1, from coordinate 111,475,887 downwards.
GGTATCCTAAGTTCGGCACAGCCAAACTTATCATTTTTTGCTTGTTTTAAGCCAAATTTCAAGCCATTTCGTCCCCTTGCACTTTCGGGCATGGTCGCTGTTGAAATTTGTCCAGTCGTGTATGAACCACCCTGTATTAAAATATAGAAAAAGCGAATGGCACCGCCAATTGAACACTAAGCTGTTAAAAACCATATATCATAAAATTATAAGTATGGCACAAGTTAACCCAGATACAAAAAAAAAATATAAAAATTCAATTCGTTATTCGTTATGGTAATTTGAAAAGACATTTCATGGCATTTATTTTTTGAATATAATTTCCTTCAAATGTTGGCCACAACTACGCCTCAGTGTTTCCATTCTGAGGGTCTGAGGGATAGATCCATTGTTTCAGCAGCTGTATGACAAGTGCCACCGTCCTGTTGAAGCCAAATGTCGTTAAAAATACGGGCTTCAATTTCAGGCAGCAAAAAGGTTGATATCATGACGCAATAGCGAGCACCATTCACGGTTTCGTTCCGGCCATCATCATTTTTTAAAAAATATGCACCGATGATTATATCAGCATTTAAACCGCACCAAACCGTGGTTTTCTCTGGATATAATGGCACCTCTTGAACCTCTTCTTGTTGCTCTTCAGCCCAAATGAGGCAATTTTGTTTATTGACTTTGCCGTTGAGCCAGAAATGGGCCTCATCACTGAACAAAATTTTGGGCGAAAACAGCGGATCTTCCCGATTCTCACCGAACGCTCATTTTCATAATATAGTGGCCAACATTTGAAGGTAATTATTTTTAAAAAAATGTCCTTTCAAACTACCAATAAAGATTCCACACTTGATTTGAATTTATATATTTTTTTCTGAAAAAATACCTCTAGATGGATCACCCTATATAAGCTTCGGCCCATTCCGGCCGTACTTAATTTGTCCACTTGTTTTAGTAGTGCTGTGGAAAACTGCAAATGTGAGTGAAAGTTTACTGGATGACTTGTTTTTGTGTTTATACCCACATACGTACGCCTTTATATTATGAGCACACAACTATAGGACAATTTACTGTGGCAAACGGTTGAAACATTTTTTGGTAAGCTTTTTACGATGCTTTGAGGCTATTCGTCAACTCGGAAAGTCGTCGGCATTTACAAGGTGGGAAACCCCGCTGCTAAAAACTCACTACCCATTTATGAATTAAGAAAGGTTGGAGGTCTCCAGCCGGTTAATCCCTGTTCAACAAATTTTTAAATATAGCAGCAAGTATAACCAATTTAGGAAGGGTTTATGTGATTCGATTCGGTCTAATTTAATGCTGTTTTCGATTTTTTATTCGACCAAAGCACGCAAATACTATTTTTTTCTTTTGGTGGGGGAGGGGGATAACAAAAAATCCCGCAAATGTCCAAATTCAAATGTCTTACGTCAATATTTTCAGGTTTCTAGCTTTCGATACATTCGTATGTACAGGCTTTCCTGTCTTTCTTGCTGGAAAGTAATAAAAGCCAAACTAAAATGTTGTGTTCATATTTTGAAATGAAAACAAACAAATTTTTATTACCTTCTTATTTATGTATTTATTATAATTTGTTTTTATAAGTATACGTATATGTTTAATATATACAGATTTTGGCACATTCTCATAAACGGTTAAAACGCTAAACCCGACAAGACCGCAGCCCGGCTTTTGCCTTCGTCGTCTTTAATGTCAGAATTTCCAAAGCCTAATCTGGACTAATCCAGCTTTGGACTTCCTAGAGAAGTGAAACTAATCGCAGCGTCAAAACTTTCGGATTATTCAAAGAAAGAAATTTAACATGAAAACAGATAGCAAACAAATCGCATGATTTTCTGGAAGTCGACAAATGACGTCCAATCTTAAGCACAATTCCGACAAGTTTCGGAAAGCCATGTAGATCAAGCAACAACGCATGGCTTATACTAAGTCCGTCTGTTGTTTTATTTGAAAAGAGTCAACAAGTCATTCATGATTCGATTTGTTTTTATTTCAGTTTTTTGTCTGAATAAACACGATGTTAATGTGGTTGTTTAATTGATATTTATTTGTATCCTATTCATAATTAGTTGGTGTTTTTCTTTGACATCCCATGATAATGATTAAAACTGGTGGTTTGTGGCCCGCGGTGTATGTTTTTGTTTATCATGCTGCCCCTTTGGAACTCATCGCAGTGACAGCGGGCTATGACCTTGCCGAATGGGATATTATGTCTAGTTTTAGAAGATCGTTTGCTGAAATGCAAATGAACGTAACAATCAATAAATTAGCCAATAACAAGTGTTTGTTATTCTAGCGAGCCGACAAACAAATCGGCGAATCCATGTCAAAAAGAACGAATGTCGGGACAACTTTACGGCGACTACTCAGAACTTTGGATATTTATCAGACACACTCGTTTTCTACTTCTTAAAATACTTAAAAACTTATTTGGAAAATTTTCATTTGAAAAGTGAGAATTTCGTGGAAAAAGTTCCGAGATGGATACATGCCGACAGGATAATAAAAATAAATAAGTATAATTTTATCAAATTTTCAATGATTTTTCTTGTTAGATAGCGTTCCAAAATCACCAACTTCAAATGCGTGTAAAAAATCTCGAACTGAACTAAAAAAACCATTGAAAGTTTTGTTATGGGTAATGTCAACATTCATTTGCAATTGGTTTCATCCCATTCGCATTTTAGTTGTCGCACTGTGCAATTGTAAAAGTAATTTTTCAAGCAATTATGCTATAAGACTGTCCCGTTTGGTGTATTTGTGCTGAAACACATATAAAGCGTTTACAAATTGCGCAAATTAGGGTACTTAAAATGGCTCTAAAATTACCTTGGCATTCTCAACGAATATGCTGCATACCATTAGTAATGTTAGTATGATATATATTTGTATAGAACAAATTGATAATCTTTAAGGTTTTTTTTTTAAATTTGTTGTGATTGAACAGGGATAAAACCGGCTCAAGACCTCTTGCTTCTAAGGGGTGTTTTTTATTGAGGTATAGAACTTTAAGTTGGCATCACTTTTTTAACTGGCGGCCATTTTGTCAGCTGTCAAGTGATTAATATTTAGTTTTGTTTGCCATTTGATCATGAACAGGTTGACAAAAGAACAACGCTTGCAAATCGTGCAAATTTATTTCGAAAGTAATGGTTCAGTTCGCGAAGTTCACCGCAAGCTCCGTCCATTTAATGGTCGACATAATCGTCCATCAGAGCAATTAATTCGGTTAACCATGGATCGGTTAACATGGACCATTGGATTATTTTCTTTGGGGATATGTGAAGTCGCTCGTCTACGCCAACAAACCAGAATCACGTTAGGGGACTTGGAAGCCAACATTCGTGGCGTTATTGCCAACATACGGCCCCATATGCTCGAAAAAGTGGTTGAAAATTGGACCTGTAGAATTGGCTTTATTCGAGCCAGCCGCGGCGGCCACATGCCCGAAATCATATTTAAACATTAATGGCATAAAATTATCCTTCCAATAAAGCCAAATTGATGGACCTTACAACGATTTTCTTGTGTTTTATTTCAATTCGAAGTTCTATACCTCAATAAAAAACACCTTTACATTTAAATAGAAGCCAAGTTTTTAACAAAATGGCAAAGTGACATTGATTTTCGTGGCTGCACACTACTTTTATCATGATTTCGGTCCGTGACAACTCTCTTCAGAAAGCTTTGCTGCAATTGTTGAAAGTAAAACCGAACTCTATAAGGCCAGGCTCTCCACAAACGAGTGAGAACTACTGTTGTAAACCTTACTTTTCAAGTATTCTTCACACAATTGCCCACGAAAATACAACTCACTCTTGCCAGCTCTAAAGAGACTCCACATCGAGAGCCATCAATAGATTTATTTTACAACAACGTGTGTGTGTGTGTTGTAAAAAGAGTTTAGTTGACTGTCAACTTGTGTGCCGTGCCGTGCATGTACGTATGTTTAGCTCGTTTGTTTTATTTCGGTCTGTTGCTTTTACACATTGAACAGGGATTAAACCGGCTCAAGACCTCTTGCTTCTATATATAAATAGAAGACAAGTTTTTACCAAAATGGCAAAGTGGCATTGCTTTTCGTGGCTGCACACCAGTTTTATTATGATTTCGGGTCCGTGACAACCCTTTTCAGAAAGCCTTGCTGCAATTGTTGAAAGTAAAACCGAACTCTATAAGGCCAGGCTCTCCACAAACGAATGATAACTACTGTTGTAAACCTTACTTTTCAAGTATTCTTCACACAATTGCCTACGAAAATACAACTCACTCTTGCCAGCTCTAAAGAGACTCCACATCGAGAGCCATCAATAGATTTATTTTACAACAACGTGTGTGTGTGTGTTGTAAAAAGAGTTTAGTTGACTGTCAACTTGTGTGCCGTGCATTTACGTATGTTTAGCTCGTTTGTTTTATTTCGGTCTGATGCTTTTACACATTGAACAGGGATTAAACCGGCTCAAGACCTCTTGCTTCTATATTTAAATAGAAGACAAGTTTTTAACAAAATGGCAAAGTGACATTGATTTTCGTGGCTGCACACTACTTTTATCATGATTTCGGGTCCGTGACAACCCTCTTCAGAAAGCCTTGCTGCAATTGTTGAAAGTAAAACCGAACTCTATAAGGCCAGGCTCTCCACAAACGAATGAGAACTACTGTTGTAAACCTTAGTTGTTGTGATTAATTGTTGTTATTACTTTTGAACGAGGAATTACTCCACAATCTTATAACATCAGGTTTGTTGTTTGTCATAGAGCGAAGGAAAAGTAAGTCAGCTTTACTTCGTATTATTGTCGAAGAGATAGAGACGCCAGAGACTCACTGAAACAATTCCTACCATACTGACAGACTTGTCCAACTGACGTTTTTTCAGTACAAGAAAATTTTACTTTCGTGCATACACACGTATGTAGATGATGTAAAAGTTTCTATTTATAGTTGTTATTTATATAACTATGTTGTTGTCATTACAATGAAGGAGGTATTTCCTTTTGTTACATTCTTTGAGTTTTTTGTGATTAGTTGTGATCATTTGTTTTATTACATTTAAAAAAGGAATTACTCCACAAGCTAATAAGATCAGGTTTGTTGTTGTTTGTCACAGAGTAGAGACCAGGTCGGCAGCACACATAAATGGTGTTGAAAAGTCGCCCACACCAACGACGAATACTACGCAGACGGATACTTCGCATAAGCAGAATAAATGCATGCTTCGTGTATATAGATCTTTAAACGAGTAGAGGCCAGTTTGGCAGCACACATAAATTGTATTGAAAAGTCACCAACGACGAAACGGCGTGTCTACCACGTTGAAGTGTCTGCTTTACTTCGCTGACTTACTGTTAATTCCCACTATGACAAACTACAACAAACCTGATCTTAATAGTGGAATTACTCCTCAATTCCACTTTCAAAAGTAATAACAACAAAGAATGTACCAAAAGGAAAGTCGTTGTTCTATAAATCATCTACATACGTGTGTGTATGAACGAAAGTAAATGTTCTCGTACTGAAAAAACGTCAGTCGGACAAGTCTGTCAGTATGGTAGGAATTGTTTCAGAGAGCCGTTTGTGTATCGCTCTTTGACAATAATAATTCCCATACGAAAAATAAATACATGCTTCGTATATATAGATCGTTAAACGAGAGTGGCCAGATAGGCAGCCCACATAAATGGTATTAATAAGTCGCCGCGTCTATCAAACAGACGGTGATGTGTTTGCTTTACTTTCTGACTTACCTGGCGTTTAAACAGGACAGTCTTGCGAAGACAATAGCAATACATTTACACTTTTTTAATAATACACATACACGTCTCTCATTGTCTTCCTCACTGTCTCTGATTTTTTGGAGACAGTTCGGCAAGTGATTTGACGTAGGCGGCCAATTCGATGACGCTTCGTAGAAATTTGTAAACAAAACAATCGCAAAAGACCGCAATAAAATTTGGAGTTTATTTAAGATTTTAGTAAATATTATTGAAATATTGTTTGGTAGTACAAATAAAAATATTAATTATAATTTTACAGATAACTTTGAATAGATAAACAGAAAAAACAGGAGGAAACGCTGAAAATAATTTCCCTGTTCCGGGAGCGGGAGTTGCTGTGGAATACGAACTATTTTTCGTATCGCCGCAACGACCTGAAGAAGAAGGTAACTATTGATAAATGTGCTCTATAAGTGTGCATACCATATCCAAAATTTCCTCAAAATTTGTCAACTGAAATGCATCCGAAATTTTGGAAATCCTTTTCATCGTCGTTCCAAAAAAGATCGTTTAACTAATACGCCTCCAGGCTGTGTTCGTTTCTTTTTAGCAGCAGCGGTTTCACCTAACACGACCTATCAACGATTTTTTGTTCTTTTTTTATGATTACGGATGTATAGCTCACGCAACTTCTGTATTGCTGCTATTTTTCTTGCAATAAAAAACATTTTCCATTAACTATTGCACGGTTCTGGACAAAGTAAAAACACCGACACAATATGCAATACAAAACATAAATTGGCTTTTAGAATGTGTTGTTGTTATTGTTGTAGCGGCAACTGTGTGCCGGGTCGACAGCCCTTGGCCGAAGAATTGTTTTTCGGGTCAATCCGGTCCATAAAAGCGGCTGTTACAATTTTTTCCTCTATAAATGGAGCTATTGCAAGTGCTAAAAAGCCCTAGAAACCAATACAAATGTGAAAAAAAACATTTGCCAGTATTATAATGATTTAATGGTTAAGACTAAATTATTGGATATCCCACAGTTTGGTAGCTATAGCCCAAAATGGTGCAAATAGATAGAAAAAAATATAAACTTTACATTTTAGAAATTTTGAAGCTATAGCTGAAATGTTTTCAGGTTAGTTTGTTTAACACCTATTTTCTCCTCGTCCATAGCTACAATTGTGCCGAAGATAGGAAAACAAAATTCCAATTGATTTCAAGCCATGTTGCAGTGAAAAAAATTCCACGTTCTTTAAAAAAATAAATTTTTATACAAAATATATATGAGCAGCTGACTAGTAAAGTAGCTAAACAAACAAAACCCAAATAGGGCTACGTTTGTTTCGATAAGAAAAGCCTCACAAAGAAGGAGTTGGCATTTTATGTATTGCAGTAGAACTTTTTCTGAAAACGTGATCAGAATTGACACTTTGTTAACAAATAATCCATTTATTGCTGTTTTGCTATCCGGTCTAAGTTATCGATTCCTAACCTAAAACACTACTTTTTTTATAGTTTTAACATGTTTATTTTGCCCATCGCCACCGAAAAAATATTTTTTAACAAAAATTCATTTATGTCTGTTTTCTTTTAATCCATACGCACTTTATTCATATGTGACGCGTAAAATAAAAAGGGACCTAAGGGTAAAAACCAGTTTTGTTCAGGAGAGCCATTTTAAAGATTTAAGTACGTGTATCTTTGGTGTAGAACCGTCGACTTCACATTCATAAAACGCGCATATCTCTGGGAGGGAACACTTTTGGGGCATGGGATCTGTCTCATTCGATGGTCAGAAGTTGTCCACATCAAAAAAAGAAAAAAAAATGAAAATTGATTTTTTACCCTTAGGTCCCTTTCTCAATGCGCTGTCACATATGTAAATAGGACTTGGCCCTTATTTAAACAAAATTATATTGAATTGGTGATCAAAATAAATTTGTGTTTGTTCCTATTAATGTAATTTTTATTTTTAAAATGTGTCCGTAACGGAAAATAATGTTTAGCCACCGTTGAGGCAGTCATATGTTTTCATTGCTACCTAGAACTGCGGGAGTTTGAAATGATCACTTTTCGTTAGTTTGGTTGATGAATCAACCCGATTTATGTGGCATATTAGCTCGCTCTGTATTTAAGCTGCAAAAGTACAAATTCAGTATTAGTCACCGTAAGGGAAGGATCTTGTTGTACCGGATGCACTATCCCGAGTAAAATATTGTCGTCGGGTTACATAAATTAGTAGCGTTTTCGTAAAATCTCGACAGCTAGGTGGCAAAAAAGTTTTCCGCGAAACTATACTACGAGGGCATATCCATAAATCCTTGACTTTTCGAATAAAACACAGTTTTTTTTCGATAAAAAAAAATATTTTTCATCACAATCTCCTTTTTGCACAACACACTTTGTCCAACGTTTCTCCAATGTTTCGAGGTCCCTAAAAAAGGCATTTGTTTGATCAATAATTTCATCGTTGGAGCTGAAACTCTTTTACCGAGCCAATTCTTTAGGTTTGTAAATAGGAAAAAGTCACTCGGGGCTAAATACGAAAAATATGGCGGGTGAGGTACCAATTGGTAACCCAATTTATGCAATTTTGACATTGAGACTGCACACGTGGCACCCGTGCTTTATCTTGATGAAAAATAACTTTTTTCTTGGCCATATGGGATCGTTTTTTCTTAATCCTCCTTAATTCGGCCCAATAAGATGGCATAATATTCGCCGTTTATTGTTTACCCCCTTTGAGGATTATCCCGCGTACATCCCAAAAAACTTTTGCCATCACCTTTATGGCCGACAATGTCACCTTGGCTTTCTTCGGAGCCGGTTTACACGTAGAAACCCACGAATAAGCTGAAACAAATTTAAAAAAAAAATTAAAAATTACAATTCCTTTAATCTGTTCATACAACGTTTCGCTTACTCATACTTACTAACTTCAAATTAATTATTAAATTATTATTTGATGTACCTTGACCAAACGAATGATGAAGAAGTTCTTCTTTTTGGGGCTACTTTAACAAACAATTATCAGAATTGAGTCCCGAATCAATCACCTGAAAAATGTTGTACTGTAATATGAAATGTCAATGACATTAACAATCTCACGCACTTTCACTCTTCGATCAGCCAACACCATACCTTGGATTTTTTCGACATTTTCAAGTGTATTGTCCTCAATTGGCCGCCAAGAATATTCACCGTCGTTTGTACTTGTGCGACCACAACGAAAGTCAGTAAACTTTTTGACCATTGTATAAAAAGAACTTTGAAAAAATATGTCGATATACAATGCATTTTGTATTTTGAAAGAGGCTCAGTAAAAATGCAAGAACTGAAGAAGAATATGCGTGCTCTATGCAATGCAATAATAACATGGGACTACCAAAGGCAAGTGAAGGGTAAACCAGTCCAATGTCGTAAGTGTCAAATGTTTGGACACGGAGAAAGAGGTTGTCATGTTAAAGCGAGATGCGCCAACTGCTCTAAGAAACATAACACTGCTGATTGTATCTCAACCACCAAAATCCAATGCGCCAACTGCGGCAAAAATTACAAGTCTACTGATCTCTCTTGTCCAAACCGCTCTACTTACTTAGATATAAGAAAGAAACTGTCAATGCGTACACACCACACAAAGATGCAAAGTAAAGACTTTACTGCTAATGGTTTGCAGTTTCCAACTATTAACAGAAACTCACATCATGTGCCCAAAATAAACACAAATTGGAGACAGACAATCAATAACAACAACAATACCAATAACTCCATCAACGATCTCTTCACTGAACGCGAACTCACGCAGCTGACAATGGAGATGATTTCTAAACTTCGATCTTGTTCAAACGAAGAACAACAATTTCAAGTTATTGCAGAACTAGCAATTAAATGTGTGTATGCTTATAACAAATAATGATTTTGTTAAATTTTATCGAACATAATAGTTTTTTAGGATATATTTGTCTTTTGTCCGAAACTTGGATCAATAATGAGAACAATTTTAGTATTCCTAATTACAAGTGCGTTAGAAAAGATCGTGTAGGGCATAACGGCTGTGGTGTTGTTATACGAGTACTTACGAGAAGTATAGTCTTTATAGGCTTAGCGATGCCGCGCATAGGACTCAGATAATTGAGAATGTTGGTATTGAAATACGAGTAAATGCGAATGAGGTCATTAGGGTATACAGCCTATATTTTCCTGGCGGCCAGAACAACAGCTCACATACACAGCTTACATATTTCGATCAGATCTAATGAAAATATTAAGTTTGAATTTGAATAATATTTTTTGTGCTGACAATCGTCTTTGTTTTGAAAATATAAATATGAATAGTCCTACGGAGATCGATTTTCATGTTGAGTTTTTCATGAAAACTTTGTTAGATGGTGTAAGACACTCTGTCCCGCAGATTTCTTTCCGAACAAGATTTACTAAACTACCTACTTTTATATTAGGGTTGATTCGAATTGGAAATTACAGCCGACAAGAATGGGTTAGATAAAGGATCATGAAGGATAACTCTGGATCATGATAAATTGAGTAGGTAAATTGTTCTTATAAGGAATGAGATAAGTCTATCCAGGAATCGTCAGTAGAGTAATTTAATAAAAGGTTTGAATACGGGTTCTAAACTTTTTTGGAATGTGTCAAAACTTTTGAAGAAGAAGAAACCATACTGCCATAGTCTTCTTGATGGGGATGAGAATATCAGAAAATCTAGGATGTGGACCTCATACGACCAACGTTAATGAGGTTGTTGAACGTTTAAATACAACTTATTTTAATACCACATACTTCGAATTAATTTCATATATATTATATTACAATTTGCGGCTTAAAAGATCTAAAATCGTGTGGTTTGGATGAAATTTATATCTTTTCTTCATCAGTTTTTCCCAAATACTTGAAAAACTGCGAAAGTTGTTCCTATTCCCAAACTTGGTAAGCCTCGTAAAAAACCTGAAAACTACCACCCATAAAGTCTACTAAGTTCATTAGGAAAAATGAAAAAATTGAGAAAATTGTGAATGGTAATGATCATTCCACTACTTATCAAGTTAATCGAATATTTAATGATATTAAGAGTGGCCTTAATTCTAAAAGATTTACTGTATTGTTTCAACCCGACATTGTATTTTCTGAATTAAAATTATCTCTGTAGGGGTCCCAAAACAGATCCTACATCAATTAACTGTTTTGAGACCAATATTATACAGCAATTGCAATTCTGATGTCCCTATAATGACACTATGTAAATTCGCTGCAGATGATATATTGGTATTTATTGTAGCAATGAACTCAGTCAGTATAGTCTGACAGATCATCAATACGCAATTAAAACACTAGTGGAGTATTATTTCAAATGGAATATATAGAATAAATCGGACAAAACTCAAGCTATCTTTTTCAATCAAAAAAGAAAGAATGCTCTCTTACTTACCTAACTAGGTAAGTAACTAAAAATTTCAGGAAATGATATAGTAAGGTTGGAAAATGTCAGATACTTAGGTGTATTTTCAAAACCGGTTGAAAATATTAATTTGTATAAAAGAATTTTTTACCCATTAATAAATAGCAAATTTATGCTTAATAACTATAATAAATCAATAACATATTGATGCAATATCGAACTTTCCGAATGCGAATGGGATGAGACCAATTGTAAATTAAAGTTGACATTAACGTTAACAAAACCTTTATGGGTTTTCTTTAGTTCAGTGCGAGATTTCTTTACACGCATTTGAAGATGATTTTGGAACGCTGTCTAACAAGAAAAGATCATTGAAAATTTAAATAATAATGCCAATTTAGTTTTATTATCCTGTGTTGTAGTTGTGGTATATTACTGTTCTTGGGGTAGAGAAATTAATTTTTTATATTAATTTTTACCTAAAACTCATGCTAGATGGAGCTGTCATACAAACGGTGCTATTCCTTGTAGATTTTCATAGAAAAGGCGGTGTATTGCAGTAATTACTGCATAAACAACACAAAGGAAGACAGCTACACGTAATAGATAACTTGGAAATATACAAATAAACCCATTCGATTGTAGGAAGATAAATGAACAGGTAAACACTGCTTCAGACATAACATTTGAACCCTCAAAGAGTTTCTACAAATTCTTATTGCTAATTTTACAGGTATGTTTAATGGTCCTGACATAAGAAGATTGATAAAAATTAATGATTTTTATAATTCTTTACATCAAAATCAATTAGTTGCATAGAATGAAATTAAAGACGTAATTGAAAATGTTCTTGGTAAAAAACGAGAAGCAGATAGTGCACAAAAAATTAAACGTCTCTTGAAAGCCTTGGGGAAACTTGGTGTGAATATGTCATTAAAAATTCATTTTCTCCATCGCCATATGGTTTGGTTCGATAACCAACTTTCCACCCAATCTTATGAGCAAGGTGAACGTTTTCACCAAGTAGCTTTAACCATGGAAACTAGGTACAGAGCAAAGAAACTAGATTCTTTGTTAGGAGATTTATGCTGGCGGTTAAAGAGAACAACCGATGAAGAGGATACAGACGAAGAGCAAGAACCAGAAACATACAGAGATCCACAGCCTACTACTTCTGGAGCTTTTGCTACTTCAGACATGCAAATTTACAGTGAAAGTGATGATGATTAGGCGGGTCCAAAAAAGATATTATACTTTTAAATAAAAAAGTTGTTAAAAAAAATATTTTTTCCAATAAAAAACACATTTTTTTCCATAAAAATTGCATTTTAGTAAATATATCGTTTTTTCTAAGAAAATCTACAAGAACAGACAGCGCCATCTAGCGTTAGTTTAGGTACAAATAAATATCAACAATTAATTCCTTGACTCCAAAAACAGTAAGATACCACAACTTTTCACGATAATAAAAATAAATAAGCATAATTTTATCAAATTTTCAATGATCTTTTCTTGTTAGACAGCGTTCCAAAATCACCAACTTCAAATGCGTGTAAAAAAATCTCGAACTGAACTAAAAAAAAACCTTGAAAGTTTTGTTATGGGTAATGTCAACTTTCATTTGCAATTGGTTTCATCCCATTCGCATTTTGGTTGTCGCACTGTGTAATTGTTAAAGTAATTTTTCAAGCAATTACGCAATAAGACTGTCCCGTTTGGTGTATTTGTGCTGAAACACTTATGAAGCCTTTACAAATTGCGCAAAATAGGGTACTTTAAATGGCTCTTAAATTACCTTGGCATTCTCAAAGAATATGCTGCATACCATTAGTAATGTTAGTATGATATATATTTGTATAGAACAAATTGATAATCTTTGAGTTTTTTTTTAATTCGTTGTGATTAATTGTTGTTATTACTTTTGAAAGAGGAATTACTCCACAAGCTAATAACATCAGGTTTGTTGTTGTTTGTCATAGAGCGAAGGAAAAGTAAGTCAGCTTTACTTCGTATTATTGTCGAAGAGAGAGAGAGACGCAAGCGACTCAATGAAACAATTCCTACCATACTGACAGACTTGTCCGACTGACGTTTTTTCGGTACGAGAACATTTTGCTTTCGTGCATACACACACGTATGTAGATGATTTATAGAACAACGACTTTCCTTTTGGTATATTCTTTGTTGTTATTACTTTTGAAAGTGGAATTAAGGAGTAATTCTACTATTAAGATCAGGTTTGTTGTAGTTTGTCATAGTGGGAATTAACAGTAAGTCAGCGAAGTAAAGCAGACACTTCAACGTGGTAGACACGCCGTTTCGTCGTTGGTGACTTTTCAATACAATTTATGTGTGCTGCCAAACTGGCCTCTACTCGTTTAAAGATCTATATACACGAAGCATGCATTTATTCTGCTTATGCGAAGTATCCGTCTGCGAAGTATTCGTCGTTGGTGTGGGCGACTTTTTAACACCATTTATGTGTGCTGCCGACCTGGTCTCTACTCTGTGACAAACAACAACAAACCTGATCTTATTAGCTTGTGGAGTAATTCCTTTTTTAAATGTAATAACAACAAATGATCACAACTAATCACAAAAAACTCAAAGAATGTAACAAAAGGAAATACCTCCTTCATTGTAATGACAACAACATAGTTGTTATATAAATAACAACTATAAATAGAAACTTTTACATCATCTACATACGTGTGTATGCACGAAAGTAAAATTTTCTTGTACTGAAAAAACGTCAGTTGGACAAGTCTGTCAGTATGGTAGGAATTGTTTCAGTGAGTCTCTCTCTCTCTTCGACAATAATACGAAGTAAAGCTGACTTACTTTTCCTTCGCTCTATGACAAACAACAAACCTGATGTTATTAGCTTGTGGAGTAATTCCTCGTTCAAAAGTAATAACAACAATTAATCACAACAAGTAAGGTTTACAACAGTAGTTCTCATTCGTTTGTGGAGAGCCTGGCCTTATAGAGTTCGGTTTTACTTTCAACAATTGCAGCAAGGCTTTCTGAAGAGGGTTGTCACGGACCCGAAATCATGATAAAAGTAGTGTGCAGCCACGAAAATCAATGTCACTTTGCCATTTTGTTAAAAACTTGTCTTATTATTAAATATAGAAGCAAGAGGTCTTGAGCCGGTTTTATCCCTGTTCAATGTGTAAAAGCAACAGACCGAAGTAAAACAAACGAGCTAAACATACGTAAATGCACGGCACACATGTTGACATAGTCAACTAAACTCTTTTTACAACACACACACACACATGTTGTAAAAGAAATCTATTGATGGCTCTCGATGTGGAGTCTCTTTAGAGGTGGCAAGAGTGAGTTGTATTTTCGTGGGCAATTGTGTGAAAAAAACTTGAAAAGTAAGGTTTACAACAGTAGTTCTCATTCGTTTGGGGAGAGCCTGGCCTTATAGAGTTCGGTTTTACTTTCAACAATTGCAGCAAGGCTTTCTGAATAGGGTTGTCACGGACCCGAAATCATGATAAAAGTAGTGTGCAGCCACGAAAATCAATGGCACTTTGATACTTTTGTTAAAAACTTGTCTTCTATTTAAATATAGAAGCAGGAGGTCTTGAGCCGGTTTAATCCCTGTTCAATGTGTAAAAGCAACAGACCGAAATAAAACAAACGAGCTAAACAAACGTTAATAATATTACCTAAAAATCTTGCTATTATTACAGAAAAATTTATTATATTTTGCTGTTAAATTTGATAATTTTAAAAAACATTTTTAAAATATAAACTGCAATAGCTTTTAATAGCATTTGTAACAATGGTAGGTTCTGTTTATTATTATTTTTTACTAATACTATATTTTTCGTAATTAAATAACAATGAAAGGAAATTATAATTATTATTGATTTGACTAAAGTATTGATTGCAAATATTCCATATTTTGTTCTGTGCTGTTTCTGTTCTTTAGTAGTTTTTTGGCTTCTTCACCTACTTATAAATCCTTATAAATAACTTTCCATTGATTGCGAATACTGGAGATGAACGGATATGGCGTTGCGAATAATATATTAAATAGATCTTCATTTGTGTAATTTAGTGAAATTTTTCTAGTATTGTGCTCTCTATCAAATCTGTAATCCTTGTTCCTTTTTTCCTGAGACTCCTCTGATAGTTCTCCAAGTGGTACCAAATGGTATTTAATGACATATTCTCCATGGTAAAGGATTTTCTGAACTGTTGCAGACATATTTCTCCATGGGTAGTTGGTTGTATATATTTTTGCAGTTCCCTTCGCATAATCTCCAAATTTTCTAGAGTCAATTTCGCCATTGCACGCAAGTACTTCTAGGATTATTTTAAATCTCAAAATAAAGCTTAAGTCCACTCCTGTTATTTCATATACTGTTTCTGGATCTGAAAGTAATTTTCTTGCTGTATTGCCTGACCCTTGTTTTGGCTGATCTATAATCAATCCAAATTTCCGATATTCATCTTGAACATGTTTCTTTTTGAAATTTCTTAAATCTTTGTTGGTTTCGTTGTTTCTTATTGATCCCGAGACCCGAAATCCAAATCATAACTGATTTTTAGTATGTGTTCCATAAGTCATATTCTTGCATGTAGTGGTGATAATCCAAATTCATATGCATCGGTATTATATAATGATTTTGTCGGGAATTGATTTAATTGGGTTGATGTTGCTTGGCATATAATGTATCTCTAAGCCTGACCTCTTTTTCCATCTATCATTGTCAGCACAAATTGGTAGCTTACTTCAATTTGCTGCTCATCTAACTGTAATTGTAATGGCTGTAGTGTTGCAATTTGGGCCTTGATATCACTAACTTCTTTCTTAATGTCATCATGGGTTTCTTTTTTGAATTCAAATTTGATTGGCCTGCAGTATTTCGTAGAATATGTGTCTCATTTTTTCACATATCCATTGTTTGCGTTCAACTAGTCGAAGGCTCTGAAGCTTCCAAAATCTTTTTCAATCGCAATGGTACAAATGATACCATGAACATATCTTAGTCCTAAATATTTCCACATACAACTTGTTTGTATTGTTTTTGTCCCAAAGAACCATCACATCCCCATTTACAAAAAAATATTAACTTTGTGCTCCAATATTTTGTTGTCCAATGATTGCCGTGGTCTTCCAGCCTTATCTTGCTTTGCTGTTTCTGCAGCGACAGTAAGTTGGCCTTCTAACCAGTACGAGCTAAACATACGTACATGCACGGCACGGCACAGAAGCATACATAGTCAACTAAACTCTTTTTACAACACACACATTTTGCTAAAGAAATATATTGATGGCTCTCGATGTGGAGTCTCTTTAGAGATGGCAAGAGTGAGTTGTATTTTCGTGTGCAATTGTGTGAAGAAAACTTAAAAAGTAAGGTTTACAACAGTAGTTCTCATTCTTTTGGGTAGAGCCTGGCCTTATAGAGTTCGGTTTTACTTTCAACAATTGCAGCAAGGCTTTCTGAAGAGGGTTGTCACGGACCCGAAATCATGATAAAAGTAATGTGCAGCCACGAAAATCAATGGCACTTTGCCATTTTTGTTAAAAACTTGTCTTCTATTTAAATATAGAAGCAAGAGGTCTTGAGCCGGTTTAATCCCTGTTCAATGTGTAAAAGCAACAGACCGAAATAAAACAAACGAGTTAAACATACGTACATGCACGGCACGGCACACAAGTTGACATAGTCAACTAAACTCTTTTTACAACACACACACATGTTGTAAAATAAGTCTGTTGATGGCTCTTGAGATGGCAAGAGTGAGTTGTATTTTCGTGGGCAATTGTGTGAAGAAAACTTGAAAAGTAAGGTTTACAACAGTAGTTCTCATTCGTTTTGGGAGGGCCTGGCCTTATAGAGTTCTGTTTTACTTTGAACAATTGCAGCAAGGCTTTCTGAAGATAATAAAAATAGTGTGCAGCCACGAAAATCAATGTCACTTTGCCATTTTTGTTAAAAACTTGTCTTCTATTTAAATATAGAAGCAAGAGGTCTTGATCCGGTTTAAGACGTGTTCAATGTGTAAAAGCAACAGACTGAAATAAAACAAACGAGCTAAACAAACGTTAATAATATTACCTAAAAATCTTGCTATTATTACAGAAAAATGTATCATATTTTGCTTTCAAATTAGATAATTTTAAAAAACATTTTTAAAATATAAACTGCAATAGATTTTAATAGCATTTGTAACAATGGTAGGTTCTATTTATTATTATTTTTTACAAATACTAAGTTTTTCGTAATTAAATAACAATGAAAGGCAATTATAATTTATATTGATTTGACTTAAATATTGATTGCCAATATTCCATATTTTGTTCTGTGCTGTTTCTGTTCTTTAGTAGTTTTTTGGCTTCTTCGCCTACTTATAAATCCTTATAAATAACTTTCCATTAATTGCGAATACTGGAGATGAACGGATATGGCGTTGCGAATAATATATTAAATAGATCTTCATTTGTGGAATTAAGTGAAATTTTTCTAGTATTGTGCTCTCTATAAAATCTGTAATCCTTGTTCCTTTTTTCCTGAGACTCCTCTGATAGTTCTCCAAGTGGCACCAAATGATATTTAATGACATCTTCTCCATGGTAAAGGATTTTCTGAACTGTTGCAGACATATTTCTCCATGGGTAGTTGGTTGTATATATTTTTGCAGTTCCCTTCGCATAATCTCCAAATTTTCTACAGTCAATTTCGCCATTGCACGCAAGTACTTCTGGGATTATTTTAAATCTCAAAATAAAGCTTAAGTCTACTCCTGTTATTTCATACATATATTGTTTCTGGATCTGAAAATAATTTTCTTGCTGTATTGCCATCATTTGTATTGCCTGACCCTTGTTTTGGCGGATCTATAATTAATCCAAATTTCCGATATTCATCTTGAACATGTTTCTTTTTTGAACTTCTTAAATCTTTGTTGGTTTCGTTGTTTCTTATTGATCCCGAGACCCGAAATCCAAATCATAACTGATTTTTATTATGTGTTCCATAAGTCGTATTTTTGCATGTAGTGATGATAATCCAAATTCATATGCATCGGTATTATCAGATGATTTTGTCGGGACTTGATTTAATTGGGTTGATGTTGCTTGGCATATAATGCAGCTGGATGCAGCCTTCGTGTTATTCAAAGCCTGACCTACTTTTCCATCTATCATTGTCGCCACTAATTGGTAGCTTACTTCAATTTGCTGCCCATCTAACTGTAATTGTAATGGCTGCAATTTTGGCCTTGATATCACTAACTTCTTTCTTAATGGCATCATGAGTTTCTTTTTTGAATTCAAATTTGATTTGCCTGCAGTATTTCGTAGAAGATGGTGTCTCATTTTTTCACATATCCATTGTTTGCGTTCTATTAGTCGAATGCTCTGAATCTTCCAAAATCTTTTTCAATCGCAATGGTACAAATGATACCATGAACATATCTTAGTCCGAAATATTTCCGCTTACAACTTGTTTGTATTGTTTTTGTCCCGAAGAACCATCACATCCCCATTTACAAAAAAATATTAACTTTGTGCTCCAATATTTTGTTGTCCAATGATGGGCGTGGTCTTCTAGCCTTATCTTGCTTTGATGTTTCTGTAGCGACAGTAAGTTGGCCTTCTAACCAGTTTGCACTTTTTATATAAAACTTTTGTTTACTGTAGCTAACTTCTTTGTAGCGTTTCTTAGTGCTTTGACGAAATTAGATATTTGTTCTTGTATTTCGGTGCTACACGAATTTAAGTTTAATTTTATTTCAACGTAACTAAGAACATCTTCCTAGTTTTTGTTTCTAAAATACCCTTTAACCAGTTCTTTATAACTGAAGCTCTCCATATATTTCTGAATATTTTTATTTGCGTCTGTTATGTTTTATCACTTGCGAATATACGTCCGTACACTTAAAGGATTAACTTATTACTGAGTAAACACTAATCAAATCCGTAATTGTATAGATTTTTAGACACATTATATTCACACATTGATCTTTAATTTCATAGCAGGTAGTACTTAAATTGAACAAAACTGCACTTGTTACCAAGACCTTAATATCAGGTAAAACTAATTAGTATCTCGCCAATATGGTGTTGTTTTTATCTTTAGTGGTTTAATGTTGCGATTATTGTTTATGAATTTGGTTGACCCTAAAATTTGATAACAAGTAAATTTAGAAAGAGATCATATGTCTACTGTAGAACCTATTGCGATAATTTTATAGCTTATTTTTTTGCTGATCAAAAAAAGCCATAAAACCCTTACGCAGGTTATATAATTAACCCTCCGACGGTTGAGTCATCCGTTGCCCTTATACGAAGTACAAGGGCCAAAGGGACCTATTTCTATTTGTATGGCATATTATATGAAAACGCATTTTTTACATTTTTTTGTTTTTTATTCATTATTATTAACTCATTATACATGTATAATGAATGCTAAGCATTTTTTTATGTATATAACTTTATTATTTTTTTATGAGTTTTATATGAAAAAAGCCTAAAAAACTATTGTTGTGTAGATTGTCCCTCGTCCAACATATTTTCTGTGCAGGTGTAGCATCGATGCATAAGTGTTGAATGCTCTGCACAAACTGGATTGTTACAGGAATGACAATAGGCCCTTGTTTTCCGCTGCCGTCCGTACTCAGAACGGGAAAGGCGACAGACGGTCTGTTCGTTCTAGACACAAACGACGGTGCAGCTCCTTCTGTCGGTCTTGATAATATCTAAAAAGTACAAAATTATGTAGTTATTCTGCTTTTGAACATTAGAATGGTTTTTTCTTACCTTTACTTCAAATGCTTCCATTGCGTTCCGTATCCTTGGATATGCGGTTGTTCAGCGCTAGTTCCTCTATGTTTGGTAGTGTCAATTGTTTTGTCAGCATTAGTAGGAATGAACGTCGCCTATCACTTATTTTTATTGGCTTCATCTCGTTGTATGAAATAAATGCAGCAATGCCCACCATATTAAAAAAACATAGCCAATGGCCAGCGGTTTGTTGAGCGCTTGCATGTATATTTTTTATTTAAGCATCTGGTCCATTGTATCAACGCCCGATTTGTTGGCGTTGTAATCCAAAATAGCAAACGGCTTCTTATTTTCAGTTTGCATGTCCATGTCCCGCAAGTATAATGTTGTGTCGACAGCAAAATTACCACTTTGTTCTTCTTGGGCACATATGAACATATTGCTATATCGCCTTTGTTGAAGCCAAACAATGTGCTGTTGACAGGACGCGTATGATTTTTTGGAATTCCCGAGGCACACATGTCTTATTCGAGCGCACTTCCAACATATACGGGTTTCTTCCTGATCAAAGTACGCGCCAAATCCAAAGTTGTGAAAAAATTGTCGGCATAAATTGTGCGGCCTGTATTCAAATATCTCTCCGAAAGTTGAAGTACAACATTCTGCCCTTGATTCACTTCTCGTGCAATTTCCCAGAGTAAATCATTCATTTGACAGGATAAAAGGTGAAGTTCTTTAACAACTGCGAGCTTATGTACAATTATGAATGCTATCATAAATTTTAAATATATTCTTAGCCATTGGAAAATAGCCGAAATAGTTATGATCCAAAAACCAGGAAAATATCCAATAATGGGAAAGGTTTTTGAAAAGCTATTGAGCATACGCTTAGAAACAATTATAAAGGCAAAGAACATAATACCAAATCACCAATTTGGATTCCGCAAAAGACATTCTACAATCAAACAGGTTCACCGAGTCACTTCCAATATTGAAGTATTGGATTGGAAAATAAAAAGTTTCGTATGTTCATTCTTAGACATTTCCCAAGCATTTGATAAAGTCTGGCACAGTGGACTTATTCAAAAACTTACAACTTTGCTCCCGCCAAATTATTGCGAGATCCCTAGGTCATTCATCAAGGATATATTCTACCGAGTCCGGTACGATAATGCATTCTCCGAATTATACCCTATAACTTCAGGAGTTCCTCTGGGAAGCATTCTAGGAGCGATGCTGTACCCTATATACATATACGATATGCCTCTGACTGATATCTGCTTTATCGGTACATTTGCTGATGATACAGTCCTAATGTCGACTGGTCAGAATACCACCGAATCTACAAATAATTTGCAAATTGCACTAAATGGAGTACAGCAATGGACTATGGACTGGGGTCTAAAACTAAATAGCAGCAAATCAATACATGTTGACTTTGCGAATATTGCAACAAACTACACTCCTTTGTACATAAATAATAACCAAATACCTATCGCGAGTGCAGCGAATTACCTTGGAATAGTATTAGACTCAGAACTAAACTGGAATGAACACATAGATAGAAAGCGCGAAGAACTAGACATTAAATAGCGAAATTTACGTTGGCTAACTGGAAGAATCTCAGTACACTCTGTATTTAATAAGCTGATGATATACAACCAAGTTCTGAAACCAGTATGGCTACGATATATGGCATTCAGCTATGGGGGTGCGCAAAAAACAAGTCAACCGAAAAAATCCAGCGTTTTCAAAATAAGGCAGTTAGAAGCATAGTAAATGCTCCTTGGTACGTTAGGAACAACGATCTCCATCGAGACCTTAATATAGCATACAGACATAGAAGCCAAAAAACTATTTCGAACGTCTGGTCTGACCAGAAGACTCAATCGATTTAAGCCACACGACCTGTTAACACGCTTTAACTGATCTTAATTTGTATTCTCTTGATGGTAGTAATTTAATCCATTTATTTATTTTAAGTTAACTCCATTTATTATTTTAAGTTTGTTTTTTAAATCCTACATGAACTACTTACTCTTTATATTGTCACTTTTTATATTGAATACAAAAATTACGAAATATACAACACTATTCACCCTAGCAACAACGCACGCGGAGGCAGTGCTGTTATTGTAAAAAAAAACGCAAAAACACTGGTTGGAAAATGAAAAGAGTTCTGAAGAGTTTCAATGTGAACTACTAGTTAGTCACTTTTTATATTGAGACTAGTTGTAGTAAATAAAGAAAAAAATTGGGTGCCAAATCAGGGCTGTGCGGTGGATGTCCGATCAATTCGACATCTTAAGTGGTCAAATAGCTCATCGTTTCAGCTGATGTGTGAGCTCACATTGTCGAGATGCGAAATGATCAGTCTTCTCTTATTATCTTTCCTCATTTCATCAAACACTGTTGGCAAACAGATGGTTGTATACCACTCGAAATTGACCATCCTACGTTCCACTAAAGGCGCTGTGGCAATGTGTGGATTTGGCTCGCCCCAAAAGGCTCATACGATCGATTGCTGTTTTGTTTCGGGTTCATATGCATAGATCCATGATTCGTCACCAGTGACAATGTTTTACACTGCCTTTGAGCAACCGGAGTTACATATATTCAACATCTTTTTGCAATCCGTAAGAGCCTTTTTTGAGCATTCGTCAAATTATGTAAGATTCAACGAGAAGAATTTTTTTTCACGGCCAAATGAACATGCAATATCTTATTGATGCTTGTCATACTCGGTCTTGCTGAATCAGTTCACGTACAGCATCGATAGTTTCTGGCAAAGTGACCGAAGTTGGACGTCCTTCACGAAATTCATCATAGAGCGAACGGCGTCCGAGACTGAACTCTTTGTACCAGGGATTAACAGAGGTTTTTGATGGTGCTTTATCGTAACCAGTTGATTTAAACACTCGTAAAAACACGTAAAAAATCATCGCCCGAAAATGTTCACGGGATAATTCCATTTTTTGACTGAGATAAATTTTTTAACACACTGTAAACAAAAATATTCAAATGACAAAACATTCTGAGTTATGCTAAAAATGTCAAAATTTCAATGGAAGTTCCAGTTTGCATCTGGGAACACTAGTATTGTCAGGACCCGAAGTATAAATCGC
Source organism: Hydrotaea diabolus (assembly GCA_963513945.1). Taxonomy (NCBI): domain Eukaryota; kingdom Metazoa; phylum Arthropoda; class Insecta; order Diptera; family Muscidae; genus Hydrotaea; species Hydrotaea diabolus. The sequence continues at coordinate 111,452,862 of OY740716.1, read as the reverse complement.
AACCGTCGTAAAGAATTCAAACCTTTTTCGGTAATTATTTTTTGCTGCTTTTTTTATTCGAATTAATTTTCAAGAGGAATTCTTTTTTACAACCGTTATCTTCGCGCGCGGAGAGTCAAATTAAAAATGTTGTTCTGAGCTTTTGTATGTAAAATATGGACGGGCCTTTGTCAATATCAACACGTCGACCCATATATCCAATTTATATCTTAGATGCGATTTCGATCGTTATGAACTGTTCCAAATTTCATCAAGATTTGATGTAATATGTGACTGTTAGAGCTAGACATATTATCGGTTAAACGTCAGATTTGTGAAAGCGATATCTAAATCTGAACCGATATTCTTAAATTTCAATAAAACGAATAATTGGTACAAAAACAAACATGTGTCAAATTTAATCAGGTTTGGATGTTATGTGTGTCTTCAAGAGCTAAAAACAAAGAACCGGTTAAACATATGTGTAAGAGATATATTCAAATCGGAACCGAGTTTTTTCTAAATTTCATGAACAACAATTGCTACCTGTAGTTTGATTACAAGCTTTAGATCTACAGCAGACTGACGGACAATCGAACAGACTGACATCGTTAAATCAACTAGTGATTCTGAGACCTGCAATTGGATAACCAAATGGATTCCATGGTGTAAAATATTTGTTCAGCAGGGTAAAAATATTTGTGCAGTCGGAAGCAAAAAATTGAACGCAAAAGTCGATTGTTCGATTTAAATCGGACGCAAAAGTCGATCACGAATTTTTCAATTTTTGCTACCAATTTAAAATAATAGTACTACTTCTTCTAATGCTGGTGATGACAATCCGTAGAAATAAACGGATATTGCATTATACCGACAGAAACTGTAGAAATTTCCAGCGAAACTAATTCAGTATAGCAACGTAACAACAATGCGATTTAAACAACGTATGGACGTTTATGGACCGATGATTGCACCAGCCCATAAACGGCATCAAATCGTGGTTTTCTCTGAATATAATGGTACCTATTGAACATCTTCTGGTTGCTCTTCAGCCCAAATGCGGCAAAATTGTTTATTGGCGTACCCATTCAAAAGTGAGATTCATCGTTGAACAAAATTTTTTTGTTGTAAAAATTAGGATCGGTGGCCATCTCTTTTTGGGCCCATTCATTACGATTTGCAAACGTCGTTCCGGAGTAAGTATATTCAATATGAAATGGCAAACCAAGCTGAGCATAAATCAAGTTACAGCTTCCAAAAAGACCAACTCCGTGAAAGTGTGGCCACATTGAAAACCACACATCCAAAAAAACACCCTTTACTTAAGGGCAGGCTGATTCTAAATAAACGAGACCCAGTCACCCACCGAATAAACTAAACACAATAAAAAAATCCTCGCAATGTCTTCTGGATGTTGTTATACAACAACCAAGCACTGTATCGAGTGTGTTTATGTTTTTTGGTATACCTAAAAACCACGCCCACACACATACATACATAATATTGTAGGTTGGTCTATAAAGCCCGTTATGATCAGTACATAGCTACAGCTATCCGGAATGATTGCCGTAACATATTTTTGTTAACAAAAATCTTAAACAACAATACCTTTCGCACCATCCATATTTATATTTTCATTTATAAATTTTGGCACTAATAGAGGGTGGCTGATGAATATTGGTACATTAAGATACTTCTTTTTCAGTGTATGGAATTAATTTTTCTTTTATTCATGTTAGAGCTCATTCAATTTTATTAAATATAGCTAAATTAGTTTGGAAAATAATGGAATGGAATAAATGCCCCTTGCTCGTTGATGCATGTGCAGCGTCTTACCAAAAAGTTGTTTATTATTGCTTGGAGAGTTGAGACAGAAATAGCCGCAATTATTTCTTGAATGGATTATTTTAGTTGATTCAAATTTGTTTGTGTTGCTTTGTAGACTTCCTTTTTGTAATATCCCCCAAGAAAAAGTCAGGTGCAGTAAGGTCAGGCGACCTGGGGGGCCAACAGAATGTGGAGTTTCTGGACATCAGCATATTGGGAAATTTTCGTCGCAATTCTGCCATAAGAGTCCGGGCTATGTGTGGAGATCCACCATCTTGCTGAAACCACACAGAGTTGAATGAAATTCTCATTCGGCTCAATTCTTGATGAAAAACTCTCAACATGCTCAAGTAACGTTCTCCAGTAACCGTAACGGTGTGACCATTTTCTTCGAAAAAGTAGGGCCTGTGATGAAACTGCACACCACACTGTGGCACGAAGTGGGTGCAATTCCTTCTCATGGAGTATCTGTGGTTTGGAAGCACTCCATATTCGACAATTTTGTTTGTTTATGTTGGTGTTTAAATCGAAATGGTCCTCGTCAGACATGAAAAGACAGTTCAACATGTTTCCGTACTCTTCCACCATTTGAAGCATCTTCTAGCAGAATTCCAAGCGACCCGGGAAGTCTGATGCGTTCAGTTTGTTGGCCATTTTTTATGGGAATAAGTCCAAATCTTTGTGCATAGTCGACTGCAGTGACTGTCTGCTTGTACCTATTTGAGCAGATAAGCTTCTCGAAACTCTTGGATTGTTTTGTATGGCAGCAGCAATTGTTTCCACCGTCTGAACTGAAGGGTTTCGATGGTAAGGTCTTCTGTTGACTGTCCCATACTCGGCAAAATTGTTAACAAGTGTCATTATGGTCAATATGCTCGGAGGGTCCATATGCCGCCAATCGTGCGCCTATAACTCTTTGAACCGAAACTACGGACTCCAGTGCGTGCTAGCGGCGGACATCCCAAATTCTTGTTTCACTGTCCCAGTTTTCCATTTTAACTAGATTCATTTACTAGAAACTAGATTCATTTACTAGAAACTAGATTCATTTACTAGAAAAAAAGTTATAATCAGCCACCCTGTACATTTCAACAATATTAATATGGCCGCAATCATACTATTGTTAAATTGAAATTCAAAAAACGAGACTATGGTTGCGACGAACATATATATTATATGACGAACATATATATTATATTGTTGAGAGCAAATTATGTTTGCTGTGACAATATAGTAACCATATATTTTTCCTCCGTGTAATAGAATTTACAGACAGTAAATGCCATTAATAAACAAGTAGAAATAGACACTACATTTAATGACTTAATTACAATACTAACCAACAAAATAACAGTTGACAGAGACAAAATAATAAATTTCCTTAATAATATACAATCATATAATAGTAATATAATTATTAGATTGACACGACTAACTGCTAAAGTTACAGAACATAGAAAACAAAGTAGGCGAAATAATAAGACAACATAGCCTCAACAAAATACAATACTTAACATCTATTTATATTACCGATAGAGGAAATTAACAAATACGGAATAACTTTTTAAAAATAAAAGTGAGTTGAGTAGGAGCGTGATGTATAAACCCTCAATAATATTAGCAAGTTACCAACTAATACAGTTCAATCAACACAATATATAATTGTATGAATATATAATTAAATGAAGAAATATTAAAAATAAAAGCAACCATAGAAAAATGTTACAAATAAACAATAAAACGTTCACTTTTATGGAAAATAAGATGCTAAATGCGGTTAAGGTTTGGTAAAAGACTTTAGTACAATAGTAGACATAGTGAATGATGGCACATTGCTCATACAAGATTCGAGATTTTTTTTTTAAAAGGTAAATGTAATTGAATTGAATCAATACATATAGGTGAAAGCAATATTCTTCTTAAATTTGTGACTGTGGGCATTGATTAATTTGTAGGACCAGATGAGGTAAAAGGAGCACTGGAAAGAGAGAATTTTAACTTGTATTCCGTGGTAAACGTACAAGTTCGAACTTCAACCCGACGCGCAGTAACTAAAGAAAAATGATGTTTATGCTATATTCGAGTACAAACTTCAATATTTGTTATAAAGAAGAATTACGGTTGAAGAAGCTCACAAAACGAATGGCCTTTTTCACTGCCAAAATTGTCATGAGTACGGGCACACAAACTCTTACGGCACTTTGTTAACCTTTTGCGTTCTATGGTGATATAAACCAATCGTCCTTCCGTAATCGTCCTTCTGCAAAATCGCAGGAATAGAAAAACGGAAAACAACATACCTCAAACTACAGAGGTTGCAGATTTTACAAAAAACTTAAGCAGAAATTAGAAGAGAAGCGTAAACTCATGGAACAGATCCCAATTTATCCTAACGACGGAAACGGTATAACATACACGAATGTTGTAAGAGCGCTACACCAAATATCCCTGCGCAATAATATGGTAACGCTAAATCAACAATTTAACAGCTTGTTATCAGGTTGAACATGCAAGAATTCACGAGTAACCACGGAACGGAAACAAATAAAACATAACGCCCGGTCTTGCCAAAACTACCTCCTGGCGACAACAATTCGTATGATTTGGCTCTGTAACTATTTCGGCAATATATTGTCACGCCTCAAAAGATTTTGGAACTTTTTTATATTGCCGTAAACTTCCTGGCAAAACTATTTAACTCAATTAGAGGATATGCCTTCTATATATCCAAAGCGTGGAAAATTTCCTTGATTTAAATCATTTAAAGTCAGGAAAGGACAAATCAATATCTTCCTCATACAGGCTCATCAGTTTGCTTTCTCCTTATTTAAAGTATTCGAAAAAGTTTTTTCATTAATAATAAAACTTTTCCTTGTGTCAAGTAATATAATACCAGACCATAGTTTAGATTCCTAAAAGGTAACAACACCATCGAAGGAAAAACCGCATGATCCAATCCATTCAAAAATCATTGGAACGGCGAGAATATAGCTGTACCATATGTCTTGCTGATGCTCAAGCATTTGACAAAGTCAAGGTAAGTGGTCTAAGTTCGATTTCCATCGGCCAAAACTCTATAACTTTCGCATTTTTGATCTAGTAAATATTTTTAGTTCTGTAAAAAATACAAATGAAGCCAAGGACTCTAGGAGTATTTTGAGCTATTAACATTTAAAATTGCGCTAATGGATATTTTTTAGAAATTAGACACAAGTTGAATATTTTCGTATTTTCCGATTTTAATGAAAAGAAAATTTTTTCACATGACATGAGCAAAAATTAATTTTCCTTATTACCGATTTTCACTTTTTTTAGGTTTTAAAAATTGAAAAAGTGAGATTTAATTTTTCGACTTTGTCGTACTGTATCTTATTCATATTAAGAGCTAATGCACTATTTTTTCTTATCAAGTGTGTTTTTTAACCTCTAGTATAGCGTCAAAATGTAGCCTGTGGGGTACTATCCTGCGGTTATTCGATTTCCTACTTTTATTAGGGGTATTTAAGGCATAGCAATGGCAAATGAACTCCGATTGGGATAAAATTCAGCATAAGCAGAAAGGAAATTTTCTGTGTACCTAGTTTTTAAAAGTTATTAAAAAGTGAGTAATTCGCGTTTTGGTCCTAAAAAGTGTGATTTTTTCACAAATTGTACGCCATCTTCCGAGGGAGCATTCCGGGTGGGTTACCCCCAAAAAATGAAGAACTTTTCAGCCTTTCAAAATGGTACTGTATCCTTTAAACCATTTTAAACGAAAAAAGTTATGTCGGTCCAAATTCATAATTTTTCTCCAAATCGATACTTTTAAAATAGTTTCTACAACCAAAGTATTTTTGGCACATTCTGAAGAAAACACACCTAATAATTAAAAAAAATATTACAATATCTCTTAAAATGTATGGGATACAGTTCGACAAAGTCGAAAAATTCAATCTCACTTTTTTAACTTATGAAACCTGAAAAAAGTGAAAATCGGCAATAAGGAAAAAATTCAAATGAATAATTGATATAATTCAATAGAACAATATTTCCAATTATAGCACCTAGAGTTTGCACATGAAAATAAATAATATGATCAGACCGAAATTTTTAATGTATTGCTGCTTTTCTAGTGGTTATCCTTTACTTTAGTCAACGGAACGTCTGTAATCTTGGAACATCAGCTACCTTGGTAACGCCTGGGCAACTTTGGCATAAGGACATATAACCAAGGTGATGACCTAATAGCTATTAACCAGGAAGCTCAATCGAAGTTAATTGAAAAATATCTGATTTTACGAGTATTTTGATTTGTACTCTTAATCAATTTGAATCTTTAACATTTTACAAAGCTTTATTCGTCATTTCATACCAATTTTAATTTTGTAAAATGTTTTTATTGTCGAACTGATAAAAAATACATTAAAATATGAAATGATTAATTTATTTAAGTTTTAGTTTTTTCATACACGCCTTAATATACTAGCATGTATCAAAGAAAAAGAATCAATCCAGAAGGCATATTATGTAAATTAGGGTGGTTTTATCTCATAGGGTAAAAAAAGATGTCAGAATTTGTTTGGGGCACCCCCGTAAAATGTTTCTTTCTGTCAGATTTTAGGATTGCACGATTAAAGATGTTAACACGTGCCGATTTTTTTGGCAGTTTGGCGACTTTGGCTCGAATTCGCCGAGTTTTTTTTCCTGAAATTAAACACGCATACCCACTAGTATTTCTATATTATATCTAAAAGTGGCAAAACAAAACAGTAATGTTCTGTCTGTCGTTCAGTCCGCACGCGTTTTATGTTGTCCGCGTTATAGTTGTTGCCCGTTCGTTTAAAAACACAGAAAAAAAAACAAATAAAGTGTCGTCCGCCTTTTTAATAGAAATGAAAAAAAAGAAACCATCCAAATGCAACAAAAGAACATAAAATAAAAACCAACAATAACCATAGCACAACTCTAAAATAAAATACAACATAAACTCCAAACTCATAATAACTAAACCGAATAAAATACATGAAACCAGCAACAAAATTTCAAACCATAAAAATACGAATAATAACAAAACCATAACACAAAAACCGATCAACATCAACAAAATAAAACATGAAATAAACAACAAAATAAACACACAACACTCTCTTTGTGGTGCATTAATCCCCCCTCCCTCCAACCTTTTCTTTTCCCTTTCGTGTAGTGCAGTTAAAACTCTTGCTCTTTTGTTGCTGTCCTCCAATGTTTAAGGCATAACACTAAGCATTGGAGGGATCCACAGCGGCAGAGGGGCTGGATTGTCTACTGCACTTACACACTGACATTTGTTTTTGTTTTCTGGTTGGCGTAATGGTGAAGAGATTTAAAATTCATTTCGCCAACATACGTGGGCTGCGTGCGAATTTTTTCACAGTGTTTCATTTCCATAGGCCTGATGTCTTAGCTCTCTGTGAGACCCAGGTGCGCGAGGATTCTGATCCACAGGATTTTCACGTTACTGGGTACCACACTCTATCCCTTTTTATTTCTCACAGAGGTCTTGCGGTATATGTACGTAATGACATAGTGTTTCAGAGCCAGCAACACTTGAACTCACAAGATCCAGAATTTAACTCCCTTTGGGATAAATTCAGGATTGGAACACACGTACTTCATTTTGGGTTTATTTACAGAAGCCAAAATTCAGAAAGGGAGGCTTCCCTCACCGGCTTCGACGCCCTTTCTGATTCAATAACGAAAGTTTTGGAAAGTTATCCGGACAGTGAAATTGTCGTTGCTGGGGATTTTAATGTCCATAATTCTACCTGGCGTTCCCATTCGAGCCAAACAACTCCGGAGGGCCAATACGCCGAGCTCTTCGCCGCGCAAAATGACTTAACACAATTAGGGAATGAACACATATTCCGTGTGTCGAAGGACACCAACACAATATTCTTGACCTTTTCTTAACTTCACACCCTGAAAAGTACGAAGTTACTGTCCTGGCACCTCTTGGTAATTCCGATCACTGCATTGTTTCAGCATCTTTTTCGTATTCCGCCCTTCGTGTCGCTTCGATACCAGCCCCAAAGCGGACAATTTTTATATACGAAAATGCACGTTGGGCTGAGCTCAACCACTTTTTCCAGCATTTCAATTGGAAGCTATGCTTTCTCGTTAACAACATTAATGCTGCGGCTAAAATGATCGAAAATATAATTTTATTTGGAATAAAGACGTTTATTCCAGCTAAAATTATGTCGGTTAAGCCTTCCAAAAATAGTTGGTTTAACCAGACAGGGATGCTGTCAGATCAAAAGAGGAGGCGTTCAGAAATTGGCGTTTAAACAAAAACGTCAATACTGAACTGCTCCGTAAACAGGCAAGAACGTCGTGTGCCAGAGTGCTTAGGCGTGAAAAGTTTCTTTACGAGCAACGTCTACGTACAAAGGTTCTTAATTCTCCCAGGGGAAGTAAGAGCTTTTGGTCGTTTGTAAGAAGAGTAAAGGATAGTTCTTCATCTATCCCAACTCTTGTTAAAAACGACCGGGCATTCACTGACCCGGTTGATAAAGCCAACCTTTTGGCTGAAATGTTTGCAGGAAATACTTCCTTGCCGGAAAGCAATCAACCACTCCCCGAGATCGAAAACGTATCTAGTTCCCTGCCGAAGATATTTTTTCGAACTCGTGGAGTTAAAAGGGTTCTTGCGAATCTCGATGTTAGTAAGTCCCCGGGCCCGGATGGTATCTCGGCACTAGTCCTATGTAAGTGCTCCTCGACGCTAGCCCGTCCACTGCGCAACCTTTTCAACCTTGCTTATCGTGTCCCAGCGTGTTGGAAGGTTGCGAACGTCCAGCCGATCCCTAAAAAGGATGAAGCCAATAATCCTGCGAATTATCGGCCAATCGCGATCTGCTCTGCGCTCTCCAAGGTAATGGAGAGCATGGTTAACCACCATCTAGTAGGGTATCTAGAGTCCAACGACCTGCTTAGCGACAGACAGTACGGCTTCCGTAGAAATCGCTCTACGGGTGACCTGATGGCTTTCCTATCGGAAAGCTGGAGTCGGTCTATCCACCAGTTTGGTGAGAGTAAGGTCGTGGCTCTGGATATATCCAAGGCATTTGATAGAGTCTGGCACGGTGCACTCTTATCAAAGCTGATCGCTTTTGGAGTCGGTAATACATTTGCTCGATTTATATCGAGCTTTCTTAGAGATCGCACTATACGAGTTGTTGTAGATGGGTTCTCATCCGATAAACATAGGCTGACCGCAGGTGTGTCACAAGGCTCTGTCCTTTCTCCCTCATTATTTCTCATTTTCATTGTGATCTTTTGGGTCAGACCGTGAATCCAATCTACTCTTTCGCGGATGACAGCAACCTATGTCATTAATATTCATTCGACCGTAGGCCGAGTCTTCAAGATATTGAAGACAAAAGGCGAATAATGGAAGAGACACTTGGCCGGGATTTACTGGCCATTTCCGACTGGGGTCGAGTGAATAGAGTAGATTTTAATGCGCGTAAGACACAGTGCTGCTTGTTGTCTCACAAGCGATTCGCTGACCCAACAGTGTCATCATTATCTATCGATGGTATGGATGTCGAACAATCAGATGCTCTTGATGTTCTGGGCATGAAAATACAATGCGACGCTCGTTGGGCGAGACATGTATTCGAAGTGTCGAAAGAAGCACTCAAGTATAGGCTTCCTAAAGCGGTGCAAAAAATATTTCACTCCTTCTGATTTTTTCGATATCTATACAACCTACATCAGGCCAAAGATGGAATACAACTCCCATATATGGGCAGGTGCTCCAAAAACATCCTTGGAGCTTCTGGACCGTGTTCAAAGGAGAGCGATGGTGCTGATAGGAAACAGTAGGGTATCCAACTCTATTGTTTCCCTGGAGCATCGTCGGAATGTGGGCTGTGTGTCGCTGTTCTATCGCTACTTCCATGGTGTGTGTTCTTCAGACATTCGTGGCCTTATTCCTGACGTGAGGATGTTCGGCAGGGATACACGACTTTCCAGAAATTCACACCCATTTGTTATCGATTGGCCGGTTGACAGCACTTTACACTACAGATCGAATTCGTTTTTCGCCCGTACTGTCCGTATGTGGAATCGACTTCCGGCAAATGTATTTCCCACCAATTACGACATCCAGAAATTCAAGGCGAATGTCAATAAACATTACTCCCTCTTTCCCCCCTTCGATCCATTGTTTTCCAACGACCAACGCAATGCATTGCATGTATAGGGGAAAACCCCTGAGTGTTGGCTAATTAAAAAAAAAACTCCGAGCATGGAGCCTAGTCTTCCTTTCTGTCTTTGTTTCAACAGAAACTCCTTGTCTTTTTCTGAAGTCATCATCGTCAGAGCATCTTGGTGGGCAATATCAAAGAGATCATCCAACTATAGGGTAAACTATTATGCAGCATTTCTTACACTTTCCGTTTTTCTTTCCTTGTACTTTTGCATTTTTCTCCAATCATCGTACAGTTTCCAGATCTGCTATGACATTTTTCTTTTGTTTTGTAGGAATTCGAGCTTTTGTTCAAAAAACGAAAACCTCATCAACAGTAATTGTTGCAGAGTCTCTCACATTAAACTTCACAGTACGCAAATTGTAGAACATAGTAGCTAGAACTTGTCGATTAGAGGGCAGCTTACATCCGGTTATCTGATGAGCTGTGTAGTCAATTAGAAAAATGTTGTCTCTACCTCTACTTCTCATGCCAGATGTAGAAGTCATCACTTCTACGAGAAATAAAAATGTTCACTAGAAGAAAAAAAATGGCACTCACTAAAACAAAGAGTACGTCTTAGTAGGTACCGACCTAATGAAAATAAAAATGTGTTTGATAGTTAATATTTAGTGTTTTTTTTTAAACTCGATCACACAAACGTAAAACAAAATTTGACTTTCACTTCGCCAATCTTCGCCTTAAGGGGTATCTAGTCACGTTTTTAGGGACATTAGCTTCATTATCTTGAATTCAGTACTACTTACGTATTCTTTCATTGCATAAAAAATATTATAAACAGTATGGCCTTCAATTTGATGTATGACACGGGGAAATATATTAAAACGTTCTACAGATATGGGTCTGCAAAGTCGCCAAACTGCCAAAAAATCTAGATTTTCAAAAGTTTGAGGTCCCAGTGGCACGTCTTAACATCTTTCAATCTTGCTCAAACTTTGGCAATCCTAAAATCTGACAGAAAGGAACAAAAAAATCCGGCATTTTTTTACCCTATGAGATAAAACTACCCTAGTACATACATCTTACGTACTTGAGCTTGCCACAAGGCTCGAATTCGCCGAGTTTTTTCGTGAAATTAAACACACATACCCACTAGTATTTTTATATTATACCTAAAAATGGCAAAACAAATGTTTTATTACGATTGGACTATGATAAGATTTTTTTTCTTTTGGTGTACCTTTGCAAGAAATTAACAAAAAAGTTTTTCATAAAGTTATTTTATAAGATAGAGAACACAATTACAAATCAATAAAATCGGTTAATAATTGACAAAGATATGATGCTTTAAACACAAGGACAAAACTCGTTAAAAGCAAACTAATTACCGCAGTACATATTTATTTGTGTTTGGTTTAATAATGCTTCACAGTATCGAAACATGATATTTATAATAGAGCGCTGCACCGGCACACATTTTCGCATACCCGAAAACATTCGTATGTAATATACACAGACGACTTCACTGTAGTTGTGTGTGCGAAGAGAGGTACACTCCCGTACCGACGCTATGCAGTATGAATAGGTACGAGAAGAGAACAACGAAAGTACACTGACGTATTCGTATTCGTAAGCGCCGGGTTAACCGAGATAAAAGTTGCCGGTAACTTGTGTACATGAAGCGAATACACGAGTAATATTCGGTTATTATCGAGGTGAATATGGGGAAGCGTCATATTTAGAAATTGGTGTGCTAAGATAGATCATAAGTCAAATAATTAAAATTAAATACTTCTTGTAGATTTTTATTATTTTGTATGGTTCAAACACACTGAGCATTACAAAGAAAATAAAGTAAACAAACTTACGGTATATTCTACGTATTCAGTGTAGTTTGCTCTTCCTCGTAGTATTTTATCACAATCTCGCTTACCGAATACGAACAAAGCTCTCTTCGCTATTACCGAATACCGAGAACCAGTGTATATCAATCGGAGCGAGTACGATGATCTGACCGTACCGGTCTACTGTGCTTCTCTGTGTTATTCGTTTTGTTGTTTACATTTATTCGTTCGCAAGGTGCCGGTACAGCATGTACAGCAGTAAAATAACAAACAGAAAATCTTCATGCAGGGCTCTAATTTATAACACGATATTTGTAACCACAAAATTCTGCTTTTGGCGAAATGTATCGTTTCCCATTGGACGAACACTTAATTTTGCCACCATTTTTACTTTTGTGTCTTGTTCGACATCATCGTCAAAGAGTGACAAGGTAGCTATTTCATCAATTAAGTACCCCAAATATCCAATTAACTTTTGCAACACTGCTTTCGAAATGGTCTCATCTACGTTCTCGTAAGATTTTAATGACTTCAAGAAGCACAAATCATTATAAGATGCCTTGAATGCCAAAATGCAATTAAGCCACGGCTTTACGTAAAGGGTCACAATAAATAAACTAACATCTAACAGTGATTTTTTATCAGTAGCATTCAATTTTAGCTGAAAACTGAAAAGTCGCATTTTTAAAGCATATACTGCTTTGGCCATTCACCGGGCGCGGTGCATAGCCCCTGGAGGTCTTATTTTAAATTGCCTGGTTTCATCACCACCTAAAAATATTATCGAGAGCTCGAACAGCTCTCGGTAGTCATCTCTGGCCACATTTTTCGTAAGTTCGGAGGGGAAGAATTGAAGTAGGTTGTCAATTTCAGAAGCAGTTAGGCATGATTTTACGTTTTCTTTATAACATTCTGTTTTAAGAATATCAACATTTTTCCAATTCTCTGTAAAGTTTTTAAAGAGTGGTATATCATTTTAGCTTAGAATACCCCTTTTAACATTAGTAAGTAGTAGTTTCAAGTAACACACAAGCGCCAGTGATACGACCTGTGTTTGAAGTTTTGGTATCGCAACAAAAAACTTGCACTTTGTCCTCAATATTCCAATCTGAAATTGCCGCCAAAACAGCGTGTGCCTGTTCCTTTCCAATGTTCCAATTTCGACACAGCAATAAGTAGTTTTTCATTTTCATAAGAAATCACTACAGGTAAACGTTCATTTTGAGATTTTCGGGCATCTAAGGCGAATAACAATTTCCCATCCCAGTGAACAATTACTGCATGCGGTACATTGTTTTGAAAATCAATTTTTATGGCTTCAACGCGTTCTTTTCTTTTCGAATTCTGTGAAGAGAGGACTTACTTATGTGAAATTCGTCATTATTAAACCCAAGTGCCTCAACAGTAGCTTCAATAACAAACATCGAATCTCTTACACTTAATTGACACTTATCTAACGCAGCTACTAATTTTGGAGTAATGAAATAGTTGTTCCTTGCTTTTCGACGTCTTGCCGATTTTTTTAAAAGCTACATTCCGAAGCGGAGTCAGCTGATACTGATTCTTGTAACACCAAAGACGTGGAAACATAGTCATATTTTATTCTGTAATTTGCTTCTCCAAAAATTCGAATTCGCGAACTTTCCTCAACATCAGCGAGCTTCTGATTAATCCACCTAAATGGCCCGGTCGGCCCAGCTCTCTCTGGGGTTGTAAGAACAGTTTATCTTTTTCTATTTTCATCAAATTTAATGCATCGGCATGCGCAACATCAAATAAACCGTCCAGATTCCATCCAAACTCCTCTTGACGGAGAATAAAAACGTGTTGTGACTTCTTTCAATTTGTTTGCAAATCTTTGATACAAGTTTGAACGTTGTTTTACACATTTTGGTAATGATTTAATAGGTATTCGTGACTTTTCCCAAAAAGATAATACATTCGCGAATAGTGAGATAAGCGCTCGCAGTGACGGTTAAGTTCACTTCAAGCATATTATTAAATAATACTGCGAGGACTTGTCCTTTTAAGGGCAGTTTCGTTATTTGATGTTTTGTTTTACCTATTAAATATATATTTTCTTTATCACTACGCAATTTCACTGACATTTTTATTAATAAGTTTTGTTTTTAAACAAATAACTTTTAAACCACTTAAGGAAAAACCGTGTTCTATCTAACGTGACAAATTAGCGATTAAGTTGTCTAAAAAATATTTCAACAAAATTGGATGGAGTGTGGAAGATTTTCTTATTTTGTACTAGAAAAAATAACGAATCGACAGAGCCGTGGCGAAACTATCTGCGTTGGGGGACGAAATAGTGGATGTCAGAACTTGCCACATCGAAACGCCCTTGTGTGTCAATGTGTCTATGCTGTTGATAATAACTGTAAATGAAGATAACATTTTGGTGCCTTCTGTTTCTTGCATAAACAAAACATAAATTGTAAGTTCAAACGAATGTTTCGTTGTAAATCGGCACGGAATGCCATGGGCCATATCATTTAGTTTTAACCTTTTCCATGCATTATAGGAGCATCACACAGTAGTGCTTGTGTTGCAAACAATTATTAATTATTAACCGATTTTAATAAATAAATGCATTTTGGATTTGTAATTGTGTCATCTATCTTATAAAAAAACTTTAAGAATAACTTTATTGTGGTGTTACCTAATTTTGGCGTCAAGTCGGCACGGCTTATCATTGTCCAATCGTAATAGAACTTTTGTTTCGTCTTTTTAGATATAATATAACAATCTAGAGGGTATGCGTTACAAAATAACAACTTTAGTTTTTTTGGGACTCCCTCGTGTACATACATACACTTAATTTTCACTTTGATTCAATACAAATTTACTACACTTTCCTTAGATTTCTTTTTGGATATTTCCGAAACACCTATAGAGCCCTGGCCATGCTGCTCTGTGACAAAAATCTGCAAAAATTGGCAATTTAACTCATTTTAAAAAATAAATCTCTGATTTTTTACTTACCCGTTGTTGTTACACCAAAACTGTTTGACAAATAATATTATGTTTGTTATGCCGATAAACACGACCTTTTTGTGCATATTTTCAGTTTATATCATACTAGGGCTTTTAAGGTGATACATATACTCGTATGATGCAAATAAATAAAAGATTATTTATTTCATTCTTCGCACGACGCACAGTAGCGCCCGTAGAGCAAACAGTAGGAAACTTTTCAACGATGTAAAATCTGCCACTCTTAATAATATCACATTTTTAGTTTAGAAGATATGTATAGCCGTTCAAAGTTGACCGACTTTCGGTTTTCAAAAAAACACACAATTTTTAGTGAATTTGTTGCGATTTCAGGTGTAATATCACGAAAAATAGGTAACGAATCGCCTTATTTTTTGTTTGTATTGATTGATGTATTTATTAAATGTATAATGATAAAAAAAATTAACTGTTTGCTTTGTGTTTCTCCTGGTAAATCACTATTTAAAAACTATCCGTTTTTTCACTATTTTTCAACTTTGACGGAAAATAAAAAATATCTATATTTTTCTATATTTGCCATATTTGCAAAACCTGTTCATTGATTATTTCTTTACATAATTCAAAAATTTTAGCTGCCCGTACGTGCCCGTTTGGCTTCTAGAGGTAAAAAAGGTTAAAAAGACATGGTTGCAGAAATTGTATGGCGTCCATCCCTTATATGTTTTGACTGACAGTAGTTTGATCTAATAGTTTGAAAAAAACTACTCATTGAAATTAGCAGGTGCAAATTGGAGAAGGAAAATATATTGAATGCAATTACGAGTTCCATCTGACCATGGTTGACGGAAAAGTCGTAAACGAACTGACAGGAACAACCTCAACAATGTCATGCCCGATTTGCAAAAAGAGTCAGAAGAACTTTGGTAATTTAAACGATTCTACAAATGAGGAGAATTACGAATATGGAATGTCACCATTGCACGCAAGGATAAGGTGTATAGAATTCTTGCTAAAACTGGCGTATACCCTACCACAAGAGGAGGAAAACTTCGATGAAAATACATCAATAAAGGATAAGGAAAAGATCAGAAAGAAGCAAATACAGAATGCTTTTTTTAAACAAGTTGGACTAAAAGTAGACTTTCCCAAGCACGGATACGGTAACTCAAACGATGGAAACATTTCTAGGAGATTTTTTGAAAATGATGAGACAGTAACTAGAATCACTGGAATTGACAATCAAATCGTGAAAAGATTGGGAACGATCTTAGATGTTTTAAACTGCAAAGAAAATGTCAATTCTACAAAATATGGAGAATATGCGTCGAAAACTGCATCTCTTTTAGCAGAAATGTATCCACAGGAGAAGTTGACCCCGACCGTCCATAAAATATTGGCGCATGGCAAAGATATAATTGAGTACCAGTCTTTGCCAATTGGAGAGCTTTCTGAAGAAGCACAGGAGTCTCTTAACAAATTTTATAAAAAATATAGATTGCAGAGCACATTCAAAGCATCAAGGGTAAGGCAAAATGAGGACCTCTTCAACATGTTGGCAGCATCTTCCGATCCACTTATTTCTTCCCTGCGGCATGTGAAGTCAAGAATAGAGTTAGAAAATAATTATGACTTGAGCAGTTTTTTATTCTGGTTCGAGACCTTTATGTTGTTTCTTTTTCAGAATCAACTTAAAAAGAAGAAATTGGTGAAATGTATTTGCTACGGTTGCCAGGCAGACTGTACAGCTGTTTCTAAACCCGCCAAGGTTTTTCTTCAGCAGTCTTTGGCAACGATTACTTCGGCCACAAATCAAATGACTTATACGGGAGACTCATTTTTATTAATGAGAATTACCCTTTGTGTATAGTCTTCGAACTGTGCGTAGAGCAATCTTCAACGCGCAATATCATTTCCACCAATTCCGTTTCGCATGGGTCTTCGTTGAAAACCACAAATGCAAAAAGCACAATCAAAGTGTGCATGTTTTTTGTGCGTACATATACTCATACATGCGTTGCACATTAGGGCGTACCAATCCTTTTTAATAGTTTTTTCGTTTTTTTGTTATTTATTCGGTCTTTTATCATTATTATGACTTGAGCAGTTTTTTATTCTGGTTCGAGACCTTTATGTTGTTTCTTTTTCAGAATCAACTTAAAAAGAAGAAATTGGTGAAATGTATTTTTTTTTTAATTTGTTGGGTAATAATTTAAAACATAAAACTCTAAAGAAAAAAAATAAAAACAATCTAAAAATTTAAAAATAATTTTTTTTAGTTACCATAAAATTGATTTTTCTACTAATTTTAACTTTGATAACCCATAATTAGGCCCCTACAGAGCGTAGCACCCTTTCCAAACGTTCATTTCATAGGCTGAACAGTTATCTATCATATGCTGTTTAAACTGTTCAATTATCTTATTCGGTTCAAAAGATATGATTTTTCCAACGAAAAAACTCAAATGGCGCCACTGTGCGACGTTTCGCTGAGATTTTTCCAGTATCTTCAGGGATGAAATTTATTAAAACTGGCAACGAAATGTTACTAAGGGAAAACTTATTTTTACCAACATTTTTAGATGATTTTTTTAGCATATACACATTTACATTTTATCTTTTATTTCTTACATTTGCATTTAGTTAAAGTTTTATGATGAACGACACTCGGACAGTACCACATGGAGCGCAAAATTGTTTAAAAAATTGCAAAATTAATCAAATTTAAAAATTAAGTATCACAAAGTTAGCCTATGCTAGAATCACAGTTGGAATACGTCTCAACTAGTGCACCGATGTAATATGCATTTGTGTTGTCTTTGTCTTCTTTTCGGTTTATTGGTTCGGTTCTTTCTTTGCCTAGAATTCGCACATTCTGCAAATCAGCTGTGTATATGTGTTCAGTGCAGTGGTGTTCTAATGCTGTTATGTTCTTCCTTTCTTAATGTCTGTTTCGTTTTCTTGTGCGTGTGTTCTCTTTGTCGCACTTTACCGCACGACTTGTTTGATTTTCCTTTGCAGGTTATTTCATTAACAACGTGGCTTTGTTCTCTTTTATCTATTTTTGTTTTTGTCTGAATGAATAGTGCAGTCTTGTTGGCTTTGTGTGCTAATAATATTTCATCATTTTCTATTATTTCTTGCAGTTTTTGGTTTTCGGTGAGTCTAGTATATATGAGAGGCTGTAATATTTAGGGTTGGCAGATGTGTTGTTTGCTTTTTCTTTATCGGGATTTTCGTATATGATTTTGTTAATTAGGTTGTTTGTGATACTGTTGCGAGTAGGGAAACTATTTTTTGTTAAAATGTCCCGTATTTTGTTAATATATATTGGCATGAATTTCTCGTCGCTTAGAATTGAGATCTTTTTAATAAGGTTTATTGCGGTATTTATTTTTTGCCTTAATGGTTTGGTAGAATGAAAGTTGATTACACGTCTGGATGCTATTGATTTTGCGTAGCAATCTGTTAGAATCTTTCCGTTTTCCCTGTAAATCATTACATTAAGGTATGGTATTAAATGATTGTCTTATTTTTCAATCCAGAATTTAAGTTTGTTGTGGTATTTCGTTTGTTTGTTTTTGTTAGTATCAAAAACAAAATGAAATAAAAACACACCGCCTCCTTCCTCCTTTTCTCGTTGAGAATGTTTTAGTTCATGTTTTCCTAGATTAAAAGAAATGCATGTTTGTATGTACGAAGTATTGGATTTGAAATAATGAAGTTGTATGTGTTGTCGGTTCATTTCCTTTTGTTTTAGGAAATTTCTGTAATGTTTGAGAAAATATATTTAACTAAACTCTATTATGGATTTTTCTCAAAATGAAAAGAAAAGTTTCTTTCATTCTTATATACTTAAACTTAACTGTTGTTTGTTTTTTCTTGTTTAATTATATATATATTGAATAAGATTGAGTTTATTCAAAACATCTTTCCAGTATTTCTCTCCTCTGATCTACCACAATTTTCTGCACTGAAAGTAAATATTTACTAGAAAAAGTTTCCCGTAACCAAGAAAAAGTCTACCTTTAAGTCAAAGAATATTTTCTTGCGCTTAGTTCATATAACTATTTTTAGGGAAGAATTAAATGGTTAATGGGAAATATTTTAACTTAACTGAATTATGAAATTAATTCGATCGTATGAGCATTTTACTTAAATCTTGTTCAATGCGTAATACATAGAAATAGAATAGAATGTTATAAGAAACGAAATTTATTGTTTAGTATAAATAAAACAATTGTTTTAAAATCAGTAAATTTTTACTACTATCAAGGAGGGATTTGGACGTCTTTTAAGATTTCTTCATATCTCTTAGTAAACATTTCTTAAATTGTTTCTTTTTCTATAAATTTTTTTTCAGTATTTTTGTCCTGAAATTTACGGCAGTTTTGCTAAATCAACGAAAGTAATTATTCAGTTATAGGAACTATTGACTCTAGCAATGGAAATGAATATAAGGAAAATTGCTGCTCAATTTCAAGTATGTACATGCATTTTTAATATGTCCTTAAAATAAGGTAAATTTTCTTGTACTGATAAAATTTTCCAACATTAAAGTAAAAAGTGGCAATAACAACCAAAAGCTACATTTAAGTATGGATTGTACTCAAACATTTAAACCATATTTTTCTGAGTGTATTCAGTCTAAACGAAAAGAGCTAGAATCTTCTAGAGAAATATGTCTTATTAAAACAATGTTGTAGTAAACTCCACTAACAACTGAATTCAGTGACGTAACAACTACGTTACAACTTTTGAAAATACGCACCCATTTTGTCTCCCTGTATTTACTTCTTACTTTTATTAACTCAGAATTTTCGAAAACTGGCAACGCACTACATAGAGATTACAACAACAACTGCTACTTTAAAGACGCACACGAGTTATTAAAAAAAGGTGGTCCAACCATAATGTACGATGTTAATTTAATTCAATTTAACGTCAAGATAGACATTTCTTTGCATCACTGTTTGACAAATTTAACCATGGAAATGCACCTGTTACAAAAAAATGCATTTCGTGCATTCGTTATTTTTTGGTCAGCAGAATCGATCAAACGTGTCCATAATCGCGCATTGCCCGCAAATTTCAGGAAAACGGGTTTGTAGGAAATGTGGAAAACCCTGTGCATGCTCACTCAGTTCGTTAGGTGGAAATCATTGATGTTGTTTGCGTAGTGTGGCGCCAGAGCCGTCAACTTCGACTCGTGAATGGTGTTCGCTATCGCCAGATGATTACAGACTTCTTGGGCCAGAAATGGAGGATATTGGCCTGGACCAACAGGATGGTGCCACTTGCCATACACACAGTAATGACCTGTTATCTAACGTCATGGCGATAGCTATTGGCCGCTACGATCAAGTAATTGACACTGTTGTACTCTTTGGTGAGATCTAAAAGATAAAGTGTGCGTCAATAAAACAAGAACAATTCAAGAGCTACAGGATGAGCTAATTCTCAGAGTCATTGAAAATATTGACAATCCGAAGAAGTGGCGAGTGTTTGGACGATATTTTGTTTCACACGTAATTATCATAGGTTCTTCTACCATGATAAAAAATAATAGTTTAGTTGGACCACCCTTAAATATCATTAAATAGAAATGAATATACTATGTTAATCAATCATTTTAATACCCTGCACCATTCTGTGGAATAGAGTATTAAAAGTAGTAACTACCAAAAATGTTGGAGTTATACCCAACTTTAAGTATACCGATCGAAGTATAATCACCACCTGATTTTATTTAAAGATGTCTGCTATCTCCGTCCGTCCGTACATCTAAAACTTGTAATCTAATGTCGCAATTTGTGACGGTTTCTACTCGCAGAGAAAAAATATGGTTACTATATGGTCACGGTAATAATAATATGTTATTTGCAAAAAAAGTATGTTTGTCACAATCATAGTATTGTTTTATTAAATAATGTTGAAAACAGTATGATGGCTGCAGTATTAATATTGTTGAATTGTAACAATATTATTATTGCCAAATTAGATATTGAAAATATGCTAAATAATTAAATAATAAAAAATTATTATATCGAGCTCGAGGCCAAGGTTATTATTTTTTGTTATATTTTTCTCTTTATTCGATATTTCGTTCCTCTTTGAAGAACATCATCAGGAATAACTAAATTAAACAAAATAACTCCGTAGCGAGTACCTCAGTTTCTTGTTGTTAAGAAATGTAAATATGATTGTAGCAAAAATATAGATATGGTAGGTGCTGTTTTTGTATTGTTTTTTGGGTTTTATGTTAACAATAAAAGGATTACGGCAATCATACTGTATTATTGTAAATCTTTCAAACAATTTTCTTTGGCTTTGTTTAACTGAAATATTTGTAATAAAAACGTTTTCGTCTTTTAAACTGATAGTTTCTACTGTTAAATAAATTACTCCTATTATTTTGAATTCAATGTAATTTTAAATAATGTTCATAACTCAAGTCTATTGTTGACAACTTAACTTATCATAGTATACTTGTGGGTGATCGTACTATGGTTCTAGGGATTATAACTATAGTTGTAAGGATCATACTATGGTTGTATGTGAAACACCATATGGTTGTGGAGATCATAGTATGGTTGAGTGTGAATCATACTATGGTTGTGGGGATCATTGTATTGTTGTAAGACTTATAGTATGGTTGTGAGGATCAAAGTATGGTTGTATTTGAATCTTGCTATTGTTGCGAGGATCATAATACTGTTGTACCACAATCATATATCCAAAAATAGTATGATACTTTTTGAATATTGATATTGCAACTATACTTTTTTAAGTGCATGAAACTCAGCTAAAGTAAGTTTTTTAGGTCGAGGACGGGCGCTGTTGATATTGGAAAAAATCGGTTCAGATTCTGATATAGCTCCCACATATATGTTCGTCCGATACTTCTGTTTTAGCTCCAGAAACCATATTTTACAACAAATCATGGGAAAAATTAGCTCTAGTAAGTTTTGTTGGGCCAAGAAAATACGTTAGTGAAACTAAAGAAAATCGGTTGAAATTTAGGTGTAACACAATAACAAAGGGGTGCTATATATATTTCTGGCCAAATAATGAAAATGCGAATATTTATCATCAAAAATGGGTTTATTGTTTTTCAAAGTATTCTCCAGCATGATTTATACACTTTTGCATGCGCTCAACCTAATTGTCGAAGCACTTTTTCCACCTCCAAAACATGGCCTTTGAACGCTTCAACGACGAAAATCGTTCACCATGCAATTTTTTCTTGATGTGCGGGAATAAAAATAAGTCATTGGGTGCCAAGTCACGGCTATACGGCGGATATCTCATCAATTCGACGTTTTTGCCGGTCAAAAAGGCGCTGGTTTAGCCGATGTTTGAGACCTCGCATTGCCATGGTGCTCAATGATTCGTTTTCTCTTGTTCGTTTTTCGAATTTCTCCGAAAACTTCAGGCAAACATATTGTGGTGTACCACTCAGAATTGACCGTCCTACGTTGATCAAGCGGAACAGTCGCCACATGACAAGTTTTGCCGAAGAAACAGGCGACCATTTGCTTCGAAGAGCTTCTTCCACGAACAACTTGCTGTTTTGCATGGTCGATTGCTGTTTTGTTTCGGGTTTATACGCATAGATCCGTGATTCGTCACCTGTGACGATCTTATAAACGTCTTTTGAAGCACCGCGATCGAATTTTTAAAAATTTCTTTGCTCCAATCGACACGATTGTCAAATTGTGCGGGATCCAACGCGAACAAACCTTTTTTTACGGCCAGGTGTTCATGCAATATCGAGTGTATGCTGATGGATGAAATGCCTAAGGATGCCTCTTTATCACGGTATGTCACATGCCGATCTTGCATTATCAGTTCACGCACGGCATCAATGTTCTCTGGTACAACGGCAGTTTTTAGGCGACCTTTGTCTTTGAGCGAGTGTCAGCCACGATTGAATTCATTAAACCAGTTTTTCACAGTGCTATAGGATGGCGCTTCATCGCCATACAAAGATTTAAGTTCATCAATTCTCACTTGTCGTGATATTCCACGTCGAAAGTTGTGAAAAATGACCGCACGAAAATGTTCACGAGTAAACTTTATTTTTTTGCCAATTTGATTTTTTCAAGTCACTGTAAACAACACACACAAATGATTGTCGTACGTCAAAACGTTCTGAGTACGTTTATGCTAAAAAATGTCAAACTTTTCAATGGAAATTTCAGATGGCGCCAGGCAACACTTAGTGTTGCCTAGGCCAGAAATATATATGGTAACCTACGTTCATACGATTGTATATCTAACTCTAGAAGCCACATGTTTTATTCAATCTTAATGAATTTAAAAAAAAAACATTTTGCGTGGGAAGAAAGATGTAATCAAAAACTTCGCGTAATATAACCAAAAAAAATTAGATTTGCGGCCAGTTTAATTTCGTATTAACAGTGTAGCATAATATGAGAGTAAATCAACTATTTATTACTATTGTTGAACTTTCCTCAAATGTTCCTCCAAAACTACCTCGGGAAACAGTTGACATTAAAATCTAATTAAGTTCATTCAATCATCATTTAATTAAAAAAATAACACAATCGCCTATAAGGCTATAAAGCCAGACATGGCCGGTTATACTTATACTCGTAGTAATAAGTAGTATTAATGCAATAAGTGGCTTCTAAAAACATATAATCGGATGAATATATGTGTGGGAGCTATATCTAAATCTGAACAGATTTCCTCTAATTGTTATATCATCCTCCCTTTGTACAAATAACTAACATGTGCCAATTTTCATCAAGATTGGATGTAATATATGGATTCTAGAGCTGAAAACATAAATTCGGTTAAATATATGGGAGTTAACTTAAATCTAAACTGATTTTTTATTGTCAATATCGTTCGCCCTTTGCCCAAAAAACTTATTTGCATCATCAGGATTAGATGTAATATGTGACTTCTAGGGCTTATAACGTAAAATCGAATGAATATATGTGTTAATGACTAAGATTTGTCTCGGAGTATTCCTTAAACACTTTTTTGAAATACAGAAGGCGCTGCCATGCCTTCGTTAAATATGAATTTATACGATTTACATTCACCCACAAAACGCATCACATTGGTAAGACTTAGTTCATCCTGGGGTTGATACATCCATAATACGTCGACCACCTTTCTTTTCATCCATCTTTTTTATGAGCAAACTGCTGGTTTCCGTACCGAGATGGTAGTTCTACAAAATTTCTAATGGTTCAAAACATTTATTTCCATGCCCAATAAAGAAGTCCAGCTTCCCCTGCATAATCATTTTGGTCCTAATGAGCCGGATCTTTTAAAATACATTGGGTACCCGGTTACATAACACTGGTCGTTTGTTGAAAACCCATTATTCCTACATCACTTTGGATCATCTTACTATTTCCAAATTGTTCCAGGTTTGCATTTAATTTCCTAAGGTATGTACGTTGTTGCATGTATTCATTTACAAGACTAGTCCAGTTTCAAAACAAGCAAACATAAGAATAGTCTTCCCTGCACGTTGTGATATTTATAGTATTTCCGAGTGAGATTGGTTAAAATCGGTTAATATTTCGTCGAAATAAAAAGATATGTAAAAAGTTGGAAATTGTCCGTCGGATAAAAACCCTACCGTCCATATTGATACTCAACCTCACGTCCGTGATAATTCATCCCCATATATATATATATATATATATATCTATATATATATATATATATATATATATATATATATATATATATATATATATATATATATATATATATATATATATATATAATTTTGTCACTTAGGCACTTTTATATATATTTATCGGTATGTAAAACAATTTTAACTAATTTCCATTATCGGATTATTCCATTCTCCTTAAAAGATCAAATTCCCAGCAACTCGTTACTTCCAGTAGTTGTTTTTTCTTTATCAAAGACAAAATCCAATCGATCGTTTCATTCCACTTGTTTCTGTCGGCAGATGTATGTATGTATAGTATTTTACAAATTACATGTAATGTACTAGTTGATCATTTCGTATTATTACACCACAACCAGCTGGCATTGAAACAGAAATCGCACAATAACAATTTTAATACTTCAGCACTTTGTGAAAGTGAATAAGTTTCCAACACTGTTCATACTTCCACCTTGTCTATTTTACCCAAAAACTCAATTCAAACTATAAAGGTTTCTTGTATATAGGTTCTAGAGAATGGTATGAATTCGAAGTGAAACGAAATTTTGTTGTTTTTGCTTTGCGTCTGTCGTGTATATTTTTTTATATTCGGTGTAATATTAAGGTGACCAAGTGGTGATTTTGGAACATTTTTGAACTACATAAATTTTGTTTGGATATACTTATAATGAATACAGTGGAATCCTCACATTGTCGTTCTTAGTTCAATTTTCTTTTCGACCGAGTTAATACGAAGACCACCACTAAAACCTTACATCCAAGTTTTTATGCGATTGTATTTTTATCATTGTAACATCAGAGATCAACAGAATCTTCGCTTGTAATATTCTCTTCTGAAAAATAAGTTCATACAATTACCTTGCTATCCTGTCAATTGTCATTTACCAATCCTGAAAAATCGTTACATTTCATTTAAAATTGCATGCAGTAATATCTTTGAATCTTAAGTCTAAATATGAATGCGCTGGAAAGATTCATCCGTGCCAACGGTAAATTGGTTAAGTTCGAACAAAATCTTAGCGATGCTAATATCCATGACTCCTCAGTGTTTGCGCTCGAAGTTCATCGAGAGGAGCTGAAAACCATATGGGACACAATCAAGTCTTTGTATGAAAAATGCATTGAAGAGATTAATGAAGACCAAAGGACAAGGATGTGAATGAAGACAAAGATGACGAACCGTCAGATTCTAATGATGACAAAACAGATCTAAACAGTATTAATGCGAGATATCACGCTTCATACGAGACTTATGTTAAGGTTGTTGCCAAGATTAGTGTCAATATTCATGAACGGTACAACGTTGCATCAACCTCCACGGCCAATTCTCACCTTCAAGTTCCAACTTTCATTTACCGGCATGTGACACAGAATCTTTCCGCGGAGATTACAAGGCATAGCCATCGTTTAGAGACATGTTTTTGGTTATCTATATCCATAACTCCAGTCTTTCAAAGGTTCAAAAATTATTTTATTTGAGAAAGAAAACTGAAGGAGAGGCTCATGACATCGTGAAGAAGTGTCCCTTAACCAACAGTGGATTCGATATTGCATGGAAAAACCTCACAGAGCGATTCGAAAACAAGTGCATGCTAGTCCATAGCCAACTGCGAATCGTCTACAATCTTTCCAATGTCT
This sequence comes from Hydrotaea diabolus, assembly GCA_963513945.1. Lineage (NCBI taxonomy): Eukaryota > Metazoa > Arthropoda > Insecta > Diptera > Muscidae > Hydrotaea > Hydrotaea diabolus. The sequence goes on along the minus strand of OY740716.1, from coordinate 111,426,751 downwards.
CTTCTGAGTCAAGCGAAGAAATAAAGTGCTTGCAACGTGATATTAATTCCTGTATATCGTGCCTGAAATTATATGATCTTGACATATCAAGTTGGGACGCAATCTTTTTCTACGTATGTTCTACGAAACTTCCACGCACCACACTGTCCCTATGCGAACAATCCATTCAGAATAAAAAGGACCTCTCAAAATGGTCTGACTTAAACTCTTTTCTTTCTAGTAGATATCAGACACTTGAAACTATCTGTGAAATATATTACCCTTCCTTCTCTCAAAGACTCAATCCGTGCAGTTCAAATCCGAAGAAAAACAATTCTAACCTTTCAAAGAAGGTTAACAGCAACTATTCGAGGATTTCTTCTACTCAGTCTAAGCATCCCTGTAATCTATGTGCGAATGAATGCCATCCAATCCGAAAGTGTCCAAAATTTCTTCAGATGAACACTGACGAACGGTCATCTTGTGTCAGGAAATTAAACTTGTGTCTCAATTGTTTCGCACGGGCTCATACCGTAAAAGATTGCAAAAGCTTGCATAACTGTTTTACTTACAATAAAAGACATAATACTCTTTTGCACAGAGCGCATTTAAGTCCGCAACATGTCATTTCTACAATCAATTCTGAGAACGTGCCAAAAGGACAGAATTCTAAAACACTCCAGACACAGTCCACTAGTCCTCATAATTGTCCAGGTTATAATCCTTCAGCAGAGCTTTCGGCAAGTTCCGACATGTCCAGAAATAACGTTCAATCTTGTTTCGCTTCACATTCTCAAAATATTCTTCTTGGGACTGATCTAGTTCAAATCAACTACTTGGGGTTGAAATACTTCGTTCGAGCCTTAATAGATTCGGGTTCTCAAGGCACCTTCATCTTTGAGAGAATTTCTAATATTCTCAAACTACCGTTCCAACCAACCGACGCTCAAATTTCGAGGACAGATCGAAAAGATAGCTAGTTTTCTAACCTTAGCTGAGGTAATTCCAATCAACCCGGAAATTTGAGAGTCGGTTGGTTGGTTTGAGAGTCAGTTGATTGGAATGGTAGTTTGAGAATATTAAAAATTATCTCAAAGATGAAGGTGCCTTCCGCATGGACCTCCAATTCTTCTGAACTCCTAAAAGACATACCTAAACAAGATCTGTTACAAGAAGATTTTCTTTGTTTCGATAACAATAGCCAAACCAAGACTTTAGGTGTGCGATGGAACGCCAAATCCGATCAGTTCCTTTTCATATCCAAAGCATTATCCGAAAAAAACAAATACACAAAACGAGAAGTCCTATCCGAGATTTCAAAAATTTTCGATCCAGCAGGATGGCTAGCTCCGATAATAGTTCTCGCAAAAATTTTAATGCGAAAAGTCTGACTAACCAAAATTGACTGGGATACATTACCTACGAATGCTTTCCAGATTGAATGAAATTCCTTAAAAGATACTCACTAATTGACTCTGTCAAGATTCCACGATGGATTTCGTATTCGCCAACATCTCATATTCAGTTCCACGCCTTTTGTGACGCGTCGGAGAACGCATACGCTGCGGCTATATATATTAGGATTAATTTAGAGAATAATTCAGTGTGTGTTAATCTATTGACGGCAAAATCAAGAGTTTAACCAATTAACAGCCTTTCCATTCCTAAGATTGAATTGTGAGGTGCTACGCTGCTTGCAGATCTGGTTGAATCCACTATACTGGCGATAAAACTCTCTAACTACGAATTTTTCAAGTGGACGGACTCTACAATTGTGCTAGCTTGGCTCCGAAAACCTTCGTTTAATGGAAAGTATTTGTCGCCAGCCGTGTTTCGATTATAAATAATAAAGTAAGAATTGATAACTGGTTCCATATTGAATCCAAGTACAATCCCGCGGACTTAGCTAACCGTGGAATTTATGTTCCAGAACTAATCAATAATCGACTTTGGTGGCAAGGGCCACCGTGGCTGGAAAAATCTTCAGACTTCTGGCACTGATCTTTATCCCGATACAAACTTGGAGCAGAAATCTATCAGTGTTCATATCGCTATCCTTCCTGAATCACAAGATATTCTTGAAAGATGTTCCTCATACCGTACCTATCGATCATCTCATGGTTATTCGTCAAATCTTTTGCAGGCTTCCGAAGTGACATATGTAAAAAATAGGCTTATAGTTCTTGCGCAGGCGCAGGCCTTCCCAGAAGTGCACAAAGCCTTGGAGCGAGAAGAAGAAATTCCGAAGTCATCCACAATTATTAATATGAATCCCTTTCTCGAAAAAATGGAATAATTCGTGCATTTGGGCGACTTGCTTATTCACCGCCACTCGGCTACGATGAAAGATATCTAATTTTTCTTCCTTATAACTGTCAGTTTAGCCGCCTTTTAGTTCGCTTCACCCATTTGCTAAGTTTGCATGGCGACAACCAACAGGTGCTAAATCTTGTCCGTACACAGTTTTGGATTATAAAACTAAAAAATTTGGTCAAGACAACAATTCACAACTGTAAAGAATGTGTACTTCATAAAAAGAAGATACAAACCAAACTTATGGCTGCATTGCCTCCAGAAAGAACCATCCTTAGGCGTCCATTCAATACTACGGGTATTGATTTCGCTGGTCCGTTTGACATCAAAAGTTTCATTGGTAGAGGTTGTAAACTTACAAAAGGTTACGTTTGTGTTTTCGTTTGCTTCGCGACGAAAGCAATCCATATGGAAGCTGCTTCCTCGTTGTCCGCCCCAACATTCCTTGCCGCGTTTCAACGATACGTTTCCAGAAGGGGTTGTCCCTTAGACATATATTCCTACAATGGTACGAATTTTGTAGGCGCATCCAAATTGTTGGCTAACGACTTTTTAATTGCCTCAAGATCAAAGGTGGTATCGCAGTTCGTAGATCAGAACTTATCGTGGCACTTCATCCCACCGGGCGCTCCACATATGGGGGGTTTGTGCGAAGCTGGGGTCAAGAGTTTCAAGACTTATTTTAAAAAGGTTTCCGGTTCATTTACATATACCTTTACCGATATCTACAATATCCGAAGATCCTACCGATTTGAATCCTCTCACACCTGGACATTTTCTCACTGGAGGTCCAATCTGAGCACCACCAGAACTCACTTATGAAAGTCATCCTGAATCCATTGTAAACCGGTGGCAACGTGTTAAAGTACTGCAGCAACACTTCTGTCAAAGATGAAAGGCTGAATATCTAAAAGAGCTTCACAAGCGAAATAAGTGGAAAAGTCCAGAAAATAACATCGAAATAAATTCAATAGTAGTCATTCGAGAGGAAAATCTTCCCCCAAACGAATGGAGAGTCGGTCGCGTCACACAGCTTTATACCGGAAAAGGTAATCGCGTGAGAGTCGCTGACGTGTTTACTCAAAACGGAGTATATACCCGTCCAATTGTCAAGCTTGTATTACTTCCCACTCAATAAATAAACTTTTTTTTCACTTTCCACAAAACATGTATAGTCTTTACTTCCAGATATGCCAAAAATTTTCCAAAATCGTACTCCTAGGTCTGACCACTTGAATCGTCAGACAAGAAGATTGTTTCCGTGCCGCCTATGCGATAATTTTCACCCACTTCGTCTCTGTAAGCGTTTTCTCTCAATGGGAGTTATTCAGAGAAAGCGGGCTGTAAAACGTTTCAACTATTGTCTTAACTGCCTGGCGCATCGGCATTCTCAAAATCGTTGCTTCACCACATTAGGCTGCCGCATCTGTCGATGTCAGCACCACACTCTACTCCATGAGTGACAAGGCACATAGCGTGACCAAGGATCTTCATCTGTGAGGGAAACATCACTTCAAACATCCAGCCACGTTTTTTCACCTCAAATGGTTACCATTCCGCCCACTGCATTGGTTGAAATATCTAATAATGGTCGTCTGTATCCGATTTGAATTCTAATCGACACCGGCTCCGCTGTCAGCCGTATTTCAAAGTCAGTGGTCACCAAATTGAACATCACTACAAGACGCAGAGAAGAATCGGTCATGTGCCAAGTCGTTGTGCGTGCGCATTCGGATAACAATGTTAGATTTACAGTCTGTGCCCTGGTCGACAACAGGATCTCGATGATAACCCCAACTAAATCTTTGCCGAGGACATTCAAAGAAAAATTTCTAAACCTGGTGTTAGCTGATCCTACATTTTTTGAGAGCGGTCCAATTTCGATGGTCTTAGGAGCAGATCTTTACTCCAAGGTTATCCTCGCCGGTGTAATGCCTAATCTTGAGGGTATACCGATGGCTCAGAACTCTAAATTTGGATGGTTGGTTTCTGGAACTTGTCAGATATAATTATTAATCAGCTGAACTGTCGTATTGCCTATTTAAACTTATGTGAATACTGCATGTTGAGCATTCTTAATGCATTCCTAGATGAACGTAACATTAATATTATCAAATCTTATATTTCTACTGAATTCTATAGCTTATTTTTATAATATTTTTTTGATGGCACTCAAACACTTTTGAAATACAGAAAGCGCTGCCATGCCTTCGTTTAATATGAATTTATACGATATTGATAATAGATGTTAAGTAACTATTATAATAAACTTCCACTTTACATTCACCCACAAAACGCATCACATTGGTAAGACTTATTTCATCCTGGTCGACGTATTCATCCATAATACGTCGGCCACCTTTCTTTTCATCCACCTTTTTTTATGAGCAAACTGCTGGTTTCCGTACCGAGATGGTAGTTCTACAAAATTGCTAATGGTTCAAAACATTTATTTATTTTTTTCACTTTCCACAAAACATGTATAGTCTTTACTTCCAGATATGCCAAAATTTTTCCAAAATCGTACTCCTAGGTCTGACCACTTGAATCATCAGACAAGAAGATTGTTTCCGTGCCGCCTATGCGATAATTTTCACCCACTTCGTCTCTGTAAGCGTTTTCTCTCAATGGGAGTTATTCAGAGAAAGCGGGCTGTAAAACGTTTCAACTATTGTCTCAACTGCCTGGCGCATCGGCATTCTCAAAATCGTTGCTTCACCACATTAGGCTGCCGCATCTGTCGACGTCAGCACCACACTCTACTCCATGAGCGACAAGGCACACAGCGTGACCAAGGATCTTCATCTGTGAGGGAATCATCACTTCAAACATCCAGCCACGTTTTTTCACCTCAAATGGTTATCATTCTGCCCACTGCATTGGTTGAAATATCTAATAATGGTCATCTGTATCCGATTCGAATTCTAATCGACACCGGCTCCGCTGTCAGCCGTATTTCGAAGTCAAAGGTCACCAAATTGAACACCACTACAAGACGCAGAGAATAATCGGTCATGTGCCAAGTCGTTGTGCGTGCGCATTCGGATAATCATGTTAGATTTACAGTCTGTGCCCGGGTCGACAACAGGATCTTGATGATAACCCCAACTAAATCTTTGCCGAGGACATTCAAAGAAAAATTTCTAAACCTGGTGTTAGCTGATCCTACATTCTTTGAGAGCGGTCCAATTTCGATGGTCTTAGGAGCAGATCTTTACTCCAAGGTTATACTCGCCCGTGTAATGCCTAATCTTGAGGGTATACCGATGGCTCAGAACTCTAAATTTGGATGGTTGGTTTCTGGAACTTGTCAGATATAATTATTAATCAGCTGAACTGCCGTATTGCCTATTTAAACTTATGTGAATACGGCATGTTGAGCATTCTTAATGCATTGTTAAATGAACGTAACATTAATCTTATCAAATCTTATATTTCTACTGAATTCTACAGCTTATTTTTATAATATTTTTTTTTTGATGGCACTCAAACACTTTTTTGAAATACAGAAGGCGCTGCCATGCCTTCGTTAAATATGAATTTATACGATGTTGATGTTAGATGTTAAGTAACTATTATAATAAACTTCCACTTTACATTCACCCACAAAACGCATCACATTGGTAAGACTTATTTCATCCTGGTCGACGTATTCATCCATAATACGTCGACCACCTTTCTTTTCATCCTCCTTTTTTTATGAGCAAACTGCTGGTTTCCGTACCGAGGTGGTAGTTCTACAAAATTGCTAATGGTTCAAAACATTTATTTCCATGCCCAATAAAGAAGCCCAGCTTCCCCTGCATAATCACATCTGGATGTTCAGGAAAGCCAACTGAAAATTGGCTTTGAACCACTTTAAAAAGGATTATAAAACTAATGTCATATTAGTTAGAACACATCTGAACCGATGTTCTCCAGTTTGAACGGAGCCAGTCCTTGCGACAAAAAACTTACTTGTGCCGAATTCCCTCAAGATTGGATGTAATGTGGGAGCTATATCTGAATCTGAACAGATTTCCTCTAATTGTTATATAATCTTCCCTTTGTACAAATAAATAACATGTGCCAATTTGCATAAAGATTGGATGTAATATATGGATTCTAGAGATGAAAACATAAATTCGGATAAATATGTGGGAGTTAAATTAAATCTAAACTGATTTTTTTTATTGTCAATATCGTTCGCCCTTTGCCCAAAAAACTTGCTTGCATTATCAAGATTAGATGAAATATGTGACTTCTAGGGCTTATAACATAAAATCGAATGAATATACGCTTTATGTAAATCATATCCGATTTTCTTTTTTCTTTTCAATTTCAAAAGCATTCGCCGTTTGTCTAAAACACTTAATTGTGCCAAATTCATAAAGATTGGATGTACTACGTGGTGTCTATAGCTAAAAACAAAAAATCGGATGATCATGTGTGTGTGCGATATATATCGATTTTTTTCGATTTCAGCCAAATTTCATTAATATCGGACAGCAATTGAGACTTGTAGTTTGATAACAGGCTTTAGATGGACGTACGGTAGAGTATCCTAAAAAGTGGTGTTGGCATTTCAAACCCGTGCCTGTTCAAAAGCGGCTTTCGGGGTTTTTACAACTACAAAACCGGAATTAGCCGATATTTCGGATTAAATCTTTTGCCTAAGCAGTGTAGTGAAGCTTTTTGCCTTCAAAAAAGTATTTCTGCCAAATTTCATAAAGATTTGTCTAAGAAGTGTAGTGAAGCTTTTTGCTTGGTTCAAAAAAAAGTTTGTGCCAAATTTTATAAAGATCTGACAACAGTTCAGAATTAAAGTTTGATTAAAAGGTTTAGATAGGCAGCTGATGGATGGGAGGACAGACATCGTTAAATAGAATCACCTCGTGATTCTGAGTCGATCGTGCAGTGACACCCTGTTTCGCAGAGTGCTCAAACACAAAAACTGAAATGTCGTTTTTTCGGGCTTGGACATTTTAACGGACGGACGAAAAGGTTATTATGTGTCTATCGGTATAATTTAGGCTGGGCCTAGCACAAATATTTGTGGTAGTTACAACCATTTGCAATGAAAGTAACTTATAACAAGGTTTATGTATAGAAGGTTACGCCATCCCAGCCCCCTTCCCTTTTCTGTTTTTGACGTTTGTCACCCATGACGTCACGCAAACTTTGTTCCTATTGGCTAAAAATTTCGAGCTAATAGCTGATAATATTTGTGTATTCATAACAGTGGGACAATTGACTATTTTTGCCATTAATTTATTTATTAGCAAAAAACGAACAATTTTTTGTATATTAAGTTAAAGTTTTATTAAATTTTCTTTTTTTGGTATAAATATTTTTGGTAATGTCGGCATTTAATATTCTTAACCTAAAGTACTTCTGCACCGGAAAAACATTCTTTTTACATTTTCTTCAAGTTCAACACCTTCAGCTTCTTCTATGTGTTTTTTTAAATATTGATTCGTTAGCCACAATGTCTCTCCATTTGATTTGGAGAAAAAACATTTGGCCACTGCATACTTCATTTTTACTATTTTGTTTTTTTCTCCTATTTTTGTCACACTTCTATGGATTAAAAACACAAACTAAATGTTTCTAATCAAACAATAAAAATGTTACTTATACACATACTCACATATTTTTTACTGTTGGTTTTCATACATTTGCCCACTGCACACTTAATGTTTACGTTTCGATTTGTTGTTTTATTTCTTTACAAATCTGACAAAGTGATTTCAGCTGTAGAGTTGCCAACTCACTGCAATATGTACATTTTTCACATGAAATCTTAGCTTTGTTAACTAAAAGTAGGCAGACATAGAGCTGGCAACCCACTTCTTTTTGATGTTTGTCACCAACTACGTCACCTAACGGCAATTTTTGCTGATGGCGTAACCTTGTATTTATAAACCTTGACTTATAATACCCTGTTTCACAGAGTGGTGCAGGGTATCATACATTGTTTTTTCCCGATTCAGAATCTACTGCTCTAAAAGCTATATATTTCATCTGAATGAATAGCGTTTTTAATACGTTTGTGAGTTACAAGCTGTTAGTCGCATGAAAGGCAACATGCTTTAAGTTCGACATCGTGGGCAGTTACAGTAGTTTAAGGACTTTAGAACAGTGTGACCATTAGCAGCCTGTTTTTGTAACTATTTTTTGACGAAACTAACGCCAACTGGCGAACGATTTAAACTTTAGGTTCTTGCACTCAATATTTTGAGTGTTAAAAAAAGAGCATTTCAGTTTCGTTCAAAACTTTGTTCACTTTCGATGTACACACACAAACGGAAATGTCAAATGAGTCTATTATAAAAAATTAATACTGTGTGTCGTTTGCATTTTAAAAAGAAAAATTAAAACAATTTCAATAAACGAATGAAAATGGATATTTCATTGAAAAAATGTAAGTATTTGTAGAGTTTGACATAAAATACATATATGTATCATAATAAATTTACTTTGCAGAATAAAAAAGACCACTCCTTGCTAGTTTCGTGTATTGGTGAAATCAATGGAAGAATTCCCGGAACTAGCTACGTCATCCCGATTTTTGGGGAAACAAAAAATGTATAACTTCCGCAGTTGGACCTCCAAAGCGGAAGTTATACATTTATGTCGCAAACTGACATTGTTTCTTTTACATACATACTGGTCTTCTGGAATCTCCAAAATATTTGTTGCATCACGCAACCTTCTGCGGCTAAGGCGATATTTTTTTCCGTCAGTATTATAATAGTAACAGTATTATAATGGAAAATCTAAGAGCTACTCCCAATCATTTTTTTTTTGAATTCACAAATTTTAAATTGGCACTTTTTTTGTTTGTTATTTTTCAATGCCGACAATCAGCTGTTGGACAGGGTTGCCTTTATGTAGGCCAAAACCCGATAATAATTAATGGAAAAACTTTAAAAATTCATCATAAAAACATGGTGGCAATACTGTTGTTTGACAGAAGAACGACGAACAAAATAAACTTTTACGTCCGAACGAAAAAAGAAAATTAACTAAATTCAAAACTGGATCGCTTGGCTTATAACCGTTCGTCTGCTTGTGCACGGCAGAATGGAGGACATTTGAGCTAAAAAATGAGGACATTAGCGACAATAACAAAGAACCTTCGGAGAACATTTCGTGCGGTTTTTCGAAGTTAATATCGAAACTAACGTAACTCCATGTGGATTTTGCTAGTTTAGCGCTGTCTGCATTTTATGATTTTTTAAACCAATTGAATTGTGTTTTTTTGTCTTTGGCAAGATTGTAGCGATAAACAAGGCGAAAAGCGTGTAAAACAAACTATCCCGAAAAAAACTGCATCTAGTGCTTCACAATTGATAAATGGTAAATTTTTAATATTTTGTATCTGTTTTCACCAATTTTGACCCAAATCTGCCAAACTCTAGGAAATTCCGTGAAGTATTCTTTACAAAACCCATTTAATTTTATATAATCCCTAAGATCATTATTTTTTGTTTTTTTTTTTTATATGTGATATTGCATAGAGAAAGGGACCTTAGGGTAAAAAAATCAATTTTCATTTTTTTTCTTTTTTGATGTGGACAACATCTGAGCATCGAATGAGACCGATCACATGCCCCAAAAGTGTTCCCTCCCAGAGATATGCGCGTTTTATGAAAGTGAAGTCGACGATTCTAAGCGCAAATAGAAAGGGGCCTAATCTTTAAAATGGCTCTCCTGAACAAAACTTTTCATCAACTTTTCACTTTTTTTTGATGTGGATCACAGATCAATTTTCATTTTTTTCCTTTTTTTGATGTGGACAACATCTGAGCATCGAATGAGACCGATCCCATGCCCCAAAAGTGTTCCCTCCCAGAGATATGCGCTTTTTATGAAAGTGAAGTCGACGATTCTAAGCGCAAATAGATAGGGACCTAATCTTTAAAATAGCTCTACTGAACAAAACTGGTTTTTAACCTTAGGTCCCTTTCTATTTTGCGCGTCACATATTTGCTTTATTTGAATTATTGAATCTGCTCCTTAGGAGCCTAACTAAAGTATACTAATCTTAAGTATATTTCAATAATAAATCCTAGTATGGCTTTTTATTTATATATTCATTTTCTTCTATATATATATATATATATATATATATATATATATATATATATATATATATATATATATATATATATATATATATATATATATATATATATATATATATATATATATATATATATATATATATATATATATATATATATATATATATATATATATATATATATATATATATATATATATATATATATATATATATATATATATATATATATATATATTTAGTTTTTTGGCGTATTGTTGGCAGGATTTGCATTAATTGGTTCTGAATACGAGTAGTATATAACTGCTATTGATCACATGTCTAAGAATTTCAAGCCTGGTTTGGCTTAAACCTCGCGATGAAGGGCCAGCTGACATTTACAATCATTTACAGTGTATTCGTGATATTACATATGTAGAGTGTATAACGGATAACTCTACATTATTAGAGTGGGTGACTATAAAATGGTTGAGTCGAATTTATTCGATTGGTATTGTAGGTTCTTTGTGTTGACTTTTTAAGGATCACTTTAGAAAATTTAAACCACAGTGATTTTAACCTCGTAAGGCAGAAAAAAGAATTCTTTGAGAATTTAAAACCGTGCCCGTTCAAATGCGGCTTTCGGGGTTTTTACAACTACAAAACCGGCATTAGCCGACATTTCGGATTAAATCTTTTGCCTATGCAGTGTAGTGAAGCTTTTTGCCTTGGTTCAAAAAAGTATTTCTGCCAAATTTCATAAAGATTTGCCTAAGAAGCGTAGTGAAGCTTTTTGCTTGGATCAAAAAAAGAATTTGTGCCAAATTTTATAAAGATCTGACAACAGTTCAGAATTAAAGATTGATTAAAAGCTTTAGATAGGCAGCTGATGGACGGGAGGACAGACATCGTTAAATAGAATCACCTCGTGATTCGGAGTCGATCGTGCAGTGACACCCTGTATCGTAGAGTGCCAAAACACTAAAACTGAAATGTCGTTTTTTCGGGCTTGGACATTTTAACGGACGGACGAAAAGGTTATTATGTGTCTATCGGTATAATTTAAGCTGGGTCTAGCACAAATATTTTTGGTAGTTACAACCATTTGCAATGAAAGTAACTTATAATACCCTGTTCCACAGAGTGGTGCAGGGTATCATACATTGTTTTTTTCCCTATTCAGAATCTACTGCTCTAAAAGCTATATATTACATCTGAATAATTTTTGTAAAACTGAAACATATAGGTTCACTTCTTCGTATAGCCCCCATACAAAGATTCTTCCTGATTTCAGAACCAAAAGCTCGTAAAGAGGCATTACCCCTAATATCAACAGAATTTCGCATTAACAGCACTAGTCTTGATTAAATTTTGACAAATCGGCATTACATCGTTGCTAATGATTGCCGAAGAAAAACCTTGGCGGGTTTAGAAACAGCTGTACAGTCTGGCCGACTGTACAGCCGTTGCCAATACATTTCACCAATTTTGTAGTTGTTTTCGAAAAAGAAACTACAAAAAGGTCTCGAACCAGAAAAAAACTTTTCAAGTCATAAAAATGATAAAAGACCGAATAAATGTAAACAAATTGTATAACGCATGTATGAGTACATGTACAACACACACACTCTGTGCTTTTGCATCTGTGGTTTTCAACGAAAGTCCATGCGAAACGGAATTGGTAGAAATGATATTGAGCTATGAAGATTGATATTCGCACAGTTCGAAGACTATACTCAAAGGGTAATTCTCATTAATCAAAGGAGACTCCCGTATAAGTCGTTTGATTTGTAGCCGAAGTAATCGTTGCCAAAGACTACTGAAGAAAAAACTTGGCGGGTTTAGAAACAGCTGCACAGTCTGCTTGGCATCCTAGCCAATACATTTCACCATTTTTTTACGTTGATTCTGAAAAAGAAACAACAAAAAGGTCTCGAACTAGAACAAAAACTGTTCAAGTCCTAATAATGATAAAAGACCGAATAAATGTAAAAAAAAGCATTTCTCTTTAATAATAGAAGTAAAAAACTATCATTTAACTTTTAATTTTTGGGTCACAATGGATTTCTCCCTGGAAATTTCCATATGGGGAAAAAAATTATGTCTATTTTTCTGAAATCACTTGACATTTCACAAACAAAATTTAGAGACATAACGGTAATAAACAAATCGGGAAATTATATTGGTTCATTCCGAAAATTATTGATTTTTGGCGTTTTCTCAAATAATAGATTCAAATAGTATAAGAGCGTTTTTAATACGTTTGTGAGTTACAAATCAGCTGTTAGTCGCATGAAAGGCAACATGCTTTAAGTTCGACATCGTGGGTAGTTACAGTAGTTTAAGGACTTTAGAACAGTGTGAACATTAACAGCCTGTTTTTGTAACTATTTTTTTTTGGTTCATGCATTCAATAATTTGAGTGTTAAAAAAAGAGCTTTTCAGTTTCGTTCAAAACTTTGTTCACTTTCGACGTACACACACAAACGGAAATGTCAAATGAGTCTATCATAAAATTAATCGTATGTGTCGTTTGCATTTTAAAAAGAAAAATTAAAACAATTTCAATAAACGAATGAAAATGTGTTGCATCACGCAACCTTCTGCGGCTAAGGCGATATTTTTTTCCGTCAGTATTATAATAGTAACAGTATTATAATGGAAAATCTAAGAGCAACTCCCAATCATTTTTTTTTTGAATTCACAAATTTTAAATTGGCACTTTTTTTGTTTGTTATTTTTCAATGCCGACAATCAGCTGTTGGACAGGGTTGCCTTTATGTAGGCCAAAACCCGATAATAATTAATGGAAAAACTTTAAAAATTCATCATAAAAACATGGTGGCAATACTGTTGTTTGACAGAAGAACGACAAACAAAATAACCTTTTACGTCCGAACGAAAAAAGAAAATTAACTCAATTCAAAACTGGATCTCTTGGCTTATAACCGTTCGTCTGCTAGTGCACGGCAGTTTGCTGAACAGGCTGTAAGATTTTTTAGAATGGAGGACATTTGAGCTAAAAAATGAGGACATTAGCGACAATAACAAAGAACCTTCGGAGAACACTTCGTGCGGTTTTTCGAAGTTAATATCGAAACTAACGTAACTCCATGTGGATTTTGCTAGTTTAGCGCTGTCTGCATTTTATGATTTTTCTCAGAGCAATATCGCTTAAACCAATTGAATTGTGTTTTTCTGTCTTTGGCAAGATTGTAGCTATAAACAAGGCGAAAAGCGTGTAAAACAAACTATCTCGAAAAAACTGCATCTAGTGCTTCACAATTGATAAATGGTAAATTTTTAATATTTTGTATCTGTTTTCACCAATTTTGACCCAAAGATGCCAAACTCTGGGAAATTCTGTGAAGTATTCTTTACAAATCCCATTTAATTTTATATAATCCCTTAGATCATTATTTTTGTTTTTTTATATGTGACAGCGCATAGAGAAAGGGACCTAAGGGTAAAAAAAATCAATTTTCATATTTTTTCTTTTTTTTTTTGATGTTGACAACATCTGAGCATCGAATGAGACCAATCCCATGCCCTAAAAGTGTTCCCTGCCAGAGATATGCGCGTTTTATGAAAGTGAAGTCGACGATTCTAAGCGCAAATAGAAAGGTACCTAATCTTTAAAATGGCTCTCCTGAACAAAACTTTTCATCAACTTTTCACTTTTTTTTGATGTGGATCAAAAATCAATTTTCATTTTTTTTCTTTTTTTGATGTGGACAACATCTGAGCATCGAATGAGACCGATCCCATGCCCCAAAAATGTTCCCTCCCAGAGATATTCGCGTTTTATGAAAGTGAAGTCGACGATTCTAAGCGCAAATAGAAAGGGACCTAATCTTTAAAATGGCTCTCCTGAACAAAACTGTTTTTTAACCTAAGGTCCCTTTCTATTTTGTCACATATATGCTTTATTTGAATTATTGAATCTGCTCCTTAGGAGCCTAACAATAAGTATACTAATCTTAAGTATATATCAATAATAAATCCTAGTATGGATTTTTATTTATATATTTATTTTCTTTGCGTATATATATATATATATATATATATATATATATATATATATATATATATATATATATATATATATATATATATATATATATATATATATATATATATATATATATATATATTAGGGCTGTTCAAAAATTTTTTTTGAATTTTATTATGCATAGTAGCTTATTTTGTTCCTTTTTTATAAACATTGCTTTGTGCAAAAACTCAAACAAATCGAAAAATATTTAGGGATTGCTCAAAGGACTTCTTTTTATTGAACTTTAATACATATAATTTAAGCAAAATGTGCTAAACAGCATTACGTAAAAACCACTTAACATATTCTATAATGCATTATGATCTTGTTATCGCGGATTATACGCTTTTAGTGCAACTTTTCGAGCATCGGGAACTCTCTTTCTGTGATCCTCTACCACCTGAATTAATTTCTGCATCTCTGTCTCATTCTTCGTAATAGATTCGTTGAAGGCAGACATTAGAGCAACAGAACGTTCTGCTGCATCGTTAACTACTCTCAAAGAATCAACAATGTGCTTGGCTTCCTGGAATTTTGGTGATTCATTCCACGAATCGGGATCAATGTTGAGAAATTCCAGATCAATATTTAAGGCATTCAGAGCACAGGCAGATGAATAATTCACCAGATTGTGCAAGCTTTTGCTCTCTTACCGATCGCAGCTATTCAGTTTGATTACTCATTCTGTCCAGTCTTTTGGGAAACTCTTAATATTATTTAACTCGTTTGCCAACATTCGTTTCTCCTGAACTGGAAGTTTATCGGAAAACAAGGAAAGAGGAATCAGCTCGGGCCCAAGATACCACAAGTGAGATTTTAGCTTCTTCATTGCTGCTTCTGAAACAATCGCATTCACAGCTGAATACTGTGTTATTTGTTTGAATAGGCGCAAATCATTTACTGGAGCATCACTTGCTTTAGGACAAGAAATCCACACTTTAACGTAAATGAGGCACGCGAACAAACAAAATTCGGCGAGATTCTTCTCCTCTTTGACCGTTAGCTTAAATTCTGCTCATAAAAGATAAATCTTCAAACAGTAGATAACTTTTGCCATCCATCTTGCCATGTGGTATGCACCAGGAATCTTGAAACGATACTGATCTGCTGTGGGTAACTCCCCTAAAAGTAATAAACAAAGTTCCACCATCTCTTTGTAGTCATCTCGAGGCATGTATTCTTCTCTTGATGATAGAATACCCTTGAGGAAAGAAGTTACTTAATTTTTCAGATCTTGTGGGTATGGCGTGTTTAGGCGTTTATCGTCCAAGAGCTTAAAGTTCTGATGATTGATTTTTGCCCAACCTAGCTGAAATCGTTGAAAAAGTGATATATTAGGACCTTTGGATGGTCCAAACAACACTGAAAACACATTTCCAACAATCAGCTCGTGAATGTGATGTCTACAAGCAAAATATAATTAGTTCCTGCCCATCTGTTTCTCAAGAAGAACACACGCTCCATTTGTAGCTCCTGTATTTGCAGCAGTTGTATCAAAGCTCATTCCAATAATATCATCCACAACTTCCCATAGGACAAGAAGCTGGAATGTTGCTTTTGCTTGTGCGTCTCCCGTTCCTGAAGATATTTTGGAAACGCCAAGTACTTTTTCCATATGATGGCCCGTGACAACTACGGGTAGCTAGCATTTGATTTTGGGTCCTGTTTGTTTGTACTGTCTTTCATCACTTTACCATCCCAATGAACCAATAGTGGTGGCTTTTCAATAGTATGGAAACCTTCTCTCACAGACCTGTCAATATATGATCGATGAGCTGCTCGCTTTCTTTGTACAGTTGAACGAGATAAGAAACCATCATCCAGATCTTGCCCATCAGCTTTTGCAATTGCTGCAGCTAAGATGGTGAACTTAGTATCAGAAAGATTTATACGATCCAATGTTGATGTCACATCAGGAGAAGCAAGCATGTTCTGGAGAATACGTGATTTGTGTGGAGGGCTATCTCCAGATGACACAAAAATATTGTTAAGTTGTTTCCGATAATTCGTTGGTATTTCAATTTCATAGCTTGCATCAATTTTATCATATTCACAATTGTTTTTATCACCATCTTCGTCGAGATTTTCAAGTGCACTAAATGTAGAAGCAGCAGCTGTCTTTCTTACCTCTTCACGTCGTTTTCTTTCTTCTTTCGCTTGTTTCCGTTCCTGGATCCGCAGTTCCCGTATTGCCAATTCCGTGTCCACGCCATCTTCATCTTTCTACTTCCTCGCTGATCCTTTAGAAACACTTCATCTTCTTCAATTCTGATTTGGCTTTCAGCTTCATGATGTGCTATATCGAAAAGCAGTTCAATTTTGTTTGAGAACGTATTTTCTCTAGTACCCTGTGCCTCTGAAACTCGTGATTTGTTTTTCTTCAGCAAATTGTATTCCTCAACAAGATATTGTTGAGGAATACAAGCAGGAATACAAGGAAAACAGTGGGCCTTAAGCAAATATTACCACACTTTTTTGTACAATCATGTTCGATTTCCATTTCACAAATCGACACCGGGACCAAATAGTAAATTTTCTAAAGAAATATGTACTCGTATACAAAAGCTATTCTATAGCAAATCTTTGGAAGCGTTGAGCAACCTCTAAACATTGTTCGATTGAATATCTTTTTTGCAGGTCTTATTTGCACTCCAAGTGGCACAAAATGAGCTACTCTGCGTTTAGATCCGATAAAAAAATTTTTTTCCCGCTATGTCATGAACAGCCTTAATATATATATGTTTATTTTCTTTGCGTATTGTTGGCAGGATTTGCATTAATTGGTTCTGAATACGAGTAGTAAAATGGTTGAGTCGATTTTATTTGATTGGTATTGAAGGTTCTTTGTGTTGACTTTTTAAGGATCACTTTAGAAAATTTAAACCACGTTTGATTTTAACCTCGTGAGGCAGAAAAAAGAATTCTACACAGTCTTTTTGGCGTTTGCATGCGCTATTTGCATGTTGTTGGCCTTTTGCTGTTCACATGATTGAGAATTTAAAGCCTCGCGAAATAGGGGCAGAAGCCTAGACAGCCAGACATTTTCGCAATTTCATTTTGCGTATATATATATATATATATATATATATATATATATATATATATATATATATATATATATATATATATATATATATATATATATATATATATATATATATATATATATATATATATATATATATATATATATATATATATATATATATATATATATATATATATGTTTATTTTCTTTGCGTATTGTTGGCAGGATTTGCATTAATTGGTTCTGAATACGAGTAGTATATAACTGCTATTGATCACATGTCTAAGAATTTCAAGCCTGGTTTGGCTTAAACCTCGCGATGAAGGGCCAGCTGACATTTACAATCATTTACAGTGTATTCGTTATATTATGTAGAGTGTATAACGGATAACTCTACATTATTAGAGTGGATGACTATAAAATGGTTGAGTCGATTTTATTTGATTGGTATTGTAGGTTCTTTGTGTTGGCTTTTTAAGGATCACTTTAGAAAATATAAACCACGTTTGATTTTAACCTCGTGAGGCAGAAAAAAGAATTCTACACAGTCTTTTTGGCGTTTGCATGCGCTATTTGCATGTTGTTGGCCTTTTGGTGTTTACATGATTGAGAATTTAAAGCCTCGCGAAATAGGGGCAGAAGCCTACACAGCCAGACATTTTCGCAATTTCAGTGTTGTAGGTTTTTGTGTTGACTTTATTTTAAGGATCACGTATTAGATCATTTAAACCACGTAGAATAATGAAAGACGTATAATAAAGAATCATACACAGTCGTTTTGACGAGTGTGTTTGCTGTCTCTACAACGGACAAGGCCCAGGTGTAGATTAGAAAACCTGCCGTTCATTTCTTTAACGATAGAAAAAAAAACTTTTACACCTATCGCTTAAAAAGCAGTAAAGGTATTGCTGTAGTTATAAAAGGAATAGAATCATACGTAGGATCTGAATCGGTAAAAAGAGCACTAGAAAAAGATAACTTTAATGTACAATCCGTGGTCAACGTATTAAATAACACCAATATTTACGGTTTAATTCGAACCCGATATTCGTAAACTTAAGAAAAAATTAAGTTCACCCAATATACAAACTCCAGTAAAACAAACGGTGTAACATACACGAATGTTCTAAGAGCGCATACACCTTATGCCCCTGTGCAACAATTTAATAACGCTGAATCAATAATTCAACAGCTTGTACAGAGTATGAACATGTCATGTCTACTGTGCAATCAATGATGCAAGACTTCATCCGTAACTAAAATCAGTTAATTCAAGTAATACTTAGCAAAAAATATGCTTCCTTATGATATGCTCATGGAACACTAACAGTGTGAACCAATATAGACACGAACTCAAAGATTACCTAGATGCAAAATATTGATATTATGCTATTATCGGAAACTCATCTTACAGACAAATACAACTTTCAGATACCTAATTTTAGATTTTATAGTACACACCACCCCAACAGTAAGGCGCATGGTGGTACTGGTATCATTATACGGAAACGAATGAAACATGAAGTCGCAGAAGGGGTCTCACAAAACTACCTAAAGTACAAGCGACAACAATTCGTATCCAGAGTCGAGGTGGTTCTCTAACTATTTCGGCAATATATTTCACCCGCGGTTTGCGATATCGGAAGGAATAAGCAAATCGAACTTGTGCGCTTGTAATGGGTGATCCATCTAGAAGTATTTTTTCAGAACAAAAACAATATAAAAATTCAAATCTTTATTGGTAATTTCAAAGAACATTTTATGGCATTTATTTTTTGAAAATAATTACCTTTTTTATTTGTATAGTTGACATTTTGTTGTTTATTTTTCAGTTATTGTAAGGCTTGTGGCCATAAGCAAAAAACAGATGTTGGTGTTTTTATAATTTATTTAATTTTAAGTAACCCAATATTTCGAACTGACTTTGTCGTTCATCATCAGGGGTAATCAATAAAACAAAACCGAGAACATAAAATTACAACAATACACAATTTTCTATTACGAATAACAGAATTTTTGTTAATAATTACATTTAAATAAATGTTTTACTTCTGACCTGTTGTACTCTTAATATTCAACTAATGTATGTCTTTCCGTCGCACAGTGGGGTATTTGACTACCATAACGGCGCTTAATTGAAAATAGATATTTCCGATTATATATTGGTACTCCATGATTGTACACAAAATTCTACATCACTAATTGATAGAATTGATAAGGCATGTTGTTTGCTTCTTCTTCTGTATTCCGTCAAAAGTGGAAATTCTCTTAGAAAGTGATATTTCAGTTGTTTCAAGTGACAATTTTTTCTATTCAACCATTCGAAAACGAAATTATTGTTATGGAACCTTCAACTTCAAGTATTTTAGAACAAATATACCTATAGGTTGTCAGTGAATGTGTAGTATAAGTATTTTTAATTATTTTTGGAAAAATGGTCTTAGTTTAAGGCATTTTTAGTATATTTGTAGATTTTTAAAAGGTTACCGGGCAAAACCCCCCAAAAAAATTCTAGATATATATAATAGAATGTGTGTACTCATATTATTAAGAAAAACATCAAATTCATGTATATACATTTTTTTTTAAATAATATTCAAATGTATTAAAAATGCAGAAAATTAACAGTGACTATTTTATTGTGTTTAAATTTAAATCGTTGTTGTATATATTGTTATTGTTAACTAACGGTGCATTACCAGGGTGCATGGTAATGCACCGTTAGTTAAAAATATAGATAACAATATACAGCGAACGAAGATATTTTGAACAGGTTTCTGTTAAGCTCCGATCCGATAATTAGCAGCAAAACCAAACTACCGAAAAAAACGATACTTATTCCACCGTCTGTTACAATAAATGGTGAAAAATATGAAAATAATGGTAGCGATGATGAAACTGGTGATGAAGATTGATGAATTAGATAAGGAATAATTATCGAAACACGTTCCAAAAGGAATATATAAAGATTTAAACACGTTTTCTTTTTACAGCAACATAAGCAATTTTACGAATACCATTGAGTTATGAAGCAAAAATGTTCAAAATTACAAAATAATTTACTTAGTAGTTCTCTAGTAAAAATATTAAAAATATAATTTTACATAAATATAGATTTTATTCCATTTGTTCATAACTAATAGTAAAGTATTACATTACATAATGTTAGTAAGTTTATTCTCATGTTAGTTCAAATTTCAACATATACAAATTTTTTGTTGAAATATCTGTAAGGCTTTAAGAAGCTTGTCAATTGTTTGGAAATTGTATAGTATGTTACAGCGCCCATATTATATATCATGGTCGATGCATTATTTTGGTATCTGAGGGGTTTTCATTCACAGAGTTATATTGATATAGCCTTTTGTCGGTTGAAAAGATTTTTTCGGCTGTCGGTTTTTATTTTTTTTACTCATTTCTCGGCCGATTTGAGAGCAATTAACGCTAAAAGATGCACCTTTTTAAGGGCTATCATATTGATATCCCGCGTGGGATATACACATCGGAAGTAATAGCACAATATCGGATGTAAATATGTATTTTTGAAATACTATAGCCAGTATTCTCGCCAGTTGATTGCCGAATTTATTGATATTAACTGCAATAGATAGATCTCAGTTAGGGCTATCAAATTGATCTCTGAAGGCTCCACGTGAGATATACATATCGGATATTTTCGACGTAATATCACCGATAGTTAGGCTATTTGAATTGTGATTTTGATTAAATTAAGTGAAAAGGACGCAGATTGTTGATCGGAAGTTATAGCCCAATATACATACGTTAAAAAAATATATTTTAGGCATATCATTTGTAATGTTCAGTCTGTCGTCCAGTCCGCACGCGTTTTCTATGTCTTACGCGTTAAATGTTGTCCGTGTTACAGTTCTCTCGTCCGTCTCTAAAACAAACAAAAAATAAACAACAGAAAACCACAAACCCGCGAAAAAAGAAACAAATAAACCACAGCGCGCAAACCAACAAATACAAATAACACACCATAGACAAAACAACAGCAATAAATACAAATAACAGAAAAAAAATAAATAACGAAAACAAATAAAACCAACAACAAATAAAACCAACAACAATAGACAATTTCTCAATGTTCATTATTCGTCGTGCGTTCGTCTTCCTTCTCCCCCTCCCTTTTCCATTCCATTTCGTGTAGTGCAGTTGGCTCTCTTCTTTCTTTGTCGCTGTCCGTCTAATGCTTAAGGCATAACACTAAGCATTTGATGGGATCAACAGCGGCAAAGGGGGTAAGATCGGCAACTGCATTCGTACACTGACACTTGTTTTGTTCTCTGTTTGGCGTAATGGTGAAGAAATTTCAAATCCATTTTGCCAACATACGAGGGTTGCGTGCGAATTTTTTCGCTGTGTTTTCTCATATTAATTTTCATAGACCTGATGTTCTAGCTCTTAGTGAGACTCAGGTCCGTGAGGATTCTGATCCACAGGATTTTCACGTTCCTGGGTACCACACCCTATCTCTTTTTATTTCCCACAGAGGTCTAGTGGTATATGTACGTAATGACATAGTGTTTCAGAGCCAGCAACACTTGAACTCACAAGATCCAGAATTTAACTCCCTTTGGGTTAAGTTCAGGATTGGAACACACGTACTACATTTTGGGTTTATTTATAGAAGTCCAAACTCGGAAAGGGAGGCTTCCCTTAACGGCTTTGACGCCCTTTCCGATTCAATATCGAAAGTTTTGGAGAGTTATCCGGACAGTGAAATTGTCGTTGCTGGAGATTTCAATGTCCATAATTCCGCCTGGCTTTCACATTCGAGCCATACAACTCCGGAGGGCCAATACGCCGAGCTCTTCGCCGCGCAAAATGACTTGACGCAACTAGTGAATGTACCGACACATATTCCGTGTGTAGAAGGGCACCAACATAACATTCTTGACCTTTACTTAACTTCGCACCCTGAAAAGTACGAAGTTAATGTACTTTCACCTCTTGGTAACTCCGATCACTGCATTGTTTCAGCATCCTTTCCGTATTCCGCTCTTCGTGTCGCTTCGATACCAGCCCCAAAGCGGACAGTATTTTTCTACGAAAAGGCACGTTGGGATGAGCTCAACCACTTTTTCCAGCATTTCAATTGGAAACTTTGCTTTCTTGATAACGACGTAAATGCTGCGGCTGAAATGATCCAAAACATAATTTTATCTGGTATAAAGACTTTTGTTCCAAATAAAATTATGTCGGCTAAACCAGCCAAAAACAGTTGGTTTAACCAGGCATGCAGGGATGCTGTCAGATCAAAGGAGGAAGCGTTCAGAAATTGGCGTTTAAACAAAAACCCCATTACTGAACTGCTGCGAAAACAGGCAAGAGCTTCGTGTGCCAGAGTGCTTAGACGTGAAAAATTTCTGCACGAACAACGTCTACGTACAAAGGTTCTTACTTCTCCTAGGGGAAGTAAGAGCTTTTGGTCGTTTGTAAGAAGAGTAAAGGATAGTTCTTCATCTATCCCAACTCTTGTTAAAGACGACCAGGCATTCACTAACCCGGTTGATAAAGCTAACCTTTTGGCTGAAATATTTGCAGGAAATTCTTCCTTGCCGGAAAGCAATCAACCACTCCCCGCGGTCGAAAACGTATCAAGTTCCATGCCTCAGATATTTTTTCGAACGCGTGCAGTTAAAAGGGTTCTTGCGAACCTCGACGTAAATAAATCCCCGGGCCCGGATGGTATCTCTGCACTTGTCCTATGTAAGTGCTCGTCGACGCTAGCCCGTCCATTACGCAACCTTTTCAACCTTGCTTACCGTGCGGGAGTTTTCCCAGCGTGTTGGAAGGTTGCGAACGTCCAGCCGATCCCTAAAAAGGGTGAAGCCAATAATCCTGCGAATTATCGGCCAATTGCGATTTGCTCTGCGCTCTCCAAGGTAATGGAGAGCATGGTAAATCACCATCTTGTGAGGTATTTAGAGACCAACGACTTGCTAAGTGATCGACAGTATGGCTTCCGTAGAAACCGCTCTACGGGAGACCTGTTGGCGTTCTTGTCGGAGCGTTGGAGTCGGTCTATCCACCAGTTTGGTGAGAGTAAGGTCGTGGCTCTAGATATCTCCAAGGCCTTTGATAGAGTCTGGCATGGTGCACTCATATCAAAGCTGATCGCTTTTGGTGTCGGTAATACATTTGCTCGGTTTATATCGAGCTTTCTTAGAGATCGCACTATTAGAGTTGTTGTAGATGGGTTCTCATCCAACACACATAGGCTGACCGCAGGTGTACCACAGGGCTCTGTCCTTTCTCCCTCTTTATTTCTTATTTTCATTGACGATCTATTGGGTCAGACCGTGAATCCAATCTACTCTTTCGCAGATGATAGTAACCTCTGTCATTCGTATTCATTCGACCGTAGGCCGAGCCTTCAAGATATTGAAGACAAAAGGCGAATTATGGATGAGACACTTGGCCGGGATCTACTGGCCATTTCCGAATGGGGTCGAGTGAATAGAGTAGATTTTAATGCACGTAAGACACAGTGCTGCTTGTTGTCTCACAAGCGATTCGCTGACCCAACAATATCGTCAATTTCTCTCGATGGTACGGATATTGAACAATCAGAAGCTCTCGATGTTCTGGGCATGAAAATACAATGTGACGCTCGTTGGGCGAGACATGTATTCGAAGTGTCGAAAGAAGCACTCAAGTGCATAGGCTTTTTAAAGCGGTGCAAGAAATACTTCACTCCTACTGATCTTTTCAATATCTATACATCTTTCATCAGGCCGAAGATGGAATACAACTCCCATATATGGGCAGGTGCTCCAAAATCATCCTTGGAGCTACTTGACCGTGTTCAAAGGAGAGCGATGGTGCTGATAGGTGACAGTAGGTTATCCAACTCTATTGTTTCCCTTGAGCATCGTCGGAATGTGGGTTGCGTGACGCTGTTCTATCGTTACTTTCATGGTGTGTGTTCATCAGACATCCGTCGCCTTATTCCTGACGTGAGGATGTTCGGCAGGGATACGCGACTTTCTAGGAATTCACACCCGTTTGTTATCGATTGGCCAGTTGACCGCACTATACACTACAGATCAAATTCGTTTTTCGCTCGTACAGTCCGTATGTGGAATCGACTTCCGGCAAATGTATTTCCCACTAATTGCGACATCCAGAAGTTCAAGGCAAGCGTCAACAAACATTACTCCCTCTTTCCCCCCTCCGATCCATTAATTTTCACTCGCCAACGCAATGCACCGCATGTATAGGGGGCATCCCCTGAGTGTTGGTTTTAAAAAAAAAAAAAAAAAAAAAAAAAAAAATAGATATTTCCGATTATATATTGGTACTCCATGATTGTACACAAAATTCTACATCACTAATTGATAGAATTGATAAGGCATGTTGTTTGCTTCTTCTTCTGTATTCCGTCAAAAGTGGAAATTCTCTTAGAAAGTGATATTTCAGTTGTTTCAAGTGACAATTTTTTCTATTCAACCATTCGAAAACGAAATTATTGTTATGGAACCTTCAACTTCAAGTATTTTAGAACAAATATACCTATAGGTTGTCAGTGAATGTGTAGTATAAGTATTTTTAATTATTTTTGGAAAAATGGTCTTAGTTTAAGGCATTTTTAGTATATTTGTAGATTTTTAAAAGGTTACCGGGCAAAACCCCCCAAAAAAATTCTAGATATATATAATAGAATGTGTGTACTCATATTATTAAGAAAAACATCAAATTCATGTATATACATTTTTTTTTAAATAATATTCAAATGTATTAAAAATGCAGAAAATTAACAGTGACTATTTTATTGTGTTTAAATTTAAATCGTTGTTGTATATATTGTTATTGTTAACTAACGGTGCATTACCAGGGTGCATGGTAATGCACCGTTAGTTAAAAATATAGATAACAATATACAGCGAACGAAGATATTTTGAACAGGTTTCTGTTAAGCTCCGATCCGATAATTAGCAGCAAAACCAAACTACCGAAAAAAACGATACTTATTCCACCGTCTGTTACAATAAATGGTGAAAAATATGAAAATAATGGTAGCGATGATGAAACTGGAGATGAAGATTGATGAATTAGATAAGGAATAATTATCGAAACACGTTCCAAAAGGAATATATAAAGATTTAAACACGTTTTCTTTTTACAGCAACATAAGCAATTTTACGAATACCATTGAGTTATGAAGCAAAAATGTTCAAAATTACAAAATAATTTACTTAGTAGTTCTCTAGTAAAAATATTAAAAATATAATTTTACATAAATATAGATTTTATTCCATTTGTTCATAACTAATAGTAAAGTATTACATTACATAATGTTAGTAAGTTTATTCTCATGTTAGTTCAAATTTCAACATATACAAATTTTTTGTTGAAATATCTGTAAGGCTTTAAGAAGCTTGTCAATTGTTTGGAAATTGTATAGTATGTTACAGCGCCCATATTATATATCATGGTCGATGCATTATTTTGGTATCTGAGGGGTTTTCATTCACAGAGTTATATTGATATAGCCTTTTGTCGGTTGAAAAGATTTTTTCGGCTGTCGGTTTTTATTTTTTTTACTCATTTCTCGGCCGATTTGAGAGCAATTAACGCTAAAAGATGCACCTTTTTAAGGGCTATCATATTGATATCCCGCGTGGGATATACACATCGGAAGTAATAGCACAATATCGGATGTAAATATGTATTTTTGAAATACTATAGCCAGTATTCTCGCCAGTTGATTGCCGAATTTATTGATATTAACTGCAATAGATAGATCTCAGTTAGGGCTATCAAATTGATCTCTGAAGGCTCCACGTGAGATATACATATCGGATATTTTCGACGTAATATCACCGATAGTTAGGCTATTTGAATTGTGATTTTGATTAAATTAAGTGAAAAGGACGCAGATTGTTGATCGGAAGTTATAGCCCAATATACATACGTTAAAAAAATATATTTTAGGCATATCATTTCCAATGTTTCGGCCATATCTAAGCCATTTTAAGGCCGATTTTGATAAAAAAAAAAATCAACTGGAATCGGCTAATAACCTCAGAAATAGTAAATATATATAAACATTACATCTCCGGAAAGCGTCCTTTGATTAATCCCCATTTTGGGGGTACAATACCCCACTGTGCGTCGGTACTTAATAGCAATATGTCTGCATGTATGTGCACAACTATCCGTGTCAGTTTTAAAGTTTATTCTCTTAGATGTAGGAATGTCGTTGATGTAAAGCATTTCCAAAGTGTATCTTTATATAATTCTTCTCTTGTTCTAAAATTTCTACCTTGAAATGTTGGCAACTGTATTATGGAAATAAGCGTTCGGTGAGAAACGGGAAGATCCGCTGTTTTCGACCAATGTTTTGTTCAGTGATGAGGCCCATTTCTGGCTCCACGGCAATGGTAATAAACAAAATTGCCGCATTTGGGCTGAAGAGCAACAAGAAGAGGTTTAAGAGGTGCCATTATACCCAGAGAAAACCACGGTTTGGTGCGGTTTATAAGCTGGTGGAATCATCGGTGCATATTTTTCAAAAATAATAATGGCCGGAACGTAACCGTAAATGGTGCTCGCTATCGCGCCATGATATCGATCTTTATGCTACTATATAATTAAAGCCCGTAATCTTGACGACACTTGCTTTCAACAGGACGGTGCAACTTGCCATACAGCTGCTCAAACAATGGATCTATTGAGAGGTCATTTCGAAAAGCAGCTAATTTCACGTTTTGGATAGGTGAGTTGGACGCCTAGATCGAGTGATATCACACCTTTAGACATTTTTCTTTGGGGTTACGTAAAGTCCAAAGTCTATGCTGACAAACCAGCTACGATTCAGGTTTTGGCAGTCAACATTGCTCGTGTCATTATAACCATACCGGTCGAAATGCTCGAACGAGTAATCTAAAATTGGACCCTCAGAATGAAAATCCTGAGGCGTAGTTGCGGCCAACATCTGAAGAAAATTATATTCAAAAAATAAATGCCATATAATGTCCTTTCAAATTACCAATAAAGATTCCACACTTGATTTGAATTTTAATATTTTTTTTGTTCTGACCATTGAGAACATTCACCTGTTACATTTCTTCTCCTCGAGGAGGCTATACTCTAAGACACACGCCTCCCAACACAAACTGGTTGAAATACAGGAAGTACATTAGCAGTCATATAAATTCTAATCGACTTATTTTTAATGCCATAGACAATCGACAATAGCATCTGAAATTTTAATTCCATCTAAGAACAGGCGGCCATCCACGCCACGCTGAAACAAAAAAAAAACGCGACAAGAAGCTGGAATACTTACTTTAACGGGAAAATAGAGGTCCTTGTAAATGAGAAACGTAGGCTTCGCTGCGAATGGCAGAGAAATATATCGCCAAGGCGAGACTTAGACTGGCTGACGCGACAAAGAGGTTGCAAAGTGCTCTTAAAATCGAAGACAATATACAGCATGCCAACTATATCGCAAGTCTTACTCCTACATCTTTAACTAAATACTCATTATGTAAAACTCTAAGAAATATAAAATCGGCTACGGATACGCAATTTTCTTTACGCAACGAGTAGGTTATATCAGAAAAGGACAGTGTTTACGCAAACCATCTGGACCCGGTATTTCGCCCAAATCTTGCAAGTATAGGATTCCTTCTTCTAGATGAAATCAATCCCGCCGAAATGCCATTGTTTGCAACTGCTAATAAAGTCATGCATATTATAAAGGA
This sequence comes from Hydrotaea diabolus, assembly GCA_963513945.1. NCBI lineage: Eukaryota > Metazoa > Arthropoda > Insecta > Diptera > Muscidae > Hydrotaea > Hydrotaea diabolus. The sequence goes on along the minus strand of OY740716.1, from coordinate 111,398,594 downwards.
AACCGTAAATCGGGGTAAGGCACCCGGATACGATCTTGTAACGCCTAAAATGGTCATAGAACTTCCTTTTATTGCCGTAAAGTTCCTGTCCGAAGTATTTATTTCAATTTTGAGGCATAGCTACTTTCCCAAAGCGTGGAAAATTTCTTTGATTCAAATGATCTTAAAGCCAGGAAAGGACAACCCAAACCCTTCCTCATATAGACCGACCAGTTTTCTTTTAAAGTTCTCCTATCACGACAAACAATATAACACCAGACCATCAGTTTGGATTCCGGGAGGTCACAGTACCATTGAACAACTAATCCGTCTGGCCCAAGCAATAGAAAAGACGTTTGAACGGCGCGAATATTACTGCGCCGAGTTTCTAGATGTTGGTCAAGCCTTTGACACTTTGGTTTGAGCAGAAAAACTTTTAAACATTTACCGGCGAATACATATTGTCACCTTAAGTCTTACTTAGAAAACCGCACATTGAGAGTCAAATGTGGGCAACACACCACCGACGACCGCGAAATTCTAGCTGGTGTCCCACAGGGCAGTGTCCTGGAGACCACCCTTTATCTTCTGTTTACCGCTGATATACCTACAAGCCCAAACGTACTTACGTCCACTTTTGCCGATGATACCGCTATAATAAGCTCACACAAAAAGCCCGATATAGCATCCACGAATCTAGGTGTTCATCTAAGACGAGAAGAATAATGGCTTTCTGACTGAAGGATTAAGGTCAATGAGACAAAATGCACAAAGGTAACTTTTACATTGAACTGAAGCACATGTCCGACATTGAAATTAACCAATATCCCTTTTCCTCTATCCGATAACGTTACATACCCGGGGATCTACCTGGATCGACGACTAACTTGGAGAAGTCATATATAAGCCAAAAAGACTCAGTTGAAGCTCAAGTGTGCCAACTCCACTGGCTCCTCAACGCAAACTCAAAACTGAGTCTTGAATACAAGATTTTGCTATACAATAGTGTTATCAAACTTATCTGGCTATACGGTGCCCAGCTATGGGGAAAAACAAGTTCAAGCAAGCTTGACAAGATTCAGAGAGTGCAATCGAAAACATTGCCGTTAATCACTCGAAAACATTGCGGTTGATCACATGAGGAATGAAAACATCCACCGAGATCTGAAAATACCCGTCGTCAAAGATGCAATTCAAGATATCAAGATGATGCACAAACTGAAGCTCGACCTATTAGCTAGACAGAAGCAACCTATTAGCTAGACAGATACTGTGTACTCCTAGCACGTCAATAATATGGAGAAATGAACGACAGGTATTCTGATCTATACCTGCGAGTCTCTCGTCACTGCTCAAGAACACAAGCACCAAACGGAAATGTCTGGCTATTGAGGTTTCAACCTTTATTTCACAAGGTTTAAACCAACCATGGTTTCAAATTCTCAGATATGTGGACGCTCAAAGTCCTACAGTAGTATTTACAATACCGCGCAATATAATCGAATAAAATCGACTCTACAAATCAAGGGTTTTGTAAAACTTGAGTTATCCACTCTACAAGCCTAGAGTTCTTTACTCTACAATAAAAAATGTCAAACTAATACAGTTGACATATCACTGTGAACAAATTAATGCCATAAAGATGCAGAGAAACGCATAACACAGAAATCAATGTCAGAATTTTACATTGAATTTTACTTTAAGGCTCATACATTTATTGTAATGCAATAACAAACAAAGCATATAAAGCATTAACAAACAAAAATTTTTAAAGCGCTTCAACTGCACTATACTTGTATAGCAAGTATGTATCGTTCGGGCTTCTCTTTGTGCTTTATCTTGATGCCGTGAATTGTCTCTTTATCCGAAGTAGTTTTAAGGCACGGTGTATGTTTTTATTCATATACTTATACCAAGGGACACCGGTAATCAGCAGCAATGTCATCGATTGGATCCTTTGCCGAGTTAAGAAGCCAGTGAAGTTGTTAGACCATTAGTTTCATATGAATCTTGTTGGCATCGAGATGAGTCCTTGATCCAGATGGATCCCCAAGTTCGTAACATTATCAGATTGAGAAAAGGGGATATTGTTAAGTTACAATTTCCAACATGTGCTAAAATTCGGCATGAAAGTTATCTGTATGAATTCACCCTTTTGACTTTTATTCTCCAGTTAGATAGCCATGATTCTACTCGTCTGATATTAACACCTAGAATCTTCATAAATGCAATGCCCCGCTTTTTCTGTGAGGCCATTATAGCGGTATCGTTAGCAAAAGTTAATGTTACTATTTCTGGTAAGAAGAAGGCTAAGAATAGGCCCCATGGGGACACCAGCTAGGTGCTCTATTTTCTGATTAGTGTGAGTATTCAAATTAATTGTCGCGTTCTTTTGTCTGTGCGTAGCGTAAATGGCCGCCTGTTCGAGGATCAAGTTCAAGTTGGATACTCTGTTATAGATCTCGGTCGTATTAGAAATTAAATGATTTAAAACTGAAATAATACTAATGTTTTTACTCTACTTTATTAAATTAGGGTTGGCTGAAGTATGCCTTAGAGGCTAGTCTACAAGTATTGTCTTCTCGTGAAAAATAAATATAAGCATAGCTGGCGAGTGGTCTGACGATAAGTCGGGCCAAATACTAGCAGATACAATATATTTATTATGTTATGTTATTTATTATGTTATTATTATGTTAATATCAATTTATTTTGAAGTCACATTAGATACCAGCAGCAATAATGTTGCCTCCGAGGCCATTGTAAATGTTCATAAGTATATATTCTTATATCGCGAGCTGCGGAAAGAAATATATTGCCAAATGGTAAGAAAACCAACTCGACTCTGGATGCGAATTGTTTTCATCTGAAGGTAGTTTTGTGGGACCCCCGACTAGATGTTTCATTCGTTTCCGTATTAGAATACAAGTGCCGCCAAGAGCCTTACCGTCAGGGTGGTACGTACCATAAAATCTAAAATTAAGTATAACCATTATATGTGACGCGCAAAATAGAGAGCCATTTTAATGATTTAAATACGTGTATCTGTGGTGTACCATTACTTTCATAAAACGCGCATATCTCTGGGAGGGAACACTTTTGGGGCATGGGATCGGTCTCATTCGATGCTCAGATGTTGTCCACACCAAAAAAAAAGTGAAAATTGATTTTTTTACCCTTAGATCCCTTTCTCTATGCTCTGTCACATATGTATATTCTGACGATCTAGGTTCTATTTCAGTTCGCGTCTATTATTATTAAAATACTGAAAAATATTTTTACACGTTTCCCCATTTGGAGCTTTTATGCACTTGCAGCAATGCCATTTATGGAGAAAACATTGCACAATGTTTTAAATTTAAATCTAGAACTTTTGATTTAAAATACAGCTGGAAAATGTCAAAAATTAATTTTCAAGAATTTTAATTTTGTTATGAATTTTACTACAAGGAATATACAGTAACAAAAGGAGGAAAATATTTTCTTTTTTTGAAAAGGAGGGGGACTTTGGTCATAAAGAAGGACATGACGTTTGGTAACCCTGGTATAGAACAGTTTTGGTCGGTGCAGAAACGCCATCAAACGAGCTGAATTTATGACATTAAATTAGCGAGAACTATGTTTCAAAGCGGGGTACAATCCCAACATCGTTCGAGTTAGCCTTAAAAAGAGGGTGTGCTCTTTGGTCGCTTCTGTCATGGAAACCACAAACGTCGTCGCTGTTAAACAATATTTTCTTCGCGGAGAGCGAGACCCCATCTACTGCGGGTCATACCAACAAGGCCATTGTAACATCCACCTTCTGAAAGACCTAACTTTTCTTGTAATATTTCCGCTGTTATGCGATAACATTACATAGCTTCGTCTGCATACTGTACATCTATACATGTACATATGTATGTATTTCCATATATAACATGTATATACACACACGCATATATACATGTATGTACATGGATTTGTATCCATCGATTCCACTTATTTAAACGCGAACGTATATATATATATATATATATATACATATATACATATTTATTGTATGTTTGTTTATGTATGTACTCGATATTGGTCACACGTATGCATGAAGTTTTCTTCCGTCATTTTTTCCCCCGCTGCCATTGTCGTTTTGCCTTATTATAACGATCTACTTGATGTCATACAACAGTGGACCAAATAACACTCGTGTACACACAAGCATTCTATACATATGTACATCTGTGCTAAAGCATGTGTGATTGTAAATATATATTTTCTAGTACTTGATGTGTATCTGGCTCGTACTCCAGTGCCAAGTAGTCTACATGCTGCTGTATTCCTTCTGCGACATAATATCTGCAGTACAATACAACGCTACACACGCGCTTCAAACGTCCTCTTTGAACAAAAGACACGTTTCCTCTATACTGGTTTGCTACTTATTTCACTGTCGTAGCCGTCGAAGCAACGGGAAAAGAGTCGCAAAAACTCTTGCGGGGATATCTTTGTAGTATGTGCCTGTACCACATAAATACAGACATTTCGCTTCCACATATTAGGGCTACACATGTGAATGAATGCATGTCACTAACTTTGGACTGTATGTGAAACACCATACATACGTACACATGAACATAGATACATACCTATGTTCATCTACACAACAGTTGAGATGTATTCGCGATATGTTTGGAAGAATGTACACACCTATATACACATGTGTGTACATGCACAACATTTTCTTACAGTTTGCTCCCAACACTCTGTGGAGTTACGTCTATGAGTGTGTGCCACCCCCATAGCGAACGGGTGATGGTAACAAGCAAGTCGCTGATGGACAAAGTCCAATATTGGTGGGATGTTAAAGTGAATACGTACGGCTCTCAAGAAGGAATTTATTATAAACAGCCATGTGTGTGGAAACACACACACCCACAGATGGAAATTTACTTTTGGCCGTCTGTGCATACAATACAAAAATAAAAAGAGGAAGGGTCGCCCCATTTGACGTTGACGTCGCGACGTTCTATTCATGTCGCGAGTAGCCGGTGACGGCTTTACAAAAGCAATCAAATAAGAAATGAGACACACAGTGTGGACATATGTACTTACGTACACACATACATACGTATATCTATGGTTAGAGTATATGTACATACATATGTAGGTTTATGTACACACTTAGGTGTCTGTCTACAAAGCGATGGGTTGGCTATGGAGATATTTTCAGCATCGAAGATGCTTCAACAATGTGGAAAGACAGGAACTGTCGCTTAGATTCTGACAGTGGCAACTCCGTTGTTAAATATGTATGTATGTATTTTCTTAGGAGTTTTTTTTAATCCGGAGCACAAGTCTTTCCTGGGTTGGATTGACTGCCCTGGTTTTGAACATAATGCATGCTTCAAATCGGGCACCACTCCTTGGATAAGGGTATTAAAGGTTCATTCCATGGGATATGTTTGTAACTACATACCAATATTAGACGTTTTATTGGTACTCGCTTATTAAACGAGTAAGTGGTCACTAAAGCGAGAACTTCAAAACGTTACGAGATTTTATATTAAATTTCATTGTTCTATTTGATTATTTGAATTTGAATGTTCAATTTGTTAAAAAAAAATAATAATTAATAACCGAGCTCGCCTTAACTCGCTAAATGTTATTCACGGATAACTTTCTTCCTAGAAATTTTAATTATTATTATTATAAAACAAATGGGCTTAAACGCAAATTGTCTATACGTACAATGGTGTGAAGTTATCGCTTTAGCGACCTCCTAAGCGATTTGCCAGTAGAACCGATTGACTGAGAATCAACAACTGATTCATCTGTCTGTTCTTTCGCCAATCTGATGGCTATAAAACTTTAAATCTAACTACAGGTCGCAATTGCAGAAGTCCTTCTTTTTACTCAAAGAATCTATCCTGCTTTAGAAAAACACATCGCTTATATATCGATATATATATATATATATATATATATATATATATATATATATATATATATATATATATATATATATATATATATATATATATATATATATATATATATATATATATATATATATATATATATATATATATATACAATTTGCGTTATATATATGCTAAAGCGATTTTTAATTTGTGATAGCGGACCCCGTTGCACTTCGTGGCAACCAACCAAAAAAAATTAAATATTATAGGTATTTTTATGATATGAATGCATTGTATTTCAAAATTATTAATGTGAATCCAAAACATTTTGATATACAATATTTTTCGGTTGCCCATTTGAAGAGAGCACAAACAAACACTTTGGAGTTCCAACGCTTGAGCAGGCCACGTATAGCTGGCAATGTAAAAAGCACGGCTCCTGCAAATTTAATCCGCATATTTGAAGCGTGGACATGACAAATGATAGACGCACTGGGAATTGTAAACGCTTAAATTCAAATGGCATGACTGTTGGAATCAGTGGAATACGTGGTATGAGCACAAATTCACCTTTCGCTATTCCGGTCAATATTGTGGCTTTAATTAAATTCGACATCAATTTTTTGACTGCTATTCTTGTGCCATTGCACAGTTTTGGTGCATTAAAATTTTCGCAGTAAAATAATTGATGAGCCAACCTTTAAATTCAAACAATGTGATGGCATACCAGGTGGTTCCAATGAATACGAAAATTCAATTGGATAATTCACTGCATCATCTGCATTCATTGCGCTATCAACAGATTTATTTGATGTCACTGCACCTGGCAATTTTTCTAGAATCTGATATTTGATTGCATTGACGTGTACATTTAGTGTCAGTATTTCGCGTTCTCTCGACCAATTGTGATTCCTGTAATTTTGACAATATTTGGAAACACACTTTCAATCAACTCTTCTGTTAACCCTCTCATGCCCGATGTTGCCTATAGGCAACATTGTACTTATATGCTTCTAAGTCCCGTTATTTTCATTTGTTTGAACTGCGATTTTTTGCATTATGTAGCCAGATGTGCTGTGCCAGCTTACAACTATTCGATCTAGTGAAATCAGTGCACGTTTTCATTCAGTAGCCGTTCTCAGCAATATGAATTTGTGAAAATCGTTTCGTGAAAAAAGTGTTCATACAAAAAGCTTCGAAAAGCATTAAAATAATTACTTTATTGTAAAACCAAGTTAAGAATATAAATAAATAAAGGTAAGAGACTTATTTAAGAAAAAAAATCATGAGATAAGTGTTTAGTTTGTTTATAGTATTTTTGTAAAAGTGCTGTTGCCTATAGGCAACATTGGTCAATTGTGGTAATTTCCGAACAATATACATTTCTTTATGTATATGCTTACTTAGATGCGTCCAAGGGGTCTAACAAAGGCAGAAATTGAAAAAATTACTAATTTTGACTGGGATGATTCTGCGGATGAGGAAAATGAAGAAGATCAGGAAAGAGAAGTAAATTTGGAAAACATCATCGAAGAAACATTAAAAAATGTGATTGATAATGGTGAAAATATGGAAGTTGATCTAATTGAGAAACTAATTAGCAGAGATAATGACGGAACAGAAATTGAAAATAAAGAGGTTGTACAGGAGGTGATGGAGAAAATTGATTTGAAAAGTTTAAGGTGGAGGAGTCAAGAGGTTATGGATTCTAATACCAGTTGGAAAAGCGAAGTTCGCAGCAGTGAAGTGAAACAACCAATCGAATATTTCACCCAGTTCTTTACAGATGAAGTCTGGCAGAAGATTTGTGATGAAACAAACTTGTATGCTGTACAAACTAATGGAACGGAGTTAAAGTGTAATGTGTCTGAAATAAAAAGATATGTTGGTATATTACTATACCTTGCTGTAGTAAATATTCCAACATATAGAATGGCATGGGCGCAAAATTTCAAATTGATGGCTGTTGCAAATGCATTGCCAAGAAATAGATTTGAAAAAATTAAACAATTTTTTCATCTGAACAATAACTCTGTTCAGCCTCAAAAGGGTCAACCTGGGTATGATAAATTATACAAAGTTCGCCCATTGCTAAATTTTATAAAGAGAAAATTCAATGAAATTCCCCAAGAAGAATTCCAAAGCGTGGATGAGCAAATGATTGCATATAAAGGTAATTAATTTTATGTACATATATACGATATCGCTCTATCTAATGCAAAAATATATTTTTATTAGGTCAACATAGTTTGAAACAATATCTGCCAAACAAGCCGCACAAGTGGGGATTCAAAATGTTTACTAGGGCTGGTGTATCTGGCATTATGTATGATTTTACTCTCAACATTGGAGAAGGAACGTGTGAGTCTTTTGGTTTGGGAATATCATCAGACATTGTGCTCTAAGCAGTGAGAAGGAGCTTCAAAAACGAGGACGGGGATCAAGCGATTTTAAATTTGAGGCAACGCACAATTTGATAGCTTGCCGTTGGTATGACAATAAGAGTGTACAACTGATTTCCAACTATACAGGTAAAAACCCCATTAGCGAGTGCAAGAGATGGTGCCGAAAAGAGAAGAAGTTTATAACAATATCTCGTCCAGGTATAGTTGAATGCTATAACAAACATATGGGAGGGGTTGATCTTGCTGACATGCTGATAGAATTATACAAAATCAACCACCGCTCAAACAAGTGGTATATGCGCATAGTATACTGGTGTATAAATTCTTCTGTAGTAAATAGTTGGCTGTTGTATCGCAGAGACCTCAAACACACAGACGGCGAAGTGAAGCATATGCCACTAATAAAATTCCAGTTGGACATTGCTAACGGCAGTTTTACCAAGGAAAAGGGGTCGCCCCACATCTCTCCTTTCAACGATGGAGTCAAGACCTTCATCACCAGGTTCTATACCATCGGCTCCATCATCACCAGTTCCTTCGACGGCATCAGAATCAAGCTCCCACAAAAGGGCGTATATTGCAGAACCTGCTAAATCCAAACGATTTGACAATCTCGGTGACTGGGTAGAATGGGGAGCAAAAGGGAGATGCAGGCTATGCCACACTGGTTATCCGCGCTCTAAATGCAGCAAATGCAACGTATATTTGTGCTGCAATCCACAAAAAAATTGTTTTGTAACTTTTCATACCTAAATTTCAATAAAAAAAAATGCATAAACAAATTTACATGTTTTTTTTTTTAAATTTACCGCAACTGCCCAATGTTGCCTATAGGCAACATCCTGTAACTGACGAACCAGGATACCAAGGACCTTGAATTTTTTGTCAGTTCATATTTAAGTCACATTTAAACACATATCAAATTTTAGACCCGCCCATTTTAATTCGGGCATGAGAGGGTTAATTGGAGAATTGTACAAAAATTGTTCGGCAATGTAATCAATTCAATTGTATTATCGACTCGAACTTTGCCATTTCCAATATCTAACAATTGCTTCGAGAACCGATCTGCAGATTGGTCGTTGTGCAATTGAACGCACATATTTATGCTCAATGTCAATTTTTGCACATGTCGCCACAGAAGAAAAGACTTTAAACATGAGTTGATCTCATCCACCGGTGTTGATCGTGGAACCACAGGCAATATTTGACGAAAATCGGCTGACAGTGAATGTATGACCGGCTGTATCAGAAGAAAGTAATTGGCAAACATATGCATTTTGACAGGTTCATCTGTTTAATATTGTATCCCAGCGGCGGAAATCATGGGCTGGAAGGCCTTCTATCAGGCCTGCTTATGGCGTCCGAAGGCCTTCCAACGCCATTGCCACTTCCTTTCCATTTAACATAGCGTGAGATTGGGAGGCAAGGCCTTCCATCCCCGCTTCCTACAAGAAGGCCTTCCACGAAAAGGCATGGCGCATGTTAGATAAAAGCAGGCCTTCCAGAAGGACTTAAAGAGAATTCAATATAACACCTTAAAAAGTAGAAAACAATGAAATTAATTGCAACAGTTTTCTTTTTTGGATTCTAAGCACTTAGCCTTATAAATTTTATTTTTTCCCTGTTTAAATGCCATTTTTATTGTATCTTTGTATTTGCTATACATATGTTGCAATTTCAGACTCAACGGCTTTGAAAAATAAATCATTTATATTACTAAAGGATTTAAACGGTATTTTTCCTTGGTGCCCATCGTAATAGAAATCGTTTATGATTTGGTCTCCCAACAAATTACGAACATTTTTTAGCAATCCGCCTCTTTTAGTAATTTTGTTTACAGCTTCTACGAATTCGGTATCATCGGTAACAATGCTTAGCTCCTCTTCTATCTCATTTAGTTCATCTAAGGTTTCAATTGGGAACAATTTGTTTATTTTCTTGTTTTTGGCTTTTTGTTCATTTAGTTGTTTTAAGACATCTTTAATTTCCGCTAGTTCGCCGGCAAGAACATGATTTTGAGTTTGGACTTCCTTCCGAAGCTCTTTTACTTCGTTCTCCAAATCTTAAAATGCAAAAATAGAGACAATGTTGGGTGATTTAGTATAACCCTGGATAACTAAACCAGAAGAGAAAATTGTAATTACTAGGACCCATTTGTTCAAAACTTAAACTGCTGTATTCACAAAACTTAAAAGAGGTTTATAAGGCTGTAATAGGCAAAATTTCCTTTATAGTTTTCTCTATTGTAGACTTATAAAACTCTTTTAAGTTTTGTGAATACGGCTGAAAGTCTTTTTTTGTAAAGGGATATAGTAATTACTTTTTTATCCATACAGGCTATGAACTACATGTGTAAATATGCAATGCATTTTTAAAATACTCACCACCAATTTTTGCCAACACTTTTTTTGTTGTCTTATCATTCATTTTGAACGTCCAATTTGGTATTTGCTTTCTTCTAAAAATTGTATTATATCTTGAAAATTCATGCGTCATTTAAAAAAAATATCGTGGAAACTTAAGGGCATGTATGCAGAAGGGGTATTAAAATGAGAGAGTTTTCCATAGGAAAAGCTGCGAGTTTGCAATAAATATTTTTGAGAGGAAATTTGTCTTCAGTTTGCTCTACTAAGTCCCCTACATAAATTCCCAAACTTGAGGATTGGACAGGAACGTCGTAAAAATTTCTTAAATTTTGAACCTTTTTCCTTTAATATACCCATCATTTTCGTCACTAAAGCCTGTAATAATAATTGGTATAAAGGGTTCAATCGAACACAAATTATTTGGACGGGTAGTGCTGAGAAAAAAATGTCTCGTTTGAAAGCTCAATATATTTCCTTGAACAGATTTCTTAAATTTTACGATATTTATAGGAGCCTCTACCGGCAAGTCATAAAATTGATTGTGAATTTGTTCCTAAACTTTCGTTGGGTTCCGAATTCGTTTTTTCACATTTTGTAAAAAATTCTCAAAACAATAGGCCGAAAACTGAGGAGCAATACCGAAGTCATTGACACATTGTGCCAAATGCAGCAGACTATGGACATTAAATGTCAAGCTACTTGGCCCAAATATTTGTTCAAAATTCTCTAGAAATTGTTTTAAATGTTCTTCCGCCGTACTTATATTTACCCGAAAATGTTTTGGTGTTGACAGTAATCTATAAGCTGCATGTAAAGTAAAAGTTCGTAATAAATATCGTCATCAATAATGCTTTTTAAAACGATAGGACCGTAATACAGAATGAACTGGCGAAATTCTGTAGCTTTCCACCTTAATATTTCTTCGGTTCCTCGCGGTTTTCTTTGAAATTCCTTTGGAACATAGGGAGCAATTTCTACTAGTCGCTTAGAAAGTATTTGCTTACAATTTTCTGGGACCGTTTTCGTAATTTTGTTATCCAATAAAGCAACCAGCACTTTTTTTGTAACACCTAAGTCTACTAAATGCATAGGTTCCAGAGGAAATTGCGTAATCATTTTTATTCCCATATTTTCTAGTAAACTATGACGTTCTACGTAAGGATGTTTGTGGAATATTTTCTGTTTCCTTTTGAAAAAATCTTCATCTGTCCTAAGTTCGCCTACATATGAAGAAAATGTAGTGACTCGGTTCACTCTTTTGCCGATTTGGTAGCATTTCATGCACCCATTGAGTGAATTGTGGCTTACTACATTACAAAGAAAAGATCGTGCATGGGTGTCGCATATGAAAGCCCTAATTTGTACATCAATGTTTCTGCCATGCAATTCTATACCCTTTTCAATTGGCGATTTTGCTTCGTACACAAAGTCGTGCAAATAATTATCAACGTCAAAAGGTTTTTTGCTTCCTACGTAGCAGCCGATCAAAAATACATCAACATTTTCAATATTAATAATTTTGGCCATTATTGGCCAAACTGGTGTAGAGGAGCTCTTAAATAATGGTAAACCATCTACTCCAATATCTAAAGAAATATTTTCGTTATTTCTTAGAATAGACTCAGAGAGTTTACTCAATTGATGCGTTAAACCTAAATGATAGTACCAGGTACCAGGAGAAACTGTCCTTATAACAATTTTTGCCTTACCTCTTTGCAAAAGACCGTCAAAGCTTTTTGGAACTATTATGTTCTCTGAATTTAATATTTTAAGAAGTCCATTTACACTACTTCGCGTGGGATGAAACTGTTCGTACCATTTCACTAATTTTGCAGTCAGATTAATTTCCTCACTCTCTGCATTATTTTCTGAGGTATCAACATTTTCATTGAATACGTCATTACCTACGTCGTTCGCGACACTCTCATACAAAACCTCAGAAGTATTAATTTCACATGGCTTTTCTTCTACAACACTGCCTTTAAATTTCTTTAACAAATTTTCTCTTTCCAATTTTATGCGTCTCCTAATTGTAGCTCTACTCATGTCTATTTCATTAAAAATTTTCACTTGCAAAAATATTACCTTTTTGGCACTGATACACTGGAATGACAACTGAATGAGCCAACGCATTAACAGAAACTGATATCAACTGATAGTGTTTTATGAGATCTGTTTTCGTTTTGTTTTCACTTGCTCTTTTCAGCCCCCTCTCTAAACTTCTGCGTTGGAATTTGTGTAACGGGATACTTTTTTTTTTTGGTGCTCTTTCATTTGTGTTGTATTTAAGCACGCTGGACGACGAACACACGCTACTGCATTCCCTCTGCATTCATTTAGAAGGCCTGCATCATGCCGTCAAAAAGGAGGATTTATTAAAATAAAAAAGAAAGCAATGGCAAGGCCTTCTGGCAGGCCTGATATTGGCATGCCTGCAACTGATCGCAAATCATGCTTGTCGCAGGCCTTATATAAGACAGCCCTTGCCAAATAAGGCCTTCTGTATGCAGTATATATGGAAGGCCTCCTAATTTCCGCCGCTGGGATGCTTTCAATCAATGAATGTGTGTATGTATGAGTTTTTGTATTAGGTTGGATTAAAAAACAAGCTCGTTGCATGTTTTACAAGACGTATTCAATCATTTTTTATTTTGTGTACCCGTGTTCAAGCATTGCTGTGAAACAAAGCAAAATTTTTTGATATTCACACAATTTATATGAAAATGACTAATGCTCAGAAAAATCACCACATCTTGACCAAGAGAAAATATTTTTAAGCAATTTTCTTTAAAAACCATCCTCATTGCATGTTCTACAAAACGTATTCAGCCATTTTTTATTTTACGAGTATGCAGCCGAGTTATGGAGTGACAATCAAAATGTACATATATATATATATATATATATATATATATATATATATATATATATATATATATATATATATATATATATATATATATATATATATATATATATATATATATATATATATATATATATATATATATAATATATATATATATATATATATATATATATATATATATGCCATTTTGGTATTTAAATTTTTTGTTCATTTATGTAAGAATGTTAAAGTGGAATTTAATTTTTTTTAACATTTTTACTTTAATTTAACTTTTTTTTAACAAATTCACTACCTAAGCGAGACAAAACAACTTAAAATTATTTTATGTTTTACTACTTTTTTCTCCAAAATTTCGTTGGAATTTATTATTTTAGATAACATCCTAGCTTCTTCATGGCATATGCTCTGTTAAAATAATATATTTTATTCTGTAATATACTAGAACCATACCATGCGACTTGGAGCTGGCTAAAATGTATTAGTATTTTGTACGCTGCAATGACGAATTTTCTGCGTAGCAATTGACTTAAGGTTTTTAATTTGCTAAAAACCCAGTGACTGAGATGGTCATTCCATTACATTACAATTATGTAGCAAAAAAGCTAATGTTGTACCACCTTCGAGGTGTGTTTGGGATCATTATCCTGTTGAGTACACAGCAGTATCGGCATTTCTTACTCAGAATATGGCATCAAAACACTCTCAAAATAAAAAACTAGTAAAAAAAAGCTAATGTCGGACGTGGCCGAATAAACTATGCACTTTCATATTTGAATTTGTGAGAAAATTTCATTGCTTTTGGTAATATCGGTTAAACATATATGTGTGAGCTATGTCTTAATCTGAGCAGATTTTCTCCAATTTTAACTGGTCCGTCCTTGGCACTAGAAACTTACTTGAAATCAGTTGTAATATGTGGCTTTAAGAGCAAAAAACATGAAATCGGATGAACATACATATGGGCATTTCCGCCGAATGGTCAACCAGGAGCGAAAAATAAAATGTTAATAATCATCGTATTTTATTGTGCATAATTATAAAAAATTTGTTAATTCTTATAATACAGCAGTTTCAAAGCATAGCTTATTTGTTTTCATGAAAACTAAAAAAAATATTTTTCCACTTTAAGGTATTTGTAAAGACATTTTATAATTTAATTATTTTACGTGCATTGTACCTGATTTTGTATCTTTCTACAAAATCACTCTATTACAATCAATTACGAAGAGAAGAATGAGAGAAGACAAAACCAAAGTTCGATTAACGCTACATTTTAATTTTGCTTCTTACATATGTTCTAAACTAACGTTCGTGGCCGAAAACATAATTTTATTGTAATTGCTTTGCATTGATCGCAATTAGGTGCTAGAGAAAGTGCTTTTTAAATAAGTTCAAATAAAAAAAAAAGCTTTGGGGTTTCAATTAACCAAACTTTTTTGTTTTAATTTTAAAGCTTCGTACGTTCGCGACGTTACATAAACAAAATTAAAAGCGATCCCCAAAAATGAAAAGAATTACGTGAAAAAGCAGCTGAGAGAATTAGAAAACACCGCTCAATATCATAAATATTATTAATATTTAATATCAAATAAAATATTCTTTTCTTCTATTAAATTTTATTACACAGTCAGCCGGTACTGTAGCCAATTAAAAAAAACCAATAGCGATATTTTATTGTGTAAATACTCGATAGAAATGCATATATCCTCTTGGTAAATATAGAATATTCGGTTCCTATTTGCAGATATTTGCTTTTACCAATTTCATTCAAAGTTGAATTCTTTTTCGCGTACGTTCGCGACCACATGTTTATTGCTATCATTATGAAAACTAAAACTTGATGAAATTCATCTTTTGCACTAAACATAGAGCTATTAGAATGCTACCGAATCACAAAAAAAAAATGTGGGAAACATTTTTGTTTCTATATTATTTGTCCATCAAAAGCTCACGAACGTACATTCGCGACCCGCGGAAATTCCCATATGTGTTTATGAGCTATAGCTAAATCTAAACCGATTTTCTTCAATTTTAGTTTTTAACATCTCTTCTTATGCCACAAAACTTTCCTATGCTAAGTTTCATCAAAATTGTATGTAAGACGTGGCTTCTAGAGCTAAAAATATGTAGTAACTATAGCTAAATGTAAGCCAATTTTCATAAATTTTAGCAACATTCTTCCTTTGTCCAAACAACTGACTACTGCCATCCATCAGCACAATCGGACAACAATTGGGACATGTAGACGGACCCTGCACCCCTAGATGTTCTGTATAACCAACTAAAAATTGGTTCTTGGACCTAATTTATTTTTGAAAAGATTTCATTGTTTTTGTAAAATATGTAGGTTAAACATATATGTGGGAGCTAAAACTAAATCTGAATCGATTCAATTTCAGCAGCACGCGTCCTTGGCACGAGGAACTTACTTGCGCCAAACTTTGTCAAGATTAGTTGTAATATGCGGCTTCTAGAGCTAAAAACATTAAATTTTATAAACATATATGTTGGAGCTATATCCAAGTTTCAACCGATTTTCTTCAATTTTATCAGTGTTCTCCTTCGCCCAAAAGGATGTGACTTTTAAAGCTAAAAGAAAAAAAATCGGATGAACATGTATGTATGGGAGCTATATCTAAATCTACACCGATTTTCCTTAATCTCAATAACATTGTTCCTTTGCCTTAAAACTAACTCGTGCTAAGTTTCATCAAGACTGGATGTAAGATGTGGCTGCTAGAACTATAAAAAAATTGGATGAAAATATAGGTGGGAGCCGTATGTAATCTAATACGATAACATAAGAAGTTAATAAAAGGAATTATGTAGTTTCAGTAAACTACATATTTATTACAGAACATATTTAGTTTTTTACTATTTACTAAATGTTTATAACTACAGTCGAACTTCCCTATAATGAATCTTGGCGGGACCAGAAAATTACTTCATTATATAGAAACTTCATTACACAGCAATTATATTTTCTCCCCACTTTTTATTTAAAATAATAAGGGATATTAGTTTGGGTTACACTTTTACATTATTCTTCCTCAACAAAAAAGAGGTTTATAAGGCTGTAATAGGCAAAATTTTCTTTATAGTTTTCTCTATTGTAGACTTATAAAACTCTTTTAAGTTTTGTGAATACGGCTGAAAGTCTTTTTTTGTAAAGGGATTTAGTAATTACTTTTTTATCCATACAGGCTATGAACTACATGTGTAAATATGCAATGCATTTTTAAAATACTCACCACCAATTTTTGCCAACACTTTTTTTGTTGTCTTATCATTCATTTTGAACGTCCAATTTGGTATTTGCTTTCTTCTAAAAATTGTATTATATCTTGAAAATTCATGCGTCATTTAAAAAAAATATCGTGGAAACTTAAGGGCATGTATGCAGAAGGGGTATTAAAATGAGAGAGTTTTCCATAGGAAAAGCTGCGAGTTTGCAATAAATATTTTTGAGAGGAAATTTGTCTTCAGTTTGCTCTACTAAGTCCCCTACATAAATTCCCAAACTTGAGGATTGGACAGGAACGTCGTAAAAATTTCTTAAATTTTGAACCTTTTTCCTTTAATATACCCATCATTTTCGTCACTAAAGCCTGTAATAATAATTGGTATAAAGGGTTCAATCGAACACAAATTATTTGGACGGGTAGTGCTGAGAAAAAAATGTCTCGTTTGAAAGCTCAATATATTTCCTTGAACAGATTTCTTAAATTTTACGATATTTATAGGAGCCTCTACCGGCAAGTCATAAAATTGATTGTGAATTTGTTCCTAAACTTTCGTTGGGTTCCGAATTCGTTTTTTCACATTTTGTAAAAAATTCTCAAAACAATAGGCCGAAAACTGAGGAGCAATACCGAAGTCATTGACACATTGTGCCAAATGCAGCAGACTATGGACATTAAATGTCAAGCTACTTGGCCCAAATATTTGTTCAAAATTCTCTAGAAATTGTTTTAAATGTTCTTCCGCCGTACTTATATTTACCCGAAAATGTTTTGGTGTTGACAGTAATCTATAAGCTGCATGTAAAGTAAAAGTTCGTAATAAATATCGTCATCAATAATGCTTTTTAAAACGATAGGACCGTAATACAGAATGAACTGGCGAAATTCTGTAGCTTTCCACCTTAATATTTCTTCGGTTCCTCGCGGTTTTCTTTGAAATTCCTTTGGAACATAGGGAGCAATTTCTACTAGTCGCTTAGAAAGTATTTGCTTACAATTTTCTGGGACCGTTTTCGTAATTTTGTTATCCAATAAAGCAACCAGCACTTTTTTTGTAACACCTAAGTCTACTAAATGCATAGGTTCCAGAGGAAATTGCGTAATCATTTTTATTCCCATATTTTCTAGTAAACTATGACGTTCTACGTAAGGATGTTTGTGGAATATTTTCTGTTTCCTTTTAAAAAAATCTTCATCTGTCCTAAGTTCGCCTACATATGAAGAAAATGTAGTGACTCGGTTCACTCTTTTGCCGATTTGGTAGCATTTCATGCACCCATTGAGTGAATTGTGGCTTACTACATTACAAAGAAAAGATCGTGCATGGGTGTCGCATATGAAAGCCCTAATTTGTACATCAATGTTTCTGCCATGCAATTCTATACCCTTTTCAATTGGCGATTTTGCTTCGTACACAGTCGTGCAAATAATTATCAACGTCAAAAGGTTTTTTGCTTCCTACGTAGCAGCCGATCAAAAATACATCAACATTTTCAATATTAATAATTTTGGCCATTATTGGCCAAACTGGTGTAGAGGAGCTCTTAAATAATGGTAAACCATCTACTCCAATAACTAAAGAAATATTTTCGTTATTTCTTAGAATAGACTCAGAGAGTTTACTCAATTGATGCGTTAAACCTAAATGATAGTACCAGGTACCAGGAGAAACTGTCCTTATAACAATTTTTGCCTTACCTCTTTGCAAAAGACCGTCAAAGCTTTTTGGAACTATTATGTTCTCTGAATTTAATATTTTAAGAAGTCCATTTACACTACTTCGCGTGGGATGAAACTGTTCGTACCATTTCACTAATTTTGCAGTCAGATTAATTTCCTCACTCTCTGCATTATTTTCTGAGGTATCAACATTTTCATTGAATACGTCATTACCTACGTCGTTCGCGACACTCTCATACAAAACCTCAGAAGTATTAATTTCACATGGCTTTTCTTCTACAACACTGCCTTTAAATTTCTTTAACAAATTTTCTCTTTCCAATTTTATGCGTCTCCTAATTGTAGCTCTACTCATGTCTATTTCATTAAAAATTTTCACTTGCAAAAATATTACCTTTTTGGCACTGATACACTGGAATGACAACTGAATGAGCCAACGCATTAACAGAAACTGATATCAACTGATAGTGTTTTATGAGATCTGTTTTCGTTTTGTTTTCACTTGCTCTTTTCAGCCCCCTCTCTAAACTTCTGCGTTGGAATTTGTGTAACGGGATAATTTTTTTTTTTGGTGCTCTTTCATTTGTGTTGTATTTAAGCACGCTGGACGACGAACACACGCTACTGCATTCCCTCTGCATTCATTTAGAAGGCCTGCATCATGCCGTCAAAAAGGAGGATTTATTAAAATAAAAAAGAAAGCAATGGCAAGGCCTTCTGGCAGGCCTGATATTGGCATGCCTGCAACTGATCGCAAATCATGCTTGTCGCAGGCCTTATATAAGACAGCCCTTGCCAAATAAGGCCTTCTGTATGCCGTATATATGGAAGGCCTCCTAATTTCCGCCGCTGGGATGCTTTCAATCAATGAATGTGTGTATGTATGAGTTTTTGTATTAGGTTGGATTAAAAAACAAGCTCGTTGCATGTTTTACAAGACGTATTCAATCATTTTTTATTTTGTGTACCCGTGTTCAAGCATTGCTGTGAAACAAAGCAAAATTTTTTGATATTCACACAATTTATATGAAAATGACTAATGCTCAGAAAAATCACCACATCTTGACCAAGAGAAAATATTTTTAAGCAATTTTCTTTAAAAACCATCCTCATTGCATGTTCTACAAAACGTATTCAGCCATTTTTTATTTTACGAGTATGCAGCCGAGTTATGGAGTGACAATCAAAATGTACATATATATATATATATATATATATATATATATATATATATATATATATATATATATATATATATATATATATATATATATATATATATATATATGCCATTTTGGTATTTAAATTTTTTGTTCATTTATGTAAGAATGTTAAAGTGGAATTTAATTTTTTTTAACATTTTTACTTTAATTTAACTTTTTTTTAACAAATTCACTACCTAAGCGAGACAAAACAACTTAAAATTATTTTATGTTTTACTACTTTTTTCTCCAAAATTTCGTTGGAATTTATTATTTTAGATAACATCCTAGCTTCTTCATGGCATATGCTCTGTTAAAATAATATATTTTATTCTGTAATATACTAGAACCATACCATGCGACTTGGAGCTGGCTAAAATGTATTAGTATTTTGTACGCTGCAATGACGAATTTTCTGCGTAGCAATTGACTTAAGGTTTTTAATTTGCTAAAAACCCAGTGACTGAGATGGTCATTCCATTACATTACAATTATGTAGCAAAAAAGCTAATGTTGTACCACCTTCGAGGTGTGTTTGGGATCATTATCCTGTTGAGTACACAGCAGTATCGGCATTTCTTACTCAGAATATGGCATCAAAACACTCTCAAAATAAAAAACTAGTAAAAAAAAGCTAATGTCGGACGTGGCCGAATAAACTATGCACTTTCATATTTGAATTTGTGAGAAAATTTCATTGCTTTTGGTAATATCGGTTAAACATATATGTGTGAGCTATGTCTTAATCTGAGCAGATTTTCTCCAATTTTAACTGGTCCGTCCTTGGCACTAGAAACTTACTTGAAATCAGTTGTAATATGTGGCTTTAAGAGCAAAAAACATGAAATCGGATGAACATACATATGGGCATTTCCGCCGAATGGTCAACCAGGAGCGAAAAATAAAATGTTAATAATCATCGTATTTTATTGTGCATAATTATAAAAAATTTGTTAATTCTTATAATACAGCAGTTTCAAAGCATAGCTTATTTGTTTTCATGAAAACTAAAAAAAATATTTTTCCACTTTAAGGTATTTGTAAAGACATTTTATAATTTAATTATTTTACGTGCATTGTACCTGATTTTGTATCTTTCTACAAAATCACTCTATTACAATCAATTACGAAGAGAAGAATGAGAGAAGACAAAACCAAAGTTCGATTAACGCTACATTTTAATTTTGCTTCTTACATATGTTCTAAACTAACGTTCGTGGCCGAAAACATAATTTTATTGTAATTGCTTTGCATTGATCGCAATTAGGTGCTAGAGAAAGTGCTTTTTAAATAAGTTCAAATAAAAAAAAAAGCTTTGGGGTTTCAATTAACCAAACTTTTTTGTTTTAATTTTAAAGCTTCGTACGTTCGCGACGTTACATAAACAAAATTAAAAGCGATCCCCAAAAATGAAAAGAATTACGTGAAAAAGCAGCTGAGAGAATTAGAAAACACCGCTCAATATCATAAATATTATTAATATTTAATATCAAATAAAATATTCTTTTCTTCTATTAAATTTTATTACACAGTCAGCCGGTACTGTAGCCAATTAAAAAAAACCAATAGCGATATTTTATTGTGTAAATACTCGATAGAAATGCATATATCCTCTTGGTAAATATAGAATATTCGGTTCCTATTTGCAGATATTTGCTTTTACCAATTTCATTCAAAGTTGAATTCTTTTTCGCGTACGTTCGCGACCACATGTTTATTGCTATCATTATGAAAACTAAAACTTGATGAAATTCATCTTTTGCACTAAACATAGAGCTATTAGAATGCTACCGAATCACAAAAAAAAAAATGTGGGAAACATTTTTGTTTCTATATTATTTGTCCATCAAAAGCTCACGAACGTACATTCGCGACCCGCGGAAATTCCCATATGTGTTTATGAGCTATAGCTAAATCTAAACCGATTTTCTTCAATTTTAGTTTTTAACATCTCTTCTTATGCCACAAAACTTTCCTATGCTAAGTTTCATCAAAATTGTATGTAAGACGTGGCTTCTAGAGCTAAAAATATGTAGTAACTATAGCTAAATGTAAGCCAATTTTCATAAATTTTAGCAACATTCTTCCTTTGTCCAAACAACTGACTACTGCCATCCATCAGCACAATCGGACAACAATTGGGACATGTAGACGGACCCTGCACCCCTAGATGTTCTGTATAACCAACTAAAAATTGGTTCTTGGACCTAATTTATTTTTGAAAAGATTTCATTGTTTTTGTAAAATATGTAGGTTAAACATATATGTGGGAGCTAAAACTAAATCTGAATCGATTCAATTTCAGCAGCACGCGTCCTTGGCACGAGGAACTTACTTGCGCCAAACTTTGTCAAGATTAGTTGTAATATGCGGCTTCTAGAGCTAAAAACATTAAATTTTATAAACATATATGTTGGAGCTATATCCAAGTTTCAACCGATTTTCTTCAATTTTATCAGTGTTCTCCTTCGCCCAAAAGGATGTGACTTTTAAAGCTAAAAGAAAAAAAATCGGATGAACATGTATGTATGGGAGCTATATCTAAATCTACACCGATTTTCCTTAATCTCAATAACATTGTTCCTTTGCCTTAAAACTAACTCGTGCTAAGTTTCATCAAGACTGGATGTAAGATGTGGCTGCTAGAACTATAAAAAAATTGGATGAAAATATAGGTGGGAGCCGTATGTAATCTAATACGATAACATAAGAAGTAAATAAAAGGAATTATGTAGTTTCAGTAAACTACATATTTATTACAGAACATATTTAGTTTTTTACTATTTACTAAATGTTTATAACTACAGTCGAACTTCCCTATAATGAATCTTGGCGGGACCAGAAAATTACTTCATTATATAGAAACTTCATTACACAGCAATTATATTTTCTCCCCACTTTTTATTTAAAATAATAAGGGATATTAGTTTGGGTTACATTTTTACATTATTCTTCCTCAACAAAACCTTCTAATACCCAATAACTAAACCATTGTATACAAATTATATATTTTTTCCATTTTTATTTAAAATAATCATGTATTTTAGTTTGGATAACACTGTTCCATTTCTCTTCACCAACAAAACCTTCTAATATATTTAGAGACTTAAATACATTAGTCGGCACGTTACTCCTCATCTGCACAAAAGTTCGTAGTACATCAATTGATGTAGAAACGTGCTCCAATGTAGGTATCGTCTTATTGACGTCAGCCTATTCTTCACCGGCCGGTTCAAATTTGTCTAACCTTGTACTAGCTTCAAAATGTTCATGACCCAATGCATCAGCGAACTCTTTGGCTTTTTGCTTCATTAATGGTCCAGAAATAGGAAGATTTTTACCACGTGCAGCAGTGACCCATTTGAGCATTGCTTCATCAATATTCTCAAAAAGGCAGGTTCAAAGCCTTTTCCGTTTAGTGCTCAATTGCTCATCTTCTACATTTTTTAGAATCACTCCTTTGGTTTTTACTTGATAACGTGGTAGGAAGAATTCCAAACTGCTTAGCAACATCTTCTTTTTACTCCTTCTTCAACTTTTTTGATAATTAATATTTTTTTCAAGAGAAATACTATTGCGCTGCGTCATTATCGATTCACTGAACACCGGCAACTGATGCCAAAATTGTTATTAATGTGACTTTCTTATTTTTGTTTGTTTTTATTTTCCTCATTTGGGAATCCCCTCATTTTATGTAACTTCATTCTCGGTGCACAGAGCTAGCTGTGTGCGTAACAAAAAATTACACTAGTCAACAGTCAAAATGTACTCGGGATGCGATAATTTTTTCTGTGTAGATAACCTTGACATGAGCTCGAAAAACGCAATAAAAATTTTTTTTTTCGTTTGGTTTTTGTTTTATTTTTTTTTTTTAAATTTTAAAAATTTTTTTTTGGTTAATTTGTTTCGTCCGGCATAACTCGGAAACCACTAGCCCGATTTAATTGAATTAAATTTTAAAAAATTTAAAATTACAATTCTCTTAATCTGTTCATATATTGTTTTCCTATACAAGCAACAGTTTCCAAGTTAAAAATGAATATATAAAGGAAAAAACTTATTTTTTGCCTAAAGATTTAAATTTTTTTTTTTTAAAAAATCCATAAAAAATCCAAAATGAAAAAAAATGTCAAATCTTATTACTTTTACGTAAAGTCACATAACCTATGAGCAAAATGAGACAAAGATCATGAAAATCGATGCACGCGTTTCGCTTTTATTCGCAATTGAGTAAAGGTATGAATTTCAAAAATTTGCTAAAGTCATATATTTTTGTCACCCAACAAATTTTAATTTTTTTTGTAATAAAAAAGAAAAAACCTCACCATAGACAAAGTTGTGCATATGTCGAGCAAATTTTTGAAATTCATACCTTTACTCAATTGCGAATAAAAGCGAAAAGCGTGCATCGATTTTCATGATCTTTGTCTCATTTTGCTCATAGGTTATGTGGCTTTACGTAAAAGTAATAAGATTTGACATTTTTTTCATTTTGGATTTTTTATGGATTTTTAAAAAAAAAAAAATTAAACCTTTAGGCAAAAAATAAGTTTTTTCCTTTATATATTCCTTTTTAACTTGGAAACTGTTGCTTGTATAGGAAAACAATATATGAACAGATTAAGGGAATTGTAATTTTAAATTTTTTAAAATTTAATTCAATTAAATCGGGCTAGTGGTTCCCGAGTTATGCCGGACGAAACAAATTAACCAAAAAAAAAAATTTAAAATTTAAAAAAAAAAAATAAAACAAAAACCAAACGAAAAAAAAAATTTTTATTGCGTTTTTCGAGCTCATGTCAAGTTTATCTCCACAGAAAAAATTATCGCATCCGGAGTACATGAAATTTTTTTCATTTTGTTGAGTAGTGTTATTTGAAAAATTCATTATAAGGATACAAAAACGCATATGTGTCAAATTTAAACCTGCAAAATTGTTTCATTGTATGAAAACTTCACTGTATAGAAATTCATTATAAGGAGATCAAAGTACAAGAGAATGGAAAGGAAAAACTGTGTTTTTGAAATCAACATTGTATAGAATCCCCTCAGAAGTTCACTATAGAGCAGTTTGACTGTATTTTAGAAATATATACAGTATTTACTGGATAGTCAAATTTACATGTTTGCTAGATCTAGTATATGTTTCTGAAACGATTTCTTTCAATCTTAATAGCATCCGTCCTTATTCCAAAAAACTTCTGTCGATTTCATGAAAATTTGACAACAATTGCGACCTGTAGTTTGATTACATGCATTAGGTGGACGTACGGACAGACAGACGTCGTTAAATAAAATCAGCAGGTGATTATACTTCGATCGGTAAATTTAAGGTTGGTCTGACTCAATTTTTTTTGGTAGTAACAAACATTTGCCATGAAACTAACGTATAATAACCTGTCAACTAATGTCATATTTTAATTTGTGAGAAAATTTCAATGCTTTCGGTAAATAGGTTAATGATATATGTGGGCGATATATCACAATCAAACCCGATTTTCTCCAATTTTAAATAAATCATCCCTATGAGCGTCCGTCCTTGGCATGAGGAACTTACTTGTGCCAAACGTCATCTGCTCCTAGAGCTATAAACATGAAATCGAATGAACATGTGTGTTGGAGCTATTTACAAATATCAAACCAAAGCTAAAAACCGAAAATGGGATGAACATATTTGCGAGAGCTATCTCGAATTTGAACCGATTTACTTCATGTTTAATAGCGTCCGTCCTTGGCCCAAGAAACAAAAGTGTGCAAAATTTCATCAAGATTGGCTGTCATATGTGGTTCTAGAACAAAAGACATAAAATCGGATGAACATACATATGAGAGCTATTGCTAAATCTGGACCGATAACGTCCGCTCTGGGTCCAAAAAACCAGCGTGTGCCAAATTTCAACAATATTGTATGTAACACGTGTTTTCTAGAGCTAAAAGTATACAATCGGATGAACATATACATATGAATGGAAGCGAAATTTAAATCTGCAACGATTGTCTTCAATTTTAATAGCGTACTTACTGCCATGGTCCAAGAACTTACTTCTGCCAAATTTCATGAAATTTAGTTTAAATTTAAGATGGTTTAGGATATAAAAATGTTTTGTTGCTATAAGCTGACTGAGAAATGACGATACTGTGGAGTGTTCAAAAGGACCGTGATCCCAAACACGCCTCGAAGGTGGTCAAAAATTAGTTTTTTGCAACAAAATGGTAATGGAAGAATCAGCCATCGGATTCTATGTCAATAAAAAACCTCTGGTTAATTGTTAAGTAGAAAATTCATCATAGTAACGTCAAAAATACTGATGCAAATTTTAGCTGGCTCTCAGTTGCGTGGTATGGTATATGTTCATCCGATTTTATGTCTTTTGCTCTAGAACCACATATGACAGCCAATCTTGATGAAATTTTGCACACTTTTGGTATGGTATATCACAGAATAAAATTTATTATTTTACAAAGCGTATACCACAAAGAAAATAGGATGTCTTCTGAAATAATGGTTTCGAAACGAAATTTGGAGAAAAAAAGTAGTAATACATGAAATATTTTTGTGTTCCAATTGTTTGGTCTTAAATAGTTAATTTGTTCAACAAAAGTTGAACAAAATTCGAAATGTTAAAAAAATTAAAATAAATTTTGTTTGAAAAGGCTGTCTTATTTTACATTTTCACCTAAATGAATAAACATTTTGAATAATTACATCCCATGTTTTGTACAAGGCAAAATTAAGAAGTTTGTATTTTGGTTGAACATGTTTTTTCGGATACATATGACCCAAGCATTGATCCCCTAAAAATATAAGAATATGCACATGCCACATCTCAAAAAATTTTATCCCGACTCAAAAAATTAAAATGGTTCAAAAATTGGTTGAACTTGGGGCCCCTACATATGGATCGTATGGGCAAAATAACGGTTAAATCAGCTGGCTTCAAGTTTTCCTTTCATCATTTTATGCCATCACACCTATACAAAGTCACCGGGAACAAATTTTCACACTTCCTAAGGCTATCCTTACATATTTTACTTAACAAATTGTAGTGACAAAGACGTAACGACGAGTCTCTGCATACGGAAAATGGTCATGGGCCCCAGCCCTCTATTCAGGTTGCAAATGGAAGAGACCTGCCGATAGCAAACCACTCCAATTGTATGTGATGATGCAAACGCTTATCCAACAATATGCGGTAGCTCAGACGTAAACGATAGGGGTGAGTCACTATTACTGTACTTATTTGCTGTCCACTTACATTTGTATTTGCAACCGAGTCCACATTTATTGCAGAAAATATTCAAAACGCCGTTAATGCAACATTTGTTTTACAGGACAGGTTCGAACAAAGCAAATGATGGAAAGCACCGAACGAACACCCGCTCACAGACCACAGCCACATATAATTTGGTTTCTTACAAAATAACCCAATATTCAGCTCCAAAGAACGTTAAAGGAATAAACTGGTCCAGATACAAACAAACACTAACTATAAATAGTAATACTGTGTCTTTATTTAAACCGTATAACTACTCCGAACTCAGCATTTATGTCAGCTCTGGACGAGAAGTCCGTAGGAATAAAGCAAGATTGGATAACGTTCAAAACACTATAGACGTTCATCAGATGTCCGCGGTGGGATTGAAAATTCGTCAGTCATCCCGACCACGCAAGGTTTTCTTGGTGACTTCCATATCCTTAGGTAACCTTTATGAGCCTTAGGTAACCTTTATAAAACTTCCCACAAAACTTGGCGACGATATATGGTCAATCGAATTTCGTTTTAGCTAATGCGCAAAAAACGTATACTGGGTAGGTGGCTGCGAATCTCCGGTTCCGATCAAATCTGCGGACACTCTGGCAGTGTACATAAATTGGAGGCTTTCCCTGGAATATCAGTTATTTACGTTTGCCGATTTTACGAAAAATTTTCTCTGGGAACCGGATAAAAGTTCTACAAAGCAGATTTGCTTAAAAAATCCTTAGTAGAAGAACATACAATTAAGTAAGTGCACTATATATGGGCATTTCCGCGTACGTTCGTACGTCTTTGATGGACAAAAAATATAGAAAACAAAAATTTCCTACATTTTTTGGTGATTCGGTAGCATTCTAATAGCTCCATGTTTAGTGCAAGAGATGGGTTTCATCGAGTTTTAGTTTTCGTAATGATAGCAATAAACATGTGATCGCGAATTTGGTAAAAAGCAAAAATCTGCAAAATGGAACAGAATATTCTAAAGCGATTTATTTATTTACCAAAGGGATATATGCAGCTTTCTATCAAATATTTACACAATAAAATATCTCTATTTGGTTTTTTTTAATTGGCTTAAGTACCGGTCGCGAACGTACTATTTTTCCATCTGTTTTTTTTACTATTACAACCTTACAGTTTTCATAAATATCTTCATATTTCCTTTACAATATTTTATTTAATTTTAACAAATCAAATATTAACAATATTTATGATATTGAGCGGCGTTTTCTGGTTCTCTCAGCTGCTTTTTCACGTAGATCTATTAATTTTTGGGTATCGCTTTTAATTTTGTTTATATAACGCTTCCAAAATATAAAGGAATAATAAATTTGCGTTATAAAAAAATAAATGCATGGCTTATGATAAAAAATATACTTACGGTCGCGAACATACAAAATTTAAAATTAAAAAAAAAAAATGGTTAATTGTAACCCCAACGTTTTTTTTTTATTTTTAAATCAGCGACACTGAACTTTTTTAAAATGCTTTTTCTCTTGCATCTGATCGCGATAAATGCAAAGCAATTACAATAAAATTATGTTTTTGGTCACGAACGTACTATTAAAACATAGGTAAGATGCATAAAAAAAATTACCGTTAATCGAACTTTGTTTTTGTCTTCTCTCATTTTTCTCTCCGTAATTGATTGTAATACAGTGGTTTTGTAGAAAGATTGCAAACATAAGATATGGTTTGCATGTAGAATATTTAAAATTTAAAATGTCTTTAAAAATACCAAATATTTTTTTAGTTTCCATGCCAATTTTTTCATGAAAAGAAATAAGCTATGCTATTAAATTTCTGTATTCTAAAAATTAACAAATTTTTTATTAATATGCACAACAAAATGCGAAGATTATTAACATTTTATGTTTCGGTCCTGGTTGACCATTCGGCGGAAATGTCCATATTAACCTTATATATCAAAAATTCGATGGAACCAAAGAAAAAGTTGGATAACATGTCCCTACACGCAGAAAAAAGTATGGTTGGGGTGACAATATTCAAAGAGGATCATACTATTGTTGGGTATATGGTGGTGGCACAACAATATTATGATCCTCACAACAATTTTACGATCCACACATAACCATACTATGATCTCGACAACCATACTATGATCCTCACAACAATAGTATGACTCACACTCAATCATACTATTATCTCCACAACCATATTATGATCCTCACAACCATAGTATGTTTCTCATACAACCATAGTATGATCCTCGCAACCGTAGTATGATTCACAAGCAACCATACTATGATCCCCACAACCATAGTATGATTCACACTCAACCATACTATTATCCCTACAACCAAAGTATGATTCACTCATCATGGTATGATCCCGAAAATTATTTATTAGGATTGGGTGCTGTTTTTATTTAAAAATAAAGATTTTTAACAAACAAGTTATTTTAAATCTCATTACACTTATTTCATAGCCAGATTTGAGTCCATGTTGTTATTGAAAATTTCATTCAAGAAACAAAAATATATATTCCAACGACAGTCGAAAATACTTTTAGTTGCCAGCAGGGGTGAATGTTACTTCACCATCCGTAGACTCCAAGTAACGAATGTGATTAAACCATAATCAATGGGTATACTCGTATACTTAAGTGCAGGCAGATTTTAAATAAACAATAACTAGTCGGTTTTAGAGTATTTCACCGAACAAAGTAAGCACAATAAAAATACCTCGAACTACAAGGGCGACCGAAAAAATTAACTGGCCTGAAACATTTTCTGGTTTACTAGCAATTTATTTTTGTTTTTTAAAAGCAATCTTTTATAAGCCATCTGTCAAAATTTCCGAAATATTTAATGATTATTTTCTTTGTTACAGGTGATTGAAGTAAACAAGTTTTATAGTTTTTGAAAAATGGAAAATAAAGAGTTTCGTGCGGTAATTAAACACTTTTATATGAAAGGTTATACGCCACAATTAATCAAAGATGAATTGGATTCTGTTCATGGTGATAATGCACCATAATACTCCACCGTGAAATCCTGGGTTCAACAATTTAAAATGGGTCGTTCAAGTACGGAAGATGAACAACGCTCTGGAAGACCGAACACTGCTACTACTATTGAAAACATTAGAAAAATATTTAATGAAGTGACTAAAGATAGACGAATAAAGCTCAGAGAACTTGTTGATATTGTTAAAATACACGAAAAACAAGTATGGAGTATTTTACATGAAAAAGCTATCCGCAAGAACGCTGCTGCGTTGGTTGACTTTGTCCCAAAAAATCGTCCGTTGGACCAAATCCGAGGAGCTTTTAGCGATTTATCAGCGTAATCCAATAGAGTTCTTGCGCCGATTCATAACTGTTGATGAAACATGAATCCATCACTACATCCCAGAATGCAAAGAACAGTCAAAACAATGGATAGAAGCAGGTAAAAGTGGTCCCAAGAAGGCGAAAACTGTTAAGTCAGCAGGAAAATTAATGGCCACAGTATTTTGGGATGCAAGGGGTATAATATTTATTGATTATCTTGAGAAAGGAAAAACTATAAATAGTGAATATTATTGTGCATTATTGGATCGGTTGAGTGAAGAAATCAAGATAAAACGACCGCATTTAGAAAAAAAAGTTATTTTTCATCAAGGTAATTATCCTTCACGCACTGCACTACAAAAACTGGCCGAATTACGATTTGTAATTGCCTCGCATCCACCATATAGTCCAGATTTAGCTCCTTCTGATTATTTCTTGTTTCCAGATTTAAAAAAATTTCTCGGTGGCAAAAAATTTTCGTCCAATGGCGAGGTTATTGCTGAAACTGAGGCATATTTTGAAGGTCTTGAAAAATCTTATTTTTCGGATGGAATTAAAAAACTTGAAAAACGTTTGATGAAGTGTATTGAGTTGGAATGAGATTATATTGAAAAATAAATAATAATAATTTCAAAAAAACGGTTCTTTTTATGTTAGGCCAGTTACTTTTGCGGTCGTCCTCTACCTTCCGATTGTTGTTGTTTTTTTTAATAGACAACAACCATTCCCTGTATCGAGTGTATGTGTACATGTATACTCTATAAAAACTGTTTTGTTACATAGTCGCAACCATACGGTATGATTGCCCTAATCATATTATTGTTTAGGTAAATTTTAAACAACAATATTTTTGTTGCACCAACCATGTTTATATGGTTGATACAACCATATTTTCATACCTTAATTAATTTTAATTAAAATTTAATTAATACTATTATTACATTTTAACAATATAAATATTGCCGCAATCATACAGTTGTCAAAAAGAAATTCAAAAAAACAATACTATGGTTGCGACGAACATGCTTTTATTGTAGAGAACATATTATTGTTGCGGTGACCATATAGTAACCATATCTTTTCTCTGCGTGCGTTTAATTCATATTTCATTATGTTTTTTTTTTTGCAAAATTATGTTATGTACTATTCAGTATATCCGTAGAAAACAATGTTTTATTAAGAACATTCTGAGCACCGCCAAAATAAACATCTACTTCGCTCGGTTGGTGATGATTTCGCATGAGAGGTCGACAGGATGGGCGGGCTTGGTCCATTTACATCTCTAGCATCCTTGTTTTAGATAATGGCTTTCTCTTTTCTTTTTATGGTAATTTATTTATTTTTCTTAAGCCCGAAGCAAGTAAATATTAGTTTTTAAAGTAGCAACTCTAAGTTGAAAGTCAGCAAGAAACTATCCCACTGACGAGCAACAAGGCCGGTTACACTCAGTGCTTCCGCTGTAATTTTCAACCAAAAACAATTCTCAAGTTGCAGACTACAACGCACTCTTTAATGAATTTATTTGTTTTAACAAAAATCGATTAAACAAAAAACTCAATTTTTGTAATGTTTTTTTTGCCCTCTGTTCCATAACTACAGTTTCAACGTAAAAATATTGTCAATAGCAATTATATTACATATAATTAAATTATACATCCCTCGGACAAAATGAATATTGTCTAGTGCCAACAAACTATTATTACAATGATAAGTGTTTTTGTTTTATTGACAATGAATGAATGTACGTACTAAAGGTCTGCACAAATTCATTTGTATGTGTAGTGTACACGTGTACTGCCGAAGCATGTACACTACGAAGTGTCAAAAAAACTGGTACACATATATATGGACACCAAAATCTTCAAATAACTACATTTTGTTATCGCTGCCAGCGTGTACATGTTCCTCTTTCGCTCTTATTCGAACGTACCGAGAGCGATCTTGTCGAGAGCTCTGAGAGAGAGAGAGTGAGTATGTACCATGAAGCAATAAACACAGATGGCGCATTCCTCTCTTCAAAAAAATTTTCTACTGCGCATGTACGTTATCAGAGCGCACAACTGCTTGTATGTTATGAAAACAGTATGAGATTTGTTGTGGTAATTAAAAAATGTTATGGTTATTTTTTATTTTGAATAAAATAAAACGAAAAATCATAGAATTTTTTTTCGAAGTCCTCTGGTTTAAAATGTTCCATACATACGCGGGAAGTTTTTGGATTTATTTTATTTTTTCGGCAACAAAAACTTATCCATTGATTTAATAACTTTGAATCTGCCGGAAAGTTAAATAAACTGATTGTACACGGCTTTTTTCTGTTATTGTTACAACAATTTTTCACTGCACAACACATTTTAGTTTTTATTTTACACTATTTGTTTTTAACTTTAACGACTTTCTACCTTTCACAATATACCACGAATGTAAGATAACAAACCACAATGCCCTCTGTCTACGTCACTCAATCAGCTGAGTGAGAGCAACAGAACTAACGGACCTGCGCAATGCGTAATCTGTTCTTATTGATTCATGAGTATGTACCATATTTGAATTAGAACTTCATACGAACAGCGAAAAGTTATTCGATGCAGACCTCTAGTACATACTCACTTTCTCTCAGAGCGCAAGTAGTGTGATGCAGTGAATGTTCGTTTGACAAATACCGAAGAAAAAGTAGCCGAAGTAAAATGTGTTCCGAAAAAAGTGTTCATATAGAAATGTGTACAACAAAGAAAAACTACTACAAGTATGTTCACTTCACGTTGTTCATCGGTATTTCCAAAGTATGAAGTAATGCTAAAAGTTAAATAGTAACGTTGATGGTGACTTTGATGTTCGAATATAAATTTTGAAATGTTGTGCATGGATTTTCAACTATTTTAAACAATTTCGGCGAGGCACTGACTGTTATATTTATACATTTTATTTAATATGAAATAAATTATAACAACACTTTTTTTCTTGTGTGGTAAAATAAAAGTTACGTCATGTATTCACTAATTATTTAATAAAACGTTTAAAATTTAAAAAAGAGATTTTTCAAAACTTTTTTATATTAATCAAAACAAAAATACGATATACAATAACTCTATATATGTAAAATAACTAAAAACTTCAGTTCGTTCATGTTTGTATTTATAAGTATTACACTTAGAGACTATTTTAAAAAACTTTAAACTAAACTTTATATTCTTGGAAAGATTTTATTTTATTAAGCATTAATCAATATTGTTATATCTTTAAATAAACTTAATTCAGGTGTTTCCATTATGCATTCCATTACACACTGAAAACACATACATAGATAATGGACAACTGTTCTTTCTATTTGGTAAACTGAACATTGTACATAGAGTACCGCAATCAGTTTGGCTGTCGCCACATACTCGACAAGATCGCTCTCGGTATGTTCGAATAAGACAGAAAGAGGAACATGCACACGCTGGCAGCGACCACAGTAACAAAATGAAGTTATTCGAAGATTTTGTTGTCCCTATAAATTTGTAACAGTTTTTTGTGACACTTCGAGTAAGTGTACATGTTTCGGCAGTACACGTGTACTTATACACTACACATATAAATGGATTTGTGCAGACCTCTGGTATGTACCATATTCGAATTAGAACTTCATACGTGCAGCGAAAAGTTATTCGATGTAGACCTCTAGTACGTACATACTTTACATACTAAGTAAGTGCATAAAAAAGGCAACACAAAAACCAGTAAGGATAATATTTTCTGTAGATTCTTGTTATTTTCCAAATATATTAACGAAATTGAATTTTGATAAAAATGTATAATAGGTGTGTTTTATAAATGCTCGTACAAAAATACTTAAGCTAAATAATGGAAAAAATCGCTACAACTTTTAAAAGTTTTTACTTTAACAACTTTTTTATACAAAGAACAGGCTGTTATACTTATAATATCTACATATTAATTTTTATTTTTGTTGTTGTAACAACAATATATTTATTTTGAAGTCTTCTTCGTCTATGGGGTATCTGCTTCGATATCCAGGTGGAGGAAACGCGCCATTTGAACTGGATGCGTCCACAGAGACCTGGGGATCAGCTGAGTGGGCTTGGCCGGACAATTGAAGAGGTGCAGCACATCATGAGGTCCCTGATGGCAGGCGGGACAGATGTCCGGAACGTTAGCATCAATTCGTCCCCAGTAAGAATTGAGGCGGCTGCACCATCCAGATCTCAGCTGCGCCAGAATCACGCGCGTCTGCCGAGGTAGTATCTTCTCCTCAGGTGAAATCTCCGGGGATGCTCCCCTTGCACTACATTCACACGGTAGCTGAATACTGCTGCTGCGACTTCATCACGTGAATGTTGTTCAGACCTACCTGATAGTTTCGATGATCTAAAGGTTCTCTCTTATACCGCTGGACCTCTCTCTCTCTCTCTAGATCATGAAGATCGTACCTGATCTGCCTGCGCGGATGCATCCTGCCTAAGAGCCTGCTGCGAAAACAGCCTAGCAGGTATTGCTTAGGCAGCAGGAAATTGTGTCTGCGTACGGTAAGGACCTTTGTCTCCTCATGTAGATGGTCCTCAGAAGACATAAAAAGACACCCTGTTGATGTTATGAGGGCGGCATTCTGGCAAGTGTGGATTTTTTTCCACTGCGTTGTACTCACGTTCGCCGACCATACATGTGCTGTCTTGTTTGCTACAGACAGACCTGTCGCTTTGTAAGAGGTCAACAAGGTTTCTTTGTCGGCTCCCCAAGTACTGCCGGCAAGTGACTTGAAGACCTTGTTCCTACTTTTGAGTTTATCGCAGATAGCTGTAGCATGTGCAGGTGATCGAAAGAGGCTGTCCAATGTGACCCCATGGATTTTGGGGTTGTTGGTAGTCGGGATGTTGACGTCATCGACTTTCACGTTGAGTGACAGCCGCACCTCTGTGGTCCATGTAGTAAACAGCGTGGCTGATGATTTAGAGATGGATATTTTCATATTCCTCGCAGTGAAAAAGCGTGCTAAGGTAACAGTTGATTTTCTTTCATATGTCATCCACTTTTGGTCCTGACGCCAGAATTGTGCAATCGTCAGCGTACGACACAATTTCAACACCTTCTGCTGGTGCAGGAAGTTAAGAAAGGTTAAGGTTAAACAGAGCCGGGGATATAACACCACACTGGGGAACTCCTTGTTTAACTACTCGGGGCTTCGAATTTCTGTCTCTAAATTCTACATATGACTGGCGCCCACACATATAGTTTACGACCCAAGGTTTCAAACTGGGCGGAAGGGACGTTTCTTCAACGTCCTCGAACAGAGTGGCATGATTGGCCGTGACGAAGGCTTATGTTAGGTCAAAAGCGTCGAGGACCGTCCTGTCGTTAGGCTTGTTATGGTTAAGGCCGCAACTTATACGTGTGCTGAAGGCTTGTAAAGCAGTTGTTGTGCTGTGCTGCTTGCGGAATCTATGCTGATGATCAGCACAAGGAAAGTGTTCGATCAGGGAAGAGCAGTGTTTCAAGCGTCTTTGCTACTGGAGAAGGCAAGGTGATCGGCCTGTACGAATTTCCTTTACTTGCGTCTTTGCCTGGCTTCAATAGCGGAACCACTCTGCCCATTTTCCAGGCGTCGGAAACTAAGTCAGTGGCTAGCGACAGATTGAAGACTTTAGTCATGTACTCTACTCCCAGGGTATTCAAGTGCTTTACCCTCCGGCGGGTGAGAAGGTCCCTGGGGACCTTTTTCATTTTCAAACTGAAATTACTCCTTAATGGTCCATAGGAAGTATACCCGACCCCAAACGTGTTCCAAGGAAAAAATTCAAAGCGATCCGACCAATAATTTAGTTTCTATTGAGATTTAAATGTGTTTAGTACGGGAACGTGTGAAAAGGTCCGCTAGGACCTTGTACTGAAAATTCAAGAAATCGTTAATAAATGCACTGTCTTTTGGCTTGTTTTATTGTTTGAACACATCACAAACGTGTTCCTTGAATTTTAGTTACCGTCATGTCGCCTATGACGTTCTGAGTACGGACGGCAGCGGAAAACAAAGGGCTATTGCCATTCCTGTAACAATCCAGTTTGTGCAGAGCATTCAACACTTATGCATCGATGGTACACCTGCACAGAAAATATGTTACACGAGTGACAATCTACACAACAATAGTTTTTTAGGCTTTTTTCATACAAAAGTCATAAAAATTAATAATGTTATATATAAAAAAAAATGTTTTGCTTACATTCATTATACATGTATAATAAGTAAATAATAATAAAGAGATTCCGTCCGGACCCAACGCCTTTGATGACTTTGCGCTGAGGATGACATGGGCAACTTCGCCAACGGTAAATTGTGGTGGTGCCGCTTCTACTCGGAGAGCGCGGATACGATGCAATACTCTCTTTTTCGCCTTATCACTCTCTGGGTGCTCAATAAAATGCCGGGTAATATAACACCGGATCTGTCACTATTTTATCACTGAACGTGACCGCTGTCCGATCATCCTTCCTTCAGGGTTAGAGAGCGATTTGACCGTTGTCCACAACTAAACAATTCCAGAACTCAAGTTGGACTGCTTTAAGTGGTCTAGCTATTCGTTCCGCTTATATTCGTTGACCAAACTACTGATCTCAGAGTAGAGATCCTTAGTTCTATGGTCAGTAGGGTTGGAGCGACGAATGTCATTAAGCTCGTCTGCGAGTCCCGATGCCTCTGCTGGGAAGTTTGGTCGTATTTCGGGAATTCGACCAGCAGGAGTATGGCGAGCGGCTGCTGCTTTGATGAAGACCCGGAACTTTTTCTCGGCTACCCGAACATCCGACGGAATAGCTAGATTATTAAAGCTGCGGTTTGTGGCTTCTCTGAAAGCCACCCAATCAGCCTTTTTTTGATTGAGAAACGTACGGCGTTCAGAGGTTATGAAGTCTATTTATGGAGAGAATTATGGGAAGGTGGTCCGATCCTAGTGAGAGGACGGGTTGCCAGGTGACGTCGTTGATCAGGCCAGGCGATGCCATAGTGACGTCTGGCGAGCTATGGCAATCGCCCATAATCCGCGTGGGGGCGTCTTCATTCACTGTGCAGAACGTAGAGCTATCAATTTGCTCTGCCAAAGCTATGCCCCTCTGGTCGTTGTCTAGGAGAGAATGCCACAGTTTTGTGGTGAGCATTAAAGTCTCCTAGGACCAAGCGGTTATTGTCTTGTAGCAGATTGCTAATGTCAGGCAGATAACGCGGAGCACAGCTACCAACCGGTGGGATGTATACGTTGTACAGCTCTATTTCGGCAGTTCCAGACTTGACTGCTACCCCCATACATTCCATGTATGGGTCAAGCTCAGGCGAAATAGGTCTGTACTGCACAGATTGGTGTAACTTGAAAGCAAGTCCTCGCCACCACTCCTGGTGCGATCCTTACGTAGCACATTGTATCCGTCACAACTGTACAAACTGCAGGTGGCATTCAGCTTTGTTTTTTGAATCGCAGCGACCATAATGTATGTCCGACTCATAAATTCTATTACCTCACTGATTTTGTTACGTAGGCCATTGCAATTAAATTGCAAAATTGATGCACTGTCGGGAGTGGGAACAGCAATCTGTGGTGTAAGATGCTGTACATGTTGATGCTGTTGCGAGGGCGACTGCGAGGGTGTCTCGTAGTTGGATGATGATGACGACGACGACGAAAATGTAGACGGCAATGATAACACCAAATCCAGAGACCCACTGCTAACTTCGTTGATGCAGCATTACGCAACAAGGTCCGTTTCGCTATACTCCCTGATATGCTTCAGACCTGAACAGCTCCTGAAGTGCACCCACTCCATGCAACGATTACACCATACAGACGTAGCACGATGGTCCGGGGTTTTGTTCGATTTCGGCTCGGACCAGTAGTATTCGGAGCAGGTATTCCGGGAAGTGCTGCTCCCACGACGAAAAAATGGACGAAAAAAAATACATATTTGTTGAGGTGACTGCCCCTGACCAAAGAGTGCTTGTTTCGAGTCAATCGGGTACATAGAACCGGCAGTCGCGGGATTTTTTGATTCAGCTTGTTGTTTCAGAATTTGTCATTCTAAAGCAACTCCGACAAAAAAATGTTTAAACTTTTTCTGAAACTTTGATGATATATGTATCCGTTCTGAGAAAGTTTTTATACGTGTCTTAGGAAAAATTTGTAAAAAATTATTATTACTAAATAAATTGAAAACCCGGCTGATAGGTTATATTTATATTGACATATCTAATAATTGGCTGAGCCGATTTTAGAGTTCTATACCATGATTTAAAGGTTTTTAACGCTCCTAAGAAAAGATTACATCAATATTTTTTTCTTGAATTTAGTAAAAATTATTCTAAACTCTCTCTAAAGTGTATTTGATAAAACAACGGGAATTATTTTTTAAATAATTGTTCAACATAACCATATACAAAGGAATATTAATAATTCCGTGACTTTTCGAATATAACAGTTTTTTGAAAGAAAAAAAAATATTACGGTTACACCTTCCAGACAGCTTTCTTAAACCCAACTGATCGTGTAAATCGAAACCACACTGCCATATGAAATGCGTAGAATTTTTCGACATTTTCCAATGTATTTGTGCTTGTGCGACCATAACAAATGTCAATAAACCATTTTTTTTACAATTGAAATCGATTTTTCCGCAAAAAATAATGTTAAATAAGTACTGAAATTAACGTTTTTCAATTTTTAACAAAATCTACGAGGTTGTATATTTTGAACAGCTGTTAAATGACGGAAATCTCTCAAAATTTGACAGTAATATTTTAACAAGTGAACCATGATGGGAGCAGTGTTGCATTTCATATAACTACTCGGGACAAAAAGTCACGAAATAATTGATATGCCCCCGTAACTGGCATAAATACATAAGAATATGGCGTGGCTACCATTTGTTCTTATGTGAGCGACATTTATCGATTAGAAATAAATAAAGCTTGGGTGGACTTTAACCTGGGTAATGGGCTTTTTGACGTTGTTCTTTTCGCTCTTTAAAAATGAAACTTCCGGTACACAGTGGCGACTGTAGAAAATTTTCTTCTGCGCCCACGATATTTTAAATGAATATGAAATTTCAACGATCTCAATTATGCTACCCTTACTAACATCAGATTTTTAGTTTAAAAGATATATCCGTTCAAACTTGACCGAGTTTCGGTTTTCAAAACTACCCACTATTTTTAGGTAATTTTCGATTTCAGGTATAATATCACGAAAATAGGTAACGAATCGTCTTTTTTGTTTCAATAGATTTATGATTTTATATAATCTTTAATACTAAAGAACTATAATGTTTACTTATTGTGTCTCCAGGTAAATCACTATTTAAATACTATCCATTTTTTACTTTTTTCAACTTCGATTATTTCTTTATATAATTTAAAAGTTTTTTCCCGCTTCTAGGTGCCACTTTGGAGTTATAAAACACGGTTCTAGGAATTGTATGACGTGCATCCCTTATATATTTAACACATATGTCCGTGCTACGTTTGCTACGTTATTGTTTCTTAAGGCATATGATTTATATATTTCATTCTGCAACGTTTTGACTAACAATTAGTTTAATCTAATAGTTTGAAAATTTAATTTTAAGTCGGTGGTTCATGTCAACTATGCAATCAATGATGCAAGAATTCATGCGAAACCAGAATCAGTTAATTCAAACTCTACTTACCAAAAAATAGGCCCTCTTAAGATATGTACATGGAACGCAAACGGTGTGAACCAACATAGACACGAACTGACCGAGTACCTAGATCGGCAGAATATTGATATAATGCTACTATCAGAAACTCATCTCACAGACAAATACAATTTTCAGATACCTAATTTTAGATTTTATGGTACTCATCACCCCGACGGTAAGGCTCATGGGGGCACTGGTATCCTAATACGTAAACGAATGAAACATGAAGTCGCTGAAGGAGTCTCACAAAACTACCTCCAAGCGACAACAATTCGTATCCAGATTCAAGGTAGTTTTCTTACCATTTCAGCAATATATTTCCCCCCGCGGTTCGCGATATCAGAAGATATACTTCTGAACTTCTTCAATGGTCTCGGACACAACTTTATTGCTGCTGGTGACTACAATGCCAAACATACGCACTGGGGATCCCGTTTAGCAAACCCTAGGGGAAACCAGCTGTATAAATGTCTAATGCGACGTCAAAATAAATTGGACTTTATATCTCCCAGTCAACCTACATATTGGCCTTCTGATATTAACAAAAAGCCTGACTTGATAGACTTCGGTATAATAAGAGGAGTTAGTAAATCTAACTTATCTGCTAGTACCTGTACTGACTTATCGTCAGACCACTCGCCAGTTATATTTCTTCTTCACGGGAAGACAGTACTTGTAGATGACCCACTAAGGCTTACTTCATACAAAACTAACTGGTTAAAATACAGGAAGTACATTAGTAGTCATTTAGATTCGAATCATCTAATTTCTAACGCGGATGAGATCGATAACAACGTATCCAACTTGAACGTAATCCTGGAACAGGCGGCCATTCACGCTACACACAGACAAATAAAAGTGACAAATAGTTTGAATACTTACACTAACCGGGAAATAGAGCACCTTGTAAGTGAAAAAAGGAGGTTCCGTCGCGAATGGCAGCGAAATAGGTCACCAGCGGCACGACTAAGACTGACTGAAGCTACTAAAAGGTTGCAAAGCGCACTTAGAAAAGAAGACAGTAGACAGCAGGCTAGTTTCATTGCAAGTTTAACTCCGACTGCTTCAACCAAATTCTCATTATGGAAAACATTAAGAAATACTAGTATGCCCACCGAAACGCAATTTCCAATACGCGACGCAAATGGCAAGTGGGCAATATCAGAAGAGGAAAAGGCCAATGTTTTTGCAAACCATCTATCACAGGTATTTCGCCCAAATCCTGCAAGTAGCGACATCCTTCCACCTGTTGATAAAATGTCTGCCGTAATTCCATTGTTTACTAACGCAAATGAAGTTCTGAATGTCATTAAAGAAACCGTGAATCCAGGTAAAGCACCTGGATATGATCTTATCACGCCTAAAATGATCTTGGAACTTCCCTATATTGCTGTGAAGTTCCTGGCAAAATTATTTAACTCTATTTTGAGACATGGGTACTTTCCTAAAGTGTGGAAAATTTCTCTGATTCAAATGATTTTAAAGCCAGGAAAGGACAAATCAATACCTTCCTCGTACAGGCCGATCAGTTTGCTTCCCTGCTTATCCAAACTATTTGAAAAAGTTCTTTTATCGAAAATAAAACCGTTTCTCGTGTCAAATAACATAATACCAGACCATCAGTTTGGTTTTCGCGAAGGTCACAGCACTATCGAACAAGTAAACCGTCTGACCCAAGCAATTGAAAAATCATTTGAACGGCGAGAATATTGCTGCGCAGTATTCCTGGATGTTGCTCAAGCATTTGACAAAGTCTGGCACTTTGGCTTGACCTACAAAATTTGCAAATACTTACCGGCAAATACGCATCGAATTCTTGAGTCTTACTTAGAAAACCGCAGATTCAGAGTCAAATGTGGACAACACGTCACCGATGACCGCGAAATACTAGCAGGTGTTCCCCAGGGAAGCGTCAT
The DNA here is from genome assembly GCA_963513945.1 of Hydrotaea diabolus. Lineage (NCBI taxonomy): Eukaryota > Metazoa > Arthropoda > Insecta > Diptera > Muscidae > Hydrotaea > Hydrotaea diabolus. The sequence goes on along the minus strand of OY740716.1, from coordinate 111,356,791 downwards.
GGGGCCTATCCTTTACATTCTGTTTACCGCAGATATTCCTACCAGCCCAAACGTGCTAACATCCACTTTTGCCGATGATACCGCTATAATGGCCACACATAAAAAGCAGGATATTGCATCTATGAATCTAGGTGTACATCTCAGACGAGTAGAATCTTGGCTCTCTGACTGGAGAAAAAAAGTCAATGAGGCTAAATGCACACAGGTAACTTTCACACTGAATTTTAGCACTTGTCCGACATTGAAATTAAACAATATCCCTTTTTCTCAATCTGATCATGTTTCATACCTTGGAATCCACCTGGATCGCCGACTCACCTGGAGAAGTCATATCGAAGCCAAGAAAACTCAACTGAAACTTAAGGTCCATCAACTTCACTGGCTCCTAAACGCGAACTCAAAACTAAGCCTTGAATATAAGGTCCTGCTATACAACAGTGCAATCAAACCTATCTGGTTATACGGTGCCCAGCTATGGGGCAAAGCAAGCTCGAGCAATCTCGACAAAATCCAAAGAGTCCAATCGAAGACATTGCGGCTTATTACCGGTGCCCCTTGGTATATGAGGAATGAAAATATCCACCGAGACTTGAAAATACCTCTCGTTAAAGAGGCAATTCAAAAAATCAATATAAAGCACAAAGAGAAGCTCGAACGTCATGATAACATACTTGCTAGACAATTATTGTGCAGTCCCAGATCTTTAAGACTTCGGAGAAACGAACGCCGTGTTTTCTAATCTTCATCCGTAACAGTAATCGCGAACACACGCGCCCGAAAGACTGTGTAGAATCCTTTTCTACGTCACGTGGCTTAAACGCTCTTATACGTGATCTTTAAAACAGTCATTATCAATCGCGGACGAACACTCAAAAAAGACTGTGTAGAATCCTTCATTCTACGTCACGTGGCTTAAATGCTCTCATACGTGATCCTTAAAACAGTCAACGCGAAAAACCCACAAAACCCAAATTACGTCGTCCACTCTGCTATTCTAGAGTTATCCGTTATACATACATAACTAGAGTTCTTCACTCTACATAATATCGCGAACACTCTGTAAATGACTGTAAGGGTCCTCTGGACCTTTATCACGAGGTTTAAGCCAAACCAGGTTTAAAATCCTCACGTGTGATCCATACCAGGTATATACTATTTTGACCAAATTAATTAAAATTCCTGCCAATTAGCAGAGACCCACATTACAAGAAATCCATACTAGGATTCATTATTGAATTATACTTAAGATTCGTATACTTATTGTTAGGCTCCTTTGGAGCAGATTCAATAATTCAATAAAGCTTATATAAAAAAAAAAAAAAGTCGGTGGCTTTCCTGAGAGTTCTGCCAATATTCTGTTACAGACACAGGATGCACAAAAAACTAGTAATTGAAATTATCAAGTACGCACCTCACTTAAAAATTACTTTGGCGTACAAATAGACAAGCATCAATTCACAGAACAATATTGACTTATGGTCCCTACAGGTAGGCACAAATCTTATTTGGACACGTGTATAATACCAAATTTGCACAATTTAACCTAAATCCATATATGTGACAGCGCATAGAGAAAGGGACCTAAGGGTAAAAAAATACAATTTTTTCTTCTTTTTTTGATGTGGACATCTGATCATCGAATGAGACCGATCCCATTCCCCAAAAGTGTTCCCTTCCAGAGATATGCGCGTTTTATGAAAGTGAAGTCGACGATTCTAAGCGCAAATAGAAAGGGGCCTAATCTTTAAAATGGCTCTCCTGAACAACACTTTTCATCAACATTTCACTTTTTTTTTGATGTGGACAACATCTGAGCATCGAATGAGACCGATCCCATGCCCCAAAAGTGTTCCCTCCCAGAGATATGCGCGTTTTATGAAAGTGAAGTCGACGATTCTTAGCGCAAATAGAAAGGGACCTAACCTTTAAAATGGCTCTCCTGAACAAAACTGGTTTTTAACCTTAGGTCCCTTTCTATTTTGCGCGTCACATATGTAGGCAACGGTACATTTTTAGGCATGGTAGCATAAACCCTTAATCCAACCTAAAATGTTATATTAAACTAAACATACTTATATATTGCAAAATTAGCATGATCAATTACAGAAAGTTGGCACGACAAGTACTGAAAACATGCGTTGAACAACTTAAAATTATTTGACCTATTTAAAAGTTTTTCGCGGAAGCTGCTGAAAAAGAACTCGAAATATTAGGAGAAGCGAAAGTATAAAAAATAATCTTTATCTGATAAATGAAAATATTAAGGCAAAATATAAGTAGATAAAATCCAAATTGAACCCTATATACGAGGATAATGACGTCACCTTCTTGGATACATTGGCAGAAGATAAACCCACAACATTAACCGGAGGAGTAAAAAGAAGGTCAAGAAAGTATGGAGCAGTGTTAAATTTTCACAAGAAAGAGGCAACTTGCTAATGCCACCAAAGTTCAGATAATAATTACACTAAGTTGACAGGTCAAATCATGTTTAATGCGCTTTGCTGTAGGAAACTCTATGTAGTTTTCAGATATTCGAAGGTAATAACTTTGTTATTAGCTTGGTTATGGGACGTGATGTGATCCTTTTTATGTTTGGGTATATAAAATCATATATAGTTATCAGATAGTCAAAAGTATTTAATTTTTATAAGCTTGGTTGTGAGAAGTGATAAAACCCTTTTTATATAATATGGTCTTATGTGAGATCCGATATTTTCTATATAGGAATTAAATATTTGTTGTGGATATTAATTACTCTTTCAATATGCATTTCGAGCGAGGTCATTGCTTCAGCGATTCTAAACATTCTGAAACTTTCTTGAAAATGATCATCGTGAACATGTGTTTTGTCGACATTGTTTTGATGAACCCTGTCTTAAGAATTGTAAAATCTTAAATGTGACAATTTGTTGCACTGATTTTGAATTTCAATTGGGTATGGACTTTACTTTGAGTGTATCTGACAATTGTGGGAAATCTAAGGTCTAGTCTAAGGTAGTTCATTTTTATTAACTTTGGTACGTGATAAACCCTATTAATTTTATAAGGTTTTATGTGGGGTCCGAAATTGCTGTATGGAAATTAAATTTTTCGTGTTAAAGATTATGTGCTCATTACTATTTTCAATAGGCATTTTGTGGGGATGTGATTAAATATTGAGTGAGGTCATTGCCCATTGAAATGTTGCTTTGTCTATGTGTGTTATATTTCAGCGGTCGTAAATTTCTCTTTGTTCAACCTCGTGAAAGTTCTGAGGTTTTGGGAATTTTACGTGATCGAGAGAGACTAAAATTTCAAAATTATTTGAATATTTTCTATTTCTGGAATTTTAATCTGAAAAAGTTTTTGAAAATTTTCATTGGATTAAATAACTGTACCTACAAGATTTCGATTTTCTGTCGATAAAACAAAACAACAACAAAGCAGTAAAGTGCAAATGAACGCATTAAAAAGAAAGACTTTGCTGGGTAGACCCCCAAAAGAAAAATATAACAAAAATAAAAACAGATATAAAATATTACAAACGATTGACGATGTTGACACATTTAGTGAGAACGAAGACGAATAAGTGAAGGAATACAAAATTGTTATTCCTCCAATTGTGGTTGATACTGTACATAGTTTTCAATTAGTGTACAAGATAATTGGAACAACTTATCAATTCAAGCGAATGTCTGTTGGTACGAAAATTATTTCACCTTCCTTAGCCCATTTTTATATCGCTAAATAAAAAGCTAATAGATGCAGGCCTTAAATTCTATTCGCATGAAAGCAAGGATACAAAGCTCTTCAAACTAGTCCTTTTCGACTTCCTCAAATAGATCCGAAGGAAATACAACAAGAACTTAAAACTACCTACAATATTAACGCAATTAACATCAAAGAGATCAAAACCGCTCGTTCGTCAGTCGACGAAGCTTTGTATATGTTGGAATTTGATCGAACACAGAACTCAAAAAGTCAAGTTTTAAAAATCAGACGCCTGTGTAGTTTCGTGGTATATTGGAGAAAGCCACAGAAAGGCAACAAAGGTCCAAATCAGTGTACAAAATGTGCCATGTATGGACACGTTGCTCGAAACTGTTTCCGTTAAAACATCTGCACTGCGTGCGGTGGAGATCACGATGTTGCTAACTATCAGGTAAACAAGACACCGGAAAGTGGTCCAGCGGCATACAAATGTTTTAACTGTGAGAAAAAGAATTTAAAAAATACAAATCACAGGGCTGATGACCCCAGATGCCCCAGTCGTAGAGATTTTCTTACTATTCGGCAAAATATGCATAACAAAACACGAGTTTCGCCGAAACACCATTACCGTGAATTTTTGGGACACAATCCTGAGGACTTTCCTTAGCTCGACAAATCTAAAAAATTTTTGCCTTTCGATCACAGCACCAGCTTGCCCAGAAATAGTTACGCAGACGTTTTAAAGCCATCAAAACGCAAGCCGAACACATGCGATGGACTTTACAGCATAGATGACTTGTTCAGTATGTACACTGAAGCAATCTGTGATTTACGTAAATGTACAACGAAAATAGAGCAACTTCATTTTATTATGACTATGCTCAAATATGCAGTATAATGATTAAAAAAATCCGCTTCAAATAATGCATTGGAACTGTCAAGACATTACCACATTTTCTAAATCCGTTGAACTTCATCTTTTCCTGAGAGAGCTTTCAATCGAATGAGACTGCTTTTGAATGAGACTTTTCTCAAATCTAGTCGCAAGCTCATTATTCCTGGATATAATGTGTATAGAAACGACAGAACTACTAATGGAGGTGGAGTAGCTATTGCGATAAGATCAACGCTGAAACACAAATTAGAGACAACATTTCCTATGAAATCCATTGAAAATATTTGTATATCTGTAGAATTTTACAATCAAACAACGAAGTTTGTTGCAGCATACTGTCCTCGCTACTGAACAGATTTTGTAAGAGATCTATATTTACCTACATCTCACCACACCAGCTGGAATTGTGCAGTGTCCGACAGAGCTGGGAACGAGTTATATAATCACCAGAATATTTCACCTTATTAAATTTACTTCCCCCCCCCCCCCCTAGTCCAACAAGATTTCCTCAAAACATTGCTTACAGACGACCATCTAAGATTGACCCACCCTTGCAAATTGTATTCAGATCATCTTAACTTTTAATATTAATGGACATGTTCGCGAAAACTTGAGACTTTATCCAGATTTCCGGAATGCCGATTGGGAGTGTTATAAGAGTCTTTTGAATTCTAAAATAGCTTCCTCCAATGTTATTAATACCAATTTAACATTTTATAATGTTGACAAAACCCTAGAGCAATTCACGAAACTTATAAAAGATGCTTGTGTAGAGGCAATACCGTACCGGCCGGTTAGGAGCAAGGGCTTTGAAGTGACACCACAATATAGATCCATCATTTCCACTAGGAATATGTACAATAGACGATATCAAAGATGCTCTGATTCCAATTTGAAGATGACATATCGATCAGTTATAAGGGAACTCAAAAAAATCATATCTTTACATGTTAATAACGCCATGAAAGCTCAATGGTCCAATTTTTTAAGTAAGTTGCCTGTTGGTGGAAAAAACTTTTGGAAAGTAACGAAGCGTATTAGGGGTAAAAATAAATTCATCGGGTCACTGACTTTGAATAATCAGGAGATAACTGACAACGTTGAGAAGGCAGGTTTGATTGCAAACTTTTTCTCTAATTCGCACCTTACTACCAAAGATTTTCGTAGCTCAATGGAAAAGAAGGTTGATCTAGTTGTAAAATCAATAGATCAGGATAACTTATCTAATGAGATTGCAAATTTGACGACACATGAGGAGGTTAAACTCTTTATTACCGGTCTCAAGAACTTCAAGGCGCTAGGACTCGATCAGATCAACAGTATTTCTCTTAAAAAACTTCCAGAAACTGGATATAAATTTTTAGTGAAGTTGTTGAATTTTTTATTAGATATTCGTACTTTCCGAAGGAGTTCAAAAGGGCTAAGGTTATACCGATTGGTAAGAGTGGAAAGGATCCGAAATTGCCTTCAAGTTATCGTCCAATCACTTTACTGAGTTGTCTCGACAAGGTTTTTGAGAAAATTGTTCTCTATAGACTAGCGACATTTGTAGAGGAGAACGACCTTATACATCAATGCCAATATGAATTTAGACCACAGCACTCGACTATGCACCAATTTAAGTGAGTTGTGAATTTGATAAGACGCAATAAAGACCGGCGTCATTCTACAGGAATACTCTTTTTGGATATTGAGAAGGCTTTTGACTCTATCTGGCACAATGGACTTTTATACAAGCTTCATAGAATGCAATGTACAATGTATTTAATCAAGTTAATCAAAAGCTTTCTCACGGACAGGAAATTCATTGTCGAAGTCAATGGAGAACAATCCGCCTCAAAGAGTATTCCTGCTAGAGTTCCTTAGGGGTCAGTTTTATCACCATTATTATATACTCTATACACTTCAGCGTATGCAAAAGACACTTTGTTCAGCTAGCACATATATTACAAATTGGAAAATAAAGATAAATGAGGATAAGACTCAGGCAATAGTTTTTCCATTCAATAAATCTCCAAAAAAATTCATACTCAGAGTTCAAGGGAGGGAAATAGAGTTTTCGAAGGAGATTAAATATCTTTGAATTATCCTGGATCAGAAACTGACGTTTAGGGCACACTTAAATTCTGTATGCCAAAATGCCGTAAGGTGCGGGCGTGCACTTTTCCCTCTTTTGAACAGAAAGTCTAAACTTAATCTCAGGAATAAACTGCTTTTATATAGAATGTGCATCAGACCAATTCTGACGTATTGGTGTCCGATCTGGAGAAATTGTGCTACAACAAACAAGAAACCTTTGCAAGTTATACAGAATAAAACCTTGAAAATGATATACAATTTGCCAAAAAGATTCTCCAGTGAAGAATTGCAGGTCTAGACAGAAAACGATACAGATCTCAATAAATGGCATGACTCTGACATTCAACGAAAAATTCAGAAGGTCTAATTACGTACATCTGAGAAGTTTGATTGATCAATAATTAACTCAGTTTTTTGTACAATTATAGAATGATTTAGCGGTTGATTCCAAAACTCCTTATAAATAATTTTTGTGATATTAATTATAGGTTTTTTTATTATCTTTTTCCTATCCTTATTTGAAATATATTTATATGTCAACATTTTAAATGTAATTATTTGTTGAAATAAGATAAAAACTCAAAAACTTGTAAATAATACCAAACTCTGTAATATTGATAGAAAAAAGGAAAAAAATAACAATAAAATAAATTTTTGGTCTTTCACCTACGAGTACTTGAATGTTGAATTTTTCTATTGTATATATTTTTTTGGTGGAGAGATATCTATCGACTCCTTTTTGTGTCTAAATATCGTAGTAATGGATTTTAATTTTTTTTAACTGGTATCCGCTTCTTCTTTTTGTGATTTTTTTATTTTACTTTGCCGACTGTATCAATGAGGATTTCGAGGTTAGGACATTAGTAAGGGGCCGATGTGATCCATAATATAGTGGTCGCAGTAATTGTTATGTTGTTTTATTTCTTAACAGGGGTCCGCAAAAACCATTGTTTTTCTTTTGATAATGTTTCTTTAGTTTTTATTACTATAGTGGGTTTAAAAATTAGTTTTTTGTCGAGGTTTTGTGGTAGGGGAGGGATCCTGTATCCGTTTACTGGATTTCTTTCCATGTTGTACGTTTTGAAACTTTCTGAACAACCACCTGTTTCCAACTTTAGAAATTTACAACAATTATGACTTTTTTATCGTCTCCAATATAAACACTCTCTTGCTGTAGCACAATTGATTATGTTTTCAATAATTTTAATTGTTGGGTGTAGCATTTATTAATCTAATTTAAAGTTTTCATGCCCTATATGCAAAGAAGTTGAAAATACTATTAAGGAATACAAGCAATTCGATGAAAACTGAAAAAAATGTGTTAAGCTCCAAAAAAAATGAAAATCTGGGAAATTGCAATATCTGCCATATTGTACACAATAGAAGAAACATTTTTGGTTTCCCTGGGAAGTAATATACATGACTTTTTTACAACAACAAATTGTGTCAATCCCGCATTTATGAGCAAAATTTTGGGCTATTAATATTTTTGACATGAATGAACTTAGTGGTAGACTTAATTCAAAAACCATCTGCTTTATGTATGTGTTCGTCATGCAATTCATTTATTTAATAAAGAATATACAAATTTTAGAATATACAAATTACTTATCACAGTTTAATAATGCATCTCCTTCTGAGTCTTGAGAATCTATACATTACTCATGTTTTGTCAGTCGTGGTTGAGATTTCAAATGTTACATATTTCTTGATGTAATTGGGTGTTTCTGGTTAATTAAGTAGCGTTTCTAACCAGAACTCGTTTTAATATTAAAGTCTAAAGCTGTTATCTCCACAACTGTATTATATAAACTAGTTTCCAGTACACCATCGAATCCAGTAGAAAAAAAAGTTATTTTTCATCAAGATAATGCTCCTTCACGCACTGCATTTTTAACTCAACAAAAACTGGCCGAATTACGATTTGAAATTGCTTCGCATCCACCATATAGTCCAGATTTAGCTCCTTCTGATTATTTCTTGTTTCCAAATTTAAAAAAAAATTCTCGGCGGCAAAAAATTTTCGTCTAATAGCGAGGTTATTGCTGAAACTGAGGCATATTTTGAAGGTCTTGAAAAATCTTATTTTTCGGATGGAATTAAAAAACTTGAAAAACGTTTGATGAAGTGTATTGAGTTGGAAGGAGATTATATTGAAAAATAAATAATAATAATTTCAAAAAAACGGTTCTTTTTATGTTAGGCCAGTTACTTTTGCGGTCGCCCTCTACCTTCCGATTGTTGTTGTTTTTTTAATAGACAACAACCATTCCCTGTATCGAGTGTATGTGTACATGTATACTCTATAAAAACTGTTTTGTTACGTTCATAGTCGCAACCATACGGTATGATTGCCATAATCATATTATTGTTTAGGTAAATTTTAAACAACAATATTTTTGTTGCACCAACCTTGTTTATATGGTTGATACAACCATATTTTCATATCTTAATTAATTTTAATTAAAATTTATTAATACTATTATTACATTTTAACAATATAAATATTGCCGCAATCATACAGTTGTCAAAATGAAATTCAAAAAAACAATACTATGGTTGCGACGAACATGCTTTTATTGTAGAGAACATATTATTGTTGCCGTGACCATATAGTAACCATATCTTTTCTCTGCGTGCGTTTAATTCAAAAGCTGATATTTCATTATGTTTTTTTTTGCAAAATTATGTTATGTACTATTCAGTATATCCGTAGAAAACAATGTTTTATTAAGAACATTCTAAGGACCGCCAAAATAAACGTCTACTTCGCTCGGTTGGTGAAGATTTCGCATGAGAGGTCGACAGGATGGGCGGGCTTGGTCCATTTACATCTCTAGCATCCTTGTTTTAGATAATGGCGTTCTCATTTCTTTTTATGGTAATTTATTTATTTTTCTTAAGCCCGAAGCAAGTAAATATTAGTTTTTAAAGTAGCAACTCTAAGTTGAAAGTCAGCAAGAACCTACCCCACTGACGAGCACCAAGGCCGGTTACACTCAGTGCTTGCGCTGTAATTTTCAACCAAAAACAACAAATTTATCTTCCTGAATTTGAATTCGAATTTAGTGCAATTTCTCAAGTTGCAGACTACAACGCACTCTTTAATGAATTTCTTTGTTTTAACAAACATCGATTAAACAAAAAACTCAATTTTTGTAATGTTTTTTTTTGCCTACTGTTCCATAACTACCGTTTTAACGTAAAAATATTGTTAATAGCAATTATAGTACATATAATTAAATTATACATCCCTTGGACAAAATGGATGTTGTCTATCCGACAAAATGGATGTTGTCTATCCAACAACAAAACGCTTCCAAAATATAAAGGAATAATAAATTTGCGTTATAAAAAAATAAATGCATGGCTTATGATAAAAAATATACTTACGGTCGCGAACATACAAAATTTAAAATTAAAAAAAAAATTTGGTTAATTGTAACCCCAACGTTTTTTTTTTTTAATTTTTGAATCAGCGACATTGAACTTTTTTAAAATGCTTTTTTTCTTGCATCTGATCGCGATAAATGCAAAGCAATTACAATAAAATTATGTTTTTGGTCACGAACGTACTATTAAAACATAGGTAAGATGCATAAAAAAATTACCGTTAATCGAACTTTGTTTTTGTCTTCTCTCATTTTTCTCTCCGTAATTGATTGTAATACAGTGATTTTGTAGAAAGATTGCAAACATAAGATATGGTTTGCATGTAAAATATTTAAAATGTCTTTAAAAATACCAAATATTTTTTTTAGTTTCCATGCCAATTTTTTCATGAAAAGAAATAAGCTATGCTATTAAATTTCTGTATTCTAAAAATTAACAAATTTTTTATTAATATGCCCAACAAAATGCGATGATTATTAACATTTTATGTTTCGGTCCTGGTTGACCATTCGGCGGAAATGCGGAAATTAACCTTATATATCAAAAATTCGATGAAACCAAAGAAAAAGTTGGATAACATGTCCCTACACGCAGAAAAAAGTATGGTTGGGGTGACAATATTCAAAGAGGATCACACTTTGTTGGGTATATGGTGGTGGCACAACAATATTATGATCCTCACAACAATTGTACGATCCACACATAACCATACTATGATCTCCACAACCATACTATGATCCTCACAACAATAGTACGATTCACACTCATCCATACCATTATCTCCACAACCATATTATGATCCTTACAACCAAAGTATGTGTCTCATACAACCATAGTACGATCCTCGCAACCTTAGTATGATTCACAAGCAACCATACTATGATCATACTCAACCATACTATTATCCCTAAAACCATAGTATGATTCACTCAACCATACCATGATCCCGAAAATTATTTATTAGGATTGGGTGCTGTATTTATTTAAAAATAAAGATTTTTAAGAAACAAGTAATTTTAAATCTCATTACACTTATTTCATAGCCAGATTTGAGTCCATGTTGTTATTGAAAATTTCATTCAAGAAACAAAAATATATATTCCAACGGCAGTCGAAAATACTTTTAGTTGCCAGCAGGGGTGAATGTTACTTCACCATCCGTAGACCCCAAGTAACGAATGTGATTAAACACAATAAAAATCCCTCGAACTACAAGGGCGACCGCAAAACTAGCTGGCCTGGCACATTTTCTGTTTTACTAGCATTTTTTTTTGTTTTTTAAAATTTCCGAAATATTTAATGATTATTTTCTTTGTTACAGGTGATTGAAGTAAACAAGTTTTATAATTTTTGAAAAATTAAAAATAAAGAGTTTCGTGCGGTAATTAAACACTTTTATATGAAAGGTTATACGCCACAATTAATCAAAGATGAATTGGATTCTGTTCATGGTGATAATGCACCATAATACTCCACCGTGAAATCCTGGGTTCAACAATTTAAAATGGGTCGTTCAAGTACGGAAGATGAACAACGCTCTGGAAGACCGCAAATTGCTACTACTATTGAAAGCATTAGAAAAATATTTAATGAAGTTACTAAAGATAGACGAATAAAGCTCAGAGAACTTGCTGATACTGTTAAAATACACGAAAAACAAGTTTGGAGTATTTTACATGATGAACTCCACATGAAAACGCTATCCGCAAGAACGCTGCTGCGTTTGTTGACTTTGGCCCAAAAAATCGTCCGTTGGACCGATTCCCAGGAGCTTTTAGCGATTTATCAGCGTAATACAATAGAGTTCTTGCGCTGATTCATAACTGTTGATGAAACATGGATCCATCACTACATCCCAGAATGCAAAGAACAGTCAAAACAATGGATAGAAGCTGGTAAAAGTGGTCCCAAGAAGGCAAAAACTGTTAAGTCAGCAGGAAAAGAAATAGCCACAGTATTTTGGGATGCAAGGGGTATAATATTTATTGATTATCTTTAGAAAGGAAAAACTATAAATACTGAATATTATTGTGCATTATTGGATCGGTTGAGTGAAGAAATCAAGATAAAACGACCGCATTTAGAAAAAAAAAGTTATTTTTCATCAAGATAATGCTCCTTCACACACTGCATTTTTAACTCAACAAAAACTGGCCGAATTACGATTTGAAATTGCTTCGCATCCACCATATTACTGATAACCATAAAAGCTGAAATTTCATTATGTTTTTTTTTGCAAAATTATGTTATGTACTGTTCAGTATATCCGTAGAAAACAATGATTTATTAAGAACATTCTGAGCACCGCCAAAATAAACGTCTACTTCGCTCGGTTGGTGATGATTTCGCATGAGAGGTCGACAGGATGGGCGGGCTTGGTCCATTTACATCTCTAGCATCCTTGTTTTAGATAATGGCTTTCTCTTTTCTTTTTATGGTAATTTATTTATTTTTCTTAAGCCCGAAGCAAGTAAATATTAGTTTTTAAAGTAACAACTCTAAGTTGAAAGTCAGCAAGAACCTACCCCACTGACGAGCAACAAGGCCGGTTACACTCAGTGCTTCCGCTGTAATTCTCAACCAAAAACAACAAATTTATCTTCCTGAATTTGAATTCGAATTTAGTAAAAATTCTCAAGTTGCAGACTACAACGCACTCTTTAATGAATTTCTTTGTTTTAACATAAATCGAGTAAACAAAAAACTAAATTTTTGTAATATTTTTTTTGGCCACTGTTCCATAACTACCGTTTCAACGTAAAAATATTGTTAATAGCAATAATAGTACATATAATTAAATTATACATCCCTCGGACAAAATGGATGTTGAAAAGTGACAGTGCTGTCAGAAGTTTTTAAGTCACATTTTAGCCAGCCGATTTGTAAAGATTTTATTAAATGGGGAAGTCGAACATATAATATATTTTATCGCTATCAATATCAAAATATGGGTTTTCAGCTGATACTCCAAGGTTAGAGAAACATTTTCTATTAGGCGAACCTTGGTCGCAAACTAGCACTCTAACTTTCACGTCAAGATTTTTATGCACAGTTATATTTCGCTTCAACGGCTTCTCAAAGCAGGTATAAAACAAGGCCTTCTGAGACATTCCAACGAGATGTCTGCAGGCCTTCTTTTTTTGCATGCCTAATAAATGGCCTTCTTCTTGCATTCTAAAAGATTCCGAATACATGTAGCTTCCGTTCTTAAAAAACTCATGCCGCGGGCCTTTCTCGAGAAGCCGAAAAGCACGAGTAAATTTTTTTTTTTAGATTTCTTACACTTTTTTCTATGTTTAAATGCTATGTGCCTTCCATGAAAAGGGACATAGAAGGTGTATACGTTTGCAATATACCAAGGTCATAAGAATATTCGATTTTTAAGTAAAAACAACAAAATTCAAAATCCGTTAAGTTTATCAGTTTTATTATACATACAAAAAAAAGATCAAGTGTAGAAAAAACGAAAGAAAACAAAGAAGCCGGTAGTGTTGTAAGCTTTTAATTTAAGAAAAAATGAATTATATAAAACAAAATGGTTAAAAGAAAGAAACAAGTGTATTCGAAACGTCATTTAATTTTCTTTAATTCTTTAAGGCACGAGCTGGTGTCTCACAGATGAAGGCTCTAATTTCGACATGAAAATTTCGTCCATAAGTTCTATGCCGCTGTCCTGAAGGATTTTCATTTCATATACGAAATCATGTAGAGAGCAATTCACATCGTTTGGCTTTTTGTTGCCAACGTAGCAACCTATAAGAAATACGTCTACGTTTGAAATATGTTCAACCTTATCCATAATCGGCCATAGGGAAGTGTTTGAACTTTTAAATAGAGGCAGTCCATCAACTCCAATAACCAATAAAAAATTTTTAATATCTGTTAAAATATAAGCCGGCCGTTTTTGTAATTGGTGAGCCAAACCTACATGAAAATAGAAGCCTGGCGACACCGTCTCTATTATAGCATTTCTTTTCTCGAATTTTACTAGACCGTCCAAACTCTTAATTGTAATTAAATTATCTGCACTTAAGATCTTCGAAATGGCATTCGCACATCTACTTGTAGGATGGAATTCCCTATACCAAAACATTGATTTTTCCTCCAAAGTTTGATCAGAATTAGGTTTACATTGTAATGGCTCCTCTACACAAAATTCTTCACTACACACTGCATTATCAATAACTTTGTTTTTATCTTCAACTATTTCTACAATGCCTTTAAATTTATTTATTTTTTTTCTTTTTTTGTTTTTCTCTGTAGAGTTCTTTTATTTATGTAATACATTGTTTCACGCACTTGTTAAAGTTATTACAACACTACCGGCTTCATCGACAACTTTATTATTCCTTGTTTGTTTTCTTTCGTTTTTTTTTCTTTCGTTTTTATTTTCTTTCTACACTTGATCTTTTTTTTGTATGTAAAACTGATAAACTTAACGGATTTTGAATTTTGTTGTTTTTACTTAAAAATCGAATATTCTTATGACCTTGGTATATTGCAAACGTTTACACCTTCCATGTCCCTTTTCATGGAAGGCACATAGCAAGCCTCTGCGAGTTTTTAAACATAGAAAAAAAGTGCAAGAAATCTAAAAAAAAATTTACTCATGCTTTTTGCCTTCTCGAGAAAGGCCTGCAGCATGAGTTTTTTAAGAACGGAAGCTACATGTATTCGGAATCTTTTAGAATGCAAGAAGAATGCCATTTATGAGGCATGCAAAAAAAGAAGGCCTTGTTTTATACCTGCTTTGAGAAGCCGTTGTCAATTCCGCCGCTGGGTGGGTGGATGTGCTTAAATATGAATATGGTTTATTTCAAAAAATAGTTTAACAGCTGATACTTTGACCAAAAAAGTGAAGCGAAATATAACTGTGCATAAAAGTCTTGCCGTGAAAGTTAGAGTGCTAGTTTGCGACCAAGGTTGGCCTAATAGAAAATGTTTCTCTAACCTTGGAGTATCAGCTAAAAAACCATATTTTGATATGGATAGCGATAAAATATATTATATGTTCGACTTCCCCATTTAATAAATCTTTACAAATCGGCTGGCTAAATGTGACTTAAAAACTTCTGACAGCACTGCCACTTTTCAAATAATAAGGGAACTTTATGAAATGGAAGCCAACGTAACAACAGAAAAGTGTCCAAAACTAACTTAAGAGCATTTCTTCCCTAATTCTTTTGAAAAAATGCTGCTAAATTTTTAGCAAAACAGTGGCCGCAGCAATCAGCACAAAAGTCGAGACAACTAAATTTACTAAAAGTAGTAATGAATTGGCCACTTTTTTGGAAAAGACTGACAAAATTTTTGATTGCCTACATAGTGGAACACTTGATGGCGATAAATGCTACAGATCTGCATTATAGCTAATTATAATTATCTCCCAAGTATATTCAAGCTTTTCTAAAATACTTAGAAGAACTAGAATTTGCGGAAAAAAGAAGAAAGTTTTCGTTTTTAATTGGTAGATGAAAATATTTTATTTATCACGACAAAATCCCTTAATCACAACAAGTAAGAAAACACTTTTGCTATATTGCGTCGAAAAGGAGCAAACAAAAACAATCCTTCTGTAGCTGAATTAAATGGCATTTTGGCAAAGTTAATAGCCGCTTAAAATGTTCAATCAATAGGTGAGCAGTCTAAGGGCGAGGAAATACTCATTGAAGCAAATTTTAACAGCTTCCATTTATATTCTGAGCAAACAAACACAATCCCAAGCAAATTAACTGATGTCGACATTGACAACCATATCTATGCCGAATATTTTCTTGAAGATGTTTTTGAAAATTCAGCTGACGGTAATACTCGTATTGAGGTGATTTCGATGAGGTACTTTGTTGGTTATGTGACATTTAAAAATATTCCAACGCTGGATTGTAGAAAGTGTGAGTAGATGCTTTAGAAAGCTGGAAGAAGTTATCGTTATTATTTTATTGAAAAGCTTTGGAAACTTAGTTGCTCCGTCTGATGCCTTACTGAATGTGTGCAAGAAGCATATACTAATTTTTCATAAATTCTTAAGGATGAGCCACATAATTTAGATATTAAAGCTGATATGATAGAATCATGTAAAAGCACAACACCAGAATTGTTTGATGGCGAATGTTGCAATCACAAATTAGAAATACTTAATTTTTCTCTTACTCTTACTTCTCCGAAAACGCTGTGCCTGGGCTATAAAAAATGTAGTTCCAAAGAAAGAAAACGAAAAATTCTTTCCAATAAATAGCACTACTCTTTCACTCTTATATAAAATTCAAACAAATTAAAAAACAAAATAAAAAAAAAATTAAAACTATTAAAAAAATTAAAAAACACAAAATTAAAAAGCAAAGAATTAAAAAACACAATTATTAAAATAAAAACACAAAATTTATTAATAATTTAATCATTTGAATTATTTTTACTTTTTTCATATATGAATAAAGAATGTTAATACAAAGAAAATGAAATAATTTGCACCAATTTTTAAGGCCCCATTTGGGCTACCAGATTTACTTTTTTTGAACCTAGTTTAAGTTATAAACATTTTGTTAAAACCAAAATATCTATAAAAAAATTCAATTGCTATTCACGAATTTAGATAAGAAATCTTTAAATACACACCAAATATTGCAAATTTGCTGAAGATGCTATCATAGCATACGCTGTCTACAAGACTTTGTAAAAAGGCAAAATAATAAAAAAGAATCACAAATACACACACGGTAGCAGCAGTGCTGCGCTCGCTTTTTCTCTCAGCAATGCGAGCACAGCATACACTGAAGAAAGAAATAAGAGTGCGTATGCTGGAAGGGTAGCACAGGAAACATCCGTCATTGAAAATTTTATCTTGTATGAGATGAGCATTCTATATGATTTATATTCCTTGGTAGTATTGAGTAGGTCGCGGCGCTTTGCTTCATTTTCACGATTTTAAATAGTTTTTAAATAAAAATAGGGCTTGCCATTTCACAAATCTAATCCCTGAAGTGAATAATGGTTGGATAAGGTTGAATTTACATGGCAACACTAGCTCATTCCGACTTCTTGGTCATAGACAATTTATGAATGAGTTCTTCGTGCGTGTAGATATATTCGCTACTTGCGTGCCGTGCCGGTGGCGCACATTGGTCCAAATTCTTCACCTAGCCGGAAAAAAGTATTTTTTTATTATTTCGAAACTAAATATCTTGTTTGATAATAAGTTGACAAGTGCCAACAGTGCATAACGGTACATTTTTATTTATTGAACTTCTGTTTCAGTTTTGCTTTCTTCTTTTAAACACAAGAAATTTCTGTTTGGCTTTTCTATTAATAGGTCAGTTGATATTGAGTACCGCAATTAAAGTGGTAGTAAAAAAAAGAACATAGTTTTTAAAATGTGTTGTTGCTGAAATTAATTTAACAAAGGTAGAAACAAATTTTATTAGCAACGTAAATAAAGTATACTTGAGAGCCCGTTTTAGGGACAGTGTATAATTATAATGCATACTACACACTGTTTGTTTATTAATTAGTTTAAGCATGTACATTATTTTTTCTGAAATAAACATTTACAAAAAAAGGCATGTCAAAGCCCTTCAAAATAATGCATGAAGAAGGGCTTATTTGGGAAGCTTTCTATGAGAAATTTTGTTACCAACTTTTAAAGGATCTCATTTTCGAGAAAAAAAACAAATTTTAAATTCATGTTTACTAAATTTTGTTGTTGCTTTAATTAGTATTTTAAGCTGTCAGTAGTTCAAAATAAATAAACAAAATTATTTAGGTAATTCAATAATAATAACTAAAATATAATCTATTTAAAACTAATTCAGTTTGTTTTTTTAACCACATAATATATATATATATATATATATATATATATATATATATATATATATATATATATATATATATATATATATATATATATATATATATATATATATATATATATATATATATATATATATATATATATATATATATATATATATATATATATATATATATATATATATATATATATATATATATATATATATATATATATATATATATATATATATATATATATATATATATATATATATATATATATATATATATATATATATATATATATATATATATATATATATATATATATATATATATATATATATATATATATATATATATATATATATATATATATATATATATATATATATATATATATATATATATATATATATATATATAGATATATATATAGATATATAGATATATATATAGATATATGTATATATATATATATATAGATATATATATATATATATATATATATATATATATATATATATATATATTATGGTTAAAAAAACAAACTGAATTAGTTTTAAATAGATTATATTTTAGTTATTATTATTGAATTACCTAAATAATTTTGTTTATTTATTTTGAACTACTGACAGCTTAAAATACTAATTAAAGCAAAATGAGATCCTTTAAAAGTTGGTAACAAAATTTCTCATAGAAAGCTTCCCAAATAAGCCCTTCTTCATGCATTATTTTGAAGGGCTTTGACATGCCTCTTTTTGTAAATGTTTATTTCAGAAAAAATAATGTACATGCTTAAACTAATTAATAAACAAACAGTGTGTAGTATGCATTATAATTATACACTGTCCCTAAAACGGGCTCTCAAGTATACTTTATTTACGTTGCTAATAAAATTTGTTTCTACCTTTGTTAAATTAATTTCAGCAACAACACATTTTAAAAACTATGTTCTTTTTTTTACTACCACTTTAATTGCGGTACTCAATATCAACTGACCTATTAATAGAAAAGCCAAACAGAAATTTCTTGTGTTTAAAAGAAAAAAGCAAAACTGAAACAGAAGTTCAATAAATAAAAATGTACCGTTATGCACTGTTGGCACTTGTCAACTTATTATCAAACAAGATATTTAGTTTCGAAATAATAAAAAAATACTTTTTTCCGGCTAGGTGAAGAATTTGGACCAATGTGCGCCACCGGCACGGCACGCAAGTAGCGAATATATACACGCACGAAGAACTCATTCATAAATTGTCTATGACCAAGAAGTCGGAATGAGCTAGTGTTGCCATGTAAATTCAACCTTATCCAACCATTATTCACTTCAGGGATTAGATTTGTGAAATGGCAAGCCCTATTTTTATTTAAAAACTATTTAAAATCGTGAAAATGAAGCAAAGCGCCGCGACCTACTCAATACTACCAAGGAATATAAATCATATAGAATGCTCATCTCATACAAGATAAAATTTTCAATGACGGATGTTTCCTGTGCTACCCTTCCAGCATACGCACTCTTATTTCTTTCTTCAGTGTATGCTGTGCTCGCATTGCTGAGAGAAAAAGCGAGCGCAGCACTGCTGCTACCGTGTGTGTATTTGTGATTCTTTTTTATTATTTTGCCTTTTTACAAAGTCTTGTAGACAGCGTATGCTATGATAGCATCTTCAGCAAATTTGCAATATTTGGTGTGTATTTAAAGATTTCTTATCTAAATTCGTGAATAGCAATTGAATTTTTTTATAGATATTTTGGTTTTAACAAAATGTTTATAACTTAAACTAGGTTCAAAAAAAGTAAATCTGGTAGCCCAAATGGGGCATTAAAAATTGGTGCAAATTATTTCATTTTCTTTGTATTAACATTCTTTATTCATATATGAAAAGTAAAAATAATTCAAATGATTAAATTATTAATAAATTTTGTGTTTTTATTTTAATAATTGTGTTTTTTAATTCTTTGCTTTTTAATTTTGTGTTTTTCAATTTTTTTAATAGTTTTAAATTTTTTTTTATTTTGTTTTTTAATTTGTTTGAATTTTATATAAGAGTGAAAGAGTAGTGCTATTTATTGGAAAGAATTTTTCGTTTTCTTTCTTTGGAACTACATTTTTTATAGCCCAGGCACAGCGTTTTCGGAGAAGTAAGAGTAAGAGAAAAATTAAGTATTTCTAATTTGTGATTGCAACATTCGCCATCAAACAATTCTGGTGTTGTGCTTTTACATGATTCTATCATATCAGCTTTAATATCTAAATTATGTGGCTCATCCTTAAGAATTTATGAAAAATTAGTATATGCTTCTTGCACACATTCAGTAAGGCATCAGACGAAGCAACTAAGTTTCCAAAGCTTTTCAATAAATAATAACGATAACTTCTTCCAGCTTTCTAAACATCTACTCACACTTTCTACAATCCAGCGTTGGAATATTTTTAAATGTCACATAACCAACAAAGTACCTCATCGAAATCACCTCCATACGAGTATTACTGTCAGCTGAATTTTCAAAAACATCTTCAAGAAAATATTCGGCATAGATATGGTTGTCAATGTCGACATCAGTTAATTTTCTTGGGATTGTGTTTGTTTGCTCAGAATATAAATGGAAGCTGTTAAAATTTGCTTCAATGAGTATTTCCTCGCCCTTAGACTGCTCACCTATTGATTGAACATTTTAAGCGGCTATTAACTTTGCCAAAATGCCATTTAATTCAGCTACAGAAGGATTGTTTTTGTTTGCTCCTTTTCGACGCAATATAGCAAAAGTGTTTTCTTACTTGTTGTGATTAAGGGATTTTGTCGTGATAAATAAAATATTTTCATCTACCAATTAAAAACGAAAACTTTCTTCTTTTTTCCGCAAATTCTAGTTCTTCTAAGTATTTTAGAAAAGCTTGAATATACTTGGGAGATAATTATAATTAGCTATAATGCAGATCTGTAGCATTTATCGCCATCAAGTGTTCCACTATGTAGGCAATCAAAAATTTTGTCATATATATATATATATATATATATATATATATATATATATATATATATATATATATATATATATATATATATATATATATATATATATATATATATATATATAATATTCATTTTTTCTTAAATGCTTTTTTAATCATGAATTTATAATTTTCAAAACTTGACACTTCGGATTCGGCAGCCTTAAATAATATATTATCGATATTTTTATATGACTTAAAAGAGTTCTTGTTAAAGGATGCTATGATCTCCTTTCCAATCAAGTTATGGAAATTTTTGTCATTTTCATCTAGTTCACCAATTTTGTCTTTGACTGAGTCTAGCACTTCAAATGTATTCATTGGAAATAATCTTTCAATTCTTTCCACGTTCTTTTTTGTTGTTATAATTTCACCAAGCCGAACCTTTATTTCGGCAAATTGTCTAGGCAGAACTTCACTATTTACAGTATATAAAACCTTTAAAAGGAAGCAAAGCGTCGCGTCCTACTCAATACTACCAAGGTATATAAATTATTTAAAATGCGCATCTCATACAAGCTAAAATTTTCTATGGCGATTATTTCCTGTGCTACCCATCCAGCCTAGGCCCTCTCATTTCTTTCTGCAGTGTATGCTGCGCTCGCATTTCTGAGAGCACTGCTGATATCGTGTGTGTATTAATGTCTCTTTTTTTATTTTGCTTTTTTACAAAGTCTCGTAGGCTGTGTATGCTATAATAGCATTGTCAGCAAGTTTGCAATATTTGGTGTGCATAAGTATTTTAAAGATCTCGTTTCTGAATTCGTGAATAGCAATTGATTTTTTAACATATTTTGGTCTTAATAAAATGTTTATAAATTAAAATAGGTTCAAATGAAGAAAATCTGGAAGCCAAAATTGGGACCATAAATGACTTGTGCAAGTTAATTTACTTTCTTTTTATTATCATTTTTCATTCATAAAGGAAAAATTTAAAATAAATCAAATTATTAATTAATTAATAAATTTTGTGTTTTTTTTTTTTATTAATTATCGTGTTTTTTATTTTTGTGTTTAGTCAATTTTTTTTTTTAGTTTTGTGTTTTTGTTTACATTTATTTTTTAATTTTGTGTTTTTTATATTGTCTTAAATTTTTTGCTTCAATTTTGAGTTTTAATTTTTTTAATTTCATATAAAAGTGAAATAGTAGTGCTATTCATTAGAAATAATTTTTGGTTTGTTCATTTGGAACTACCTTTTTATAGCCCAGACACAGTGTGTTCGGAGAAGTACGAGTAAGGGAAAATTAAGTATTTCTATTTTGTGATTGCAACATTCGCCATCAAACCATTCTGGTGTTCCGATTTTACATGATCCTATCATATAAGCTTTAATACCTACTTTATGTAGCTCATCTTTATAAATTTTATAAAAAAATAGTATATGCTTCTTGCACACATTCATTAAGGCATCAGACGGAGCAACTAAGTTTCCAAAGTTTGTTACTGAAGGATAATTTTTGAAAAATATAAAAAGTTCGCTGGGAGCCGTCAAATCTTCATCCAGCTTTCATAATTTAAAAGTACCTCATCGAAACCAACTCAATATTAATGTCCGCTGAAAACATCTTCAAGAAAATATACGGCATAGATATGTTTGTCAAAGTCGACCTCAGTTACTTCGCTTGGGGTTGTGTTTGTTTGCTCAGAAGATAAATGGAAGCTATCAAAATTTGCTTCAATGAGTATTTCCTCGCCCTGAGACTGCTCACAATTGCTAGAGGAACTTGATTGCACATTTTTAGCGGCTATCACTTTTGCCAAAATGCCATTTAATTCAGCTACAGAATGATTGTTTTTGTTTGCTCCTTTTTGACGCATTATAGCATAAGTGTTTTCTTGCTTGTTGTGATTAAGGGATTTTGTCATGATAAATAAAATATTTTTATCTACCAATTGTTCGTAGACCATAAAACAACAGAACTTAAAGTTAGCTTCATCCCGTCAAAAAAGAAAACGTTCTTCTTTTATCCGCAAATTCTAGTTCTTCTAAGTATTTTAGGAAAGCTTGAATATACTTGTGAGCTTCGTTGTTTAATTATAATGCAGATCTGTAGCAATTATCGCCATAAAGTGTTCCACTATTTAGGCAATCAAAAATTTTGTCAATTTTTTTCCAAAAAAGTGGAAGTGGATATGGCCAATTCATTACTACTTTTAGTAAATTTAGCTGTCTCGACATTTTCTATTACACGAACCTTGGTCGCAAACTAGCACACTAACTTTCACGCCAAGACTTTAATGCACAGTTATATTACGCTTCACTATTTTGGTCAGCTGTTAAACTATTTTTCGAAATAAAATAATTAATGACCATATTCATATTTAAGCACATCCACCTACCCAGCGACGGAATTGACAACGGGTTCTCAAAGCAGGTATAAAAGAAGGCATTCTGAGACATTCCAACGAGATGTCTGCAGGCCTTCTTTTTTACATGCCTAATAAATGGCCTTCTTCTTGCATTCTAAAAGATTTCGAATACATGTAGCCATCCGAATACATGTAGCCATGTGATAAGTCTAACAATGTGTGTTTGCCTACAACTGATTAAATAATTATGACATATAAACTCTCTTAAATACAAATTTCAGATTCGGAAAACCATGTAAAAATATTGAACATATAATTAAAAACCAAAATGAAGTTCTGCCTAGACAATTTGCCGAAATAAAGGTTCGGCTTGGTGAAATTATAACAACAAAAAAGAACGTGGAAAGAATTGAAAGATTATTTCCAATGAATACATTTGAAGAGCTAGACTCAGTCAAAGACAAAATTGGTGAACTAGATGAAAATGATGTTAAAAACGGGGTGAAAAAAATAATTCACAGAGGCGGATTTGTCAAAAATTTCCATAACTTGCTTGGAAAGGAGATCATAGCATCCTTTAACAAGAACTCTTTTAAGTCATATAAAAATATCGATAATATATTATTTAAGGCTGCCGAATCCGAAGTGTCAAGTTTTGAAAATTATAAATTCATGATAAAAAAAGCATTTAATTTAAGAAAAAATGAATTATATATATATATATATATATATATATATATATATATATATATATATATATATATATATATATATATATATATATATATATATATTATATATATATATATATATATATATATATATATATATATATATATATATATATATATATATATATATTATATATATAATATATATATATATATATATATATATATATATATATATATATATATATATATATATATATATATATATATATATATATATATATATATATATATATACACACATATATATATATATATATATATATATATATATTATATATATATATATATATATATATATATATATATATATATATGTGTGTATATATATTATATATATATACTATATATATATATATATTATATATATATATATATATATATATATATATATATATATATATATATATATATATATATATATATATATATATAATATATATATATATATATATATATAATATATATATATATATACACACATATATATATATATATATATATATAGTATATATATATATATATATATATATATATATATATATATATATATATATATATATATATATATATATATTTATATATCACTAAAAATGTGCAATCAAGTTCTTCTAGCAATTTTGATAGCTTCCATTTATCTTCTGAGCAAACAAACACAACCCCAAGCGAAGTAACTGAGGTCGACTTTTGACAAACATATCTATGCCGTATATTTTCTTGAAGATGTTTTCAGCGGACATTAATATTGAGTTGGTTTCGATGAGGTACTTTTAAATTATGAAAGCTGGATGAAGATTTGACGGCTCCCAGCGAACTTTTTATATTTTTCAAAAATTATCCTTCAGTAACAAACTTTGGAAACTTAGTTGCTCCGTCTGATGCCTTAATGAATGTGTGCAAGAAGCATATACTATTTTTTTTATAAAATTTATAAAGATGAGCTACATAAAGTAGGTATTAAAGCTTATATGATAGGATCATGTAAAATCGGAACACCAGAATGGTTTGATGGCGAATGTTGCAATCACAAAATAGAAATACTTAATTTTCCCTTACTCGTACTACTCCGAACACACTGTGTCTGGGCTATAAAAAGGTAGTTCCAAATGAACAAACCAAAAATTATTTCCAATGAATAGCACTACTATTTCACTTTTATATGAAATTAAAAAAATTAAAACTCAAAATTGAAGCAAAAAAATTAAGACAATATAAAAAACACAAAATTAAAAAATAAATGTAAACAAAAACACAAAACTAAAAAAAAAATTGACTAAACACAAAAATAAAAAACACGATAATTAATAAAAAAAAAAAACACAAAATTTATTAATTAATTAATAATTTGATTTATTTTAAATTTTTCCTTTATGAATGAAAAATGATAATAAAAAGAAAGTAAATTAACTTGCACAAGTCATTTATGGTCCCAATTTTGGCTTCCAGATTTTCTTCATTTGAACCTATTTTAATTTATAAACATTTTATTAACACCAAAATATGTTAAAAAATCAATTGCTATTCACGAATTCAGAAACGAGATCTTTAAAATACTTATGCACACCAAATATTGCAAACTTGCTGACAATGCTATTATAGCATACACAGCCTACGAGACTTTGTAAAAAAGCAAAATAAAAAAGAGACATTAATACACACACGATATCAGCAGTGCTCTCAGAAATGCGAGCGCAGCATACACTGCAGAAAGAAATGAGAGGGCCTAGGCTGGATGGGTAGCACAGGAAATAATCGTCATAGAAAATTTTAGCTTGTATGAGATGCGCATTTTAAATAATTTATATACCTTGGTAGTATTGAGTAGGACGCGGCGCTTTGCTTCCTTTTAAAGGTTTTATATACTGTAAATAGGGATTGCCATTTCACAAATCTAATCCCTGAAGTAAATAATGTTTTTATAAGGTTGAATTTGCATGGCAACACGTGCTCATTCCGACTTCTTGGTCATAGGCAATTTATGAATCTGTTCTTCGTGCGTGTAGATACGATTATATATTTGCTGCTTGCGTGCCGGCGGCGTACTCAATCGACATTGAATGTGCTCTGGTCTATGTGCCCAGAGCACATATACCACGCCCATAGGTCGAGGCCTCCAATTCAGCCAAATTAAAGATAATTTATGAATGAGTTCTTCGCTGCTTGCGTGCCCAGATTCTCTGCCTAGCCGGAAGCCAATAATTTTTTTTATTATTTTGAAACTAAATATTTTGTTTGATAATAAATTGACATGTGCCCACAGTGCATAACGGTTGATTATTAATTTATTTAACTTCTGGTTCACAAGTAATTGCTGTTTGTTTTTCTATTAAAAGCTCAGTTGATATTTATTATCGCAATTAAAGTCCTCGTGAAAAAAGTACAACGTTTTTAAAATAGCTTATTGATATTAGTTTAACAAAGGTAGCATCAAATTTTACTATTTTTTTTATTTCGAATAAAATGTTTTGTTTAGAAAAAAACAGTTTTGTAAGTGGGTGTCTCATATGGAAACATTTTGTATAGTGAAAAACAAAAAAATTAGAAACTTAATGCAGTTGTTGCATATGTGTTTGTTAAGATCGGGCTTTAGAATAATGAAACGTATAGCTATTGCAAACAAGTGAAGCAATCTGCTTGAATGTTTGTATGATTTCTGGCTATGAAGTGGCCTCAAAACAATCGAACAAAGCTAGGCTAGATGGGAATTTTGTTATACCAATTAAGGCTTCTTCAGCATCTCAAGATGACGGATTACTGGATCGGGAGTCGACATCAATCCAGACCTTCTAAAGAATTCTTAGATAAAAGTGAGAGAGCAAACCGAAAGAATGTTGCACCTTTATTGGAGTCTTGGTCACCAGAAGAACTGACATTTGCTGCTGGAACAAGTTCTAAAAGTCTGGAAAAAGAAATGCTGGGGGAATTGTCAAAACCGTAGACTCTTTCCATCAAGAGCAGCAAAAATGAAAAAAAATTGTTTTTTTTTGTTCCAAAAGTACTAATTCCATACACAAATAAGGAGGCGTTAGTTTTGTATATCGATGGTATATACACAAGACACACTTATAGTCTTTTGCGTGCAGCTGCTAAAAACCATAACGCAACCTTACCGTAAACTTTGGCTGCCAAAAGGGAAAGCTATCCAAATGATGGTATCAACATTTCTGAAATATCGGCGAAAGTATTTTTGGAAAGCTTAGTAGATCACACTGCAAAAAGACTTTTAAAACAGCAAAAAGAAGTTTTGCAACAGTATAAATCTACGGATCTTATTTTGTCTTATAAATGGGAAAGCGATGGTAGCAGTGTACATTCGCGGTATAAGCAAGATTTTAATGAGAACAACGATGATGGAACGGATGAACATTTGTTTGCAGTTTTTTTGGTACATCTACAGCTTAAAGAAAGTAACAAAATAATTTCGCTGAATCCACGCCCATCTTACACAAGATTTAGCAGGCTAATAAAAATTATATTCGAAAAAGAAAGCAATTCTATAGCTACAAAATAAGTTGATGCGATAAAAACTCAAATAGCTGCGATAGTCCCAACGCAAATCTGTGAAGATGGCAAAGAAATTTATGTCATCCATAATTTTTATTTGACAATGATAGATTGAAAAAGCTTCTCATTGCTCGCGGGTCCCTCTCCTCTACGTTGTGGTACTTGTAGATCTTCGCTTACTAAAATGAATGACTTCAAGACAGTTGAAAAATTACAACCTTATGAATGACTTTTTTAGTATGGCTTATCGACGGTGCATGCATGGATACGGTTCTTTCAATGCAAAGAAAAATTGATATTAAAAAATGGCAAGCTCGTGGGGATTTTGAATTCGACTAGAAGATTCTTCCAATATCAATAACTAATGTTGATGAGGATCTAATAAAGAGATTTGGTGTAATTTGTGTTCAAAGTGAACACGTTTTATATTGTGTGTTGGGTTGTTGATACATATTCAAGTGCAGCGGGAATAAACATCGAATTGTTTGTCCGCCTGCAATTAAATTCTATTCCCTGAGATAAGTGATGAACGCACAATCCACTGAATGCACAACCTAATAAATGCACAGGGCGATAAGGGCCTGTGATAAGTGCAACAACCCACACATAAAAGCTATTGATCGCTGCCTTAGAAAGAATATGACTAATGCGGTTCGCTTGATAAAATTTTTTGTATATATAGTCCTAAGCGAACACATTTCAAATTAGTATGAAACCATTACGAGACCGATGAAGACCTTACAAATTTTCTTTAATCTTAAGTATATAATCATTACTCACCAGGAGAAGAAATTACAACTTGTAAAATTAATTTCATATTCACATTTTTCACAAAATTCCACTGCTCCTGCGCGCACACATGTTCATGTTTAAATCGCAAAATTAATATAATATTTGGATACGTGACCATAAAACCCCTATGTCCATAGCTAAAGGAAACCGATTTTTTAACCTCTACGGCTCATATGGTCCGATTCGAGTTCCAAATTGGCAGAAATCGTAAATATAAGTACCTGTATATTTGGAATTGTTAGTAAATTTAACTGTTTCAGGATAAGCATATGTCCCCGCTCATTAGTGGACGGTTTTTAGGCCCCAAGGCCTTCAATTTCGCCGAGCCGAATGGCATATTTAGATTCTTCATAAAATTCCACTGTTTCTGAGTACCCATCAAGGAAAGAAACCTTTTTTGGAACCTTACTTCATGTGTAAATGCCTCTAGGTCGAGAATCTTTGAATTCTTTGAATCTTTGATAATTTGCTTTGAGAAGAAATTTAATTTTTTTTGTTACTGTTATGTTCTAATAGGTAAAATTCCTAAATATAGATACATATTTGGATTTTTTAGAAGATTTCACCAATTTCGGACACCCATATGTCTCCAGGAGACGGTTTTTGGACGTCACAGGGCCAAATGACTTTTGTTACTTCTTACTTCTTTTTTCTTTTTACTTCTCTTATATCAATTTGATTTCGATAATTCAATAAAATGGCTTAAAGCAAAGAAAGTGGGTTTTTTCATACACCGCCAAAAACAAAAAAAAATTGTTATATCCAGTTAATATAAAAAATGAATTACTTAAGCTTGGTTGTTGTGCCAAGAAGTTAAATTAGATCAACGTTAAACCAGATACAATTAGGAAGTTGTTCTTTAAATCGTATATCTCACCAAAGGTTTCGCTACGTTTCTCGAACTAAGCGAGAAATATAACACCGTTCAACACGCTTTTGCACACATGAAGAAGACCTATATATTCGGAATCTACGTGGAAAAATAAACTACCCGTGTGTCCCAGTTTTTCTAGATCAATTCGTATTTTTGCGAAAAATGTGAATATATATTTGGTTAAAAACCACTTATATAGACATATTTTGTATTAACATACAAGTCCATATCCATAAATTTTTTGCAAATATACGAATTGATGCAGAAAAAGTGGGATACACGTGTATTTTATTTTTTCCTCCTCTTTCAGAATATACTAATTTTTTTCATGTGTGCAACCAAAAGCTTAAATTTGTCATACAGTGTAATAATATAAACTACGTGCGCGTTAAATGGAACTACCAAAGTAAAACTCCAAACAAAATCACGCAATTGCCAAATGTTTGGGCATGGTGGACAACATGCTACACTAACTTGCAAAGAAACAACGACCAAATGCGCCAAATGTGGCGGTGAGCACAAATCTTTCGACTCCAGTTGTCCAAGCAGAGCTTCTTATATCGATTCAAAAAATCGCTATTCCAATGCAGTAAATCGCCAAACAACTATGTGGATTACACCAGTTCAGAGCTCTCAGCTTCGAATGTCAAATAGCGGAAGTAATGTCTTCCGTTGAAATGGCGTTCTGCAGTCGGCGGAACGGCAAAAGGATTTGTTTTCTGTAGAAGAACTTATGAATATGACTACAGAACTAATTGGTCTGCTTAAAAACTGTAGGTCTAAAGTGGATCAATTCAATGCTATCACTTTATTAACATTTAAATTCTGATCATGAATGTAAATTCGTTAAGAATAATTACTTGGAATTTAAGAGGAATTCGTCAAAGTTAAGTGATTTTTTTATTTTTATTTAGAGCCCGAATTAAAAATTATATTTCTATGGGCCACGCAGATTTTATTTGTGATCGTAAAGATAGAAACAGTTCTCGAGGGGGCGGCATTGCAATAGTGATAAAAAGAAACATATGTCATGTAATTTTACCGGATATAACTACAGACTTAATCATTCAACTAACTTGAGTGTCATTGCGTGTGGTACTGCGGAACCCGATTCTATCAAAAAAGATCATTTTAAGACGGACCTTAGAAGATTTTCAAGGATTCCTGGCAATTACATTGTAGGTGGTGACCTCAGCTACAGAATTCAGTATTGGGGATGCGCAAGGGCTAACTGTTGGGGAAACATTCTTAACGATCTGATTGCCTCCAATGCTTTGGTATAGTATATCTACCAGAACCAACATTAATACCATCGAATAGGAACTCAGTTCAAGGGTGGGTTCAAGATTTTTTTTTTGTCAAATACTCCGAATAAGCTATCGGCGGCATTTACACTTGACAGCCTAAACTCAGATCACTGACCGATATTTACAACTTTTGATTCGCATCATTAAAACATGCAAATTTGAGATTTGACTTTAATAATGCAAACTGGAATATGTATGTTCAATTTGAATCTGCTGTGCCAAAAAAGTAAATTATAAACTTATATTCAAAACGTCTTCCGTAATCGATCTTGAACTTAATCACGCTCCGCAACATTTCAAGACAAAACTGGATTATAATGGGTGACCCAAGAAAAGATACTTTTTTCAATAGCCTGTCATGTTATTTTTGTTTAGTATTGTTTGGCATTTCATCATGGAAAGACCTAAGCCGGAACAACGTTTACAAATCGTTCAACTTTATTACGAAAATTCATGTTCTGTGAGGAATGAGTTTTGTGCACTCGTTCAACTTATGGTCAACATAATCGGCCTACTGAGAGTACTATTAGCAAAACAATCACCAATCTTGAGACCCTGCATTCATTATTGGAAAGTATTCGACCGAATAGACCACGTCGAGCACGCAGTGAAGAAAATGTAGCGGCCGTAGTTGAGAGAGTACACCAAGACCGTGGAGAGTCGATTCGGCGCCGTTCGCAGCAACTCGAACTCACGTATGGAACGACTTGGCGCATTTTACGTCGAGATCTTAAATTGAAAGCGTACAAAATACAGCTTGTGCAAGAACTGAAGCCGCCCGACGTTCCCAAGCGGCATCGCTTCGCTCTACGGGCTCTTGAAAAGTTCCAAGAAGATCTGACGTTTTCGAGCCAAATTTTGTTTAGCGATGAGGCCCATTTCTGTCTCAATGGCTATGTAAACAAGCAAAATTGCAGCATTTCTGACGAAGAGCAACCAGAAGAGGTTCAAGAGCTGCCACTCCGTCCAGAAAAAATAACGGTTTGATGTGGTTTGTGGGCGGTGGAACAATAGGTTCATATTCCTTCAAAAATGATGCCGGTGAGAACTTAACCGTCAAAATTCTGTAACTTTTGAACCGATCAAAATATTTAAGTTATTTTTTTAATGGAATGATATTTAGTTCAGCTTGACTCAGTTTTAATTACATTTAAATTGATAGAGGACTTTTAAAGGAATTCTAGGTCAAAGTTAAACTTGTCATTTTTTTTAACTTTTAGAGTGAAATATAAGTTTATTTTTTTATATATTAAAAAATTTAATATTTGGATTTTAATAATAATTATAAATATTTTTTGTAATAAAGGATTTTTTTTAATGTTACACTCAAATTTTTAGACTCAAAATAAATAGTAAAATCAACTGGAGATTTTGCTATTATTACAGAAAAATTAAAAATTTTTTGCTGTCAATATGGCTGCAATTTGGAATGTACGACCTTTTCATGAGCACGCACAAGTGGGTTTTTTGATTTTTGTAATAGTGGACATTTTTAGGGTTACCACCAAAAAAAAGTAAAAAAACCTAATATCTCGAAAACGAACTGATATATTTTTTTTTTGAATTTTGGCTCGATGAAAATTAGCAAGGTGGCTAACAAAATGGCGTATAAGCCATGTACACAAAATCTTAAATAAACAAAAATTTTTTTTTCAAGTTAATTTTTTATATACATATATTATGTTGTTTTTTTTGGTTTGTTTTTTGTTTGTGTCACATAGAGTTAAATAAAAAAGTAGTACAAATTTATAAAAACTAAAAAAAAACTATTTACATATTTTTTATTTATTCAAATTTTCAATTTCATTATCCAGATTTATTTCATCTAGCTCTCTTTGGTATGCTTCACTAAAAACTTTAAGTCAATAGTTTCCAAACAATCCTCTTCTGAGCTTTCTTCTTCACTTTCCTCTACACTTTCAATTCTTCTGGTATTTACTTTCAAGTCTTCTTCTTGCGCGGAAAAGATGCTAATTTTTCCGTGGGCCTTTTGCCACCTTAACGATAAATTTTTACAAAAAGTTTGTACCTTTTGCTTTAACGAAGGCAAATCTTGTTGTAAACATTATTACCATCAACTTTACTGGTAATAAAATTGTAAACAGCGTCCAATTTTTTCTTTTTATCCTTTTCACATATCCAAATATTAGAGAGTTCGCTATATTTCAAGCTGAGGATGTCTAAAAATGAAGATATACATCAAAAACCGAAACGAAAAATAAAAATAAATAAATTAAGAAATCTATTCTTAACACTTTTCATGAAGGAAAAACACGAGAGTTCACGGCAAACATTATTAAAAGCTTATGGCAATCCCGCGACTGCCGGTTCTATGTACCGGATTGACCCGAAACTCTTCGGCCAGGGGCAGTCACCTCAACAATATATGTTTTTTGTTCGTCCATTTTTTCGTCGTGGGAGCAGCACTTCCCGGAATGCCTGCTCCGAATACTACTGGTCCGAGCCGGGATCGAACAAAACCCCGGACCTTGGATCTGCTCGGTTTGTCAGAACCGAATACACCATCGTGCTACGTCTGTAAGGTGTAATCGTTGCATGGAGTGGGTGCACTTCAGGAGCTGTTCAGGTCTGAACCACATCAGGGAGTATAGCGAAGCAGACTTTGTTGCCTCATGCTGTATCAACGAAGTTAGCAGTGGGTCTCTGGATTTGGTGTTATCATCGTCGTCTGCATTTTCGTCGTCGTCGTCATCATCATCATCTAACTACGAGACTCCCCCGCAGTCGCCCTCGCAACAGCATCAACACATACAGCATCTTACACCACAGATTGCTGTTGCCACTCCTGACAGTGCATCAATCTTGCAATTTAATTGTAATGGCCTACGCAACAAAATCAGTGAGGTCATAGAATTTATGAATCGGAGAAACATCATGGTCGCCGCGATCCAAGAAACTAAGCTGAATGCCACCTGCAGCCTGCACAGTTGTGACGGATACAACGTGCTACGTAAGGATCGCACCAGAAGTGGAGGTGGGGGACTTGCTTTCCTGTTACACCATTCTGTGCAGTACAGACCTATTTCGCCTGTGCTTGACTCTAGAGACCCATACATGGAATGTATGGGGGTAGCAGTCAAGTCTGGAACTGCCGAAATAGAGCTGTACAACGTATACATCCCGCCGGTTGGTAGCTGTGCCCCGCGTTATCTGCCAGACATTAGCAATTTGCTACAAGGCAATAACCGCTTGGTCCTAGGAGACTTTAATGCTCACCACGAACTGTGGCATTCTCTCCTAGACAACGACCAGAGGGGCATAGCTTTGGCAGAGCAAATTGATAGCTCTACGTTCTGCACAGTGAATGAGGACGCCCCCACGCGGATTATGGGCGATTGCCATAGCTCGCCAGACATCACTTTGGCATCGCCTGGCCTGATCAACGACGTCACCTGGCAACCCGTCATCTCACTAGGATCGGACCACCTTCCCATAATTCTCTCCATTAATAGACCACCCGATTTCATAACCTCTGAACGCCGTACGTTTCTCAATCAAAAAAAGGCTGATTGGGAGGCCTTCAGAGAAGCCACCAACCGCAGCTTTAATAATCTAGCTATTCCGTCGGACGTTCGGGTAGCCGAGAAAAAGTTCCGGGCCATCATCAACGCAGCAGCCGCTCGCCATATCCCTGCTGGTCGAATACCCGAAGTACGACCAAACTTCCCAGCAGAGGCAGCGGGACTCGCAGACGAGCGTGATGACATTCGTCGCTCCAACCCTACTGACCCTAGAATTAGGGATCTCAACTCCGAGATCAGTAGGTTGGTCAACGAATATAAGCGGAACAAATGGCTAGACCACTTAAAGCAGTGCAACTTGAGTTCCGGAATTGGTAAGTTGTGGACAACGGTCAAATCACTCTCTAACCCTGTAAGGAAGGATGATCGGACAGCTGTCACGTTCGGTGATAGAACAGTGACAGATCCGAAGCGGTGCGCGTGTTATTTTAACCGGCTTTTTATTGAGCACCCAGAGAGTGATAAGGCGAAAAGGAGAGTATTGCGTCGTATCCGCGCTCTCCGAGTCGAAGAGGCACCACCACAATTTACCGTTGGCGAAGTTGTCCATGTCATCCGCAGCGCAAAGTCATCAAAGGCGCTGGGTCCGGACGGAATCTCAATGCTGATGTTAAAGCACTTGGATACCCCGGGAGTAGAGTACATGACCAAAGTGCTCAATCTGTCGCTAGCCACTCACGAAGTTCCCGATGCCTGGAAAATGGGCAGAGTGGTCCCGCTACTGAAGCCAGGCAAAGACGCAAGTAAGGGAGATTCGTACAGGCCGATCTCCTTGCTTGCTCCAGTAGCAAAGACGCTTGAAGCACTGCTCCTCCCCAGCCTGATCGAACACTTTCTTAGTGCTGATCATCAGCATGGATTCCGCAAGCAGCACAGCACAACAACTGCTTTACACGCCATCACCACACGTATAAGTCGCGGCCTTAACCAGAACAAGCCTAACGACAGGACGGTCCTCGTGGCTCTTGACCTCACAAAAGCCTTCGACACGGTCAATCATGCCACTCTGTTCGAGGACATTGAAGAAACGTCCCTTCCGCCCAGTTTGAAACGTTGGGTCGTAAACTATATGTGTGGGCGCCAGTCATATGTAGAATTTAGAGACAGAAAGTCGAAGCCCCGTAGAGTTAAACAAGGAGTTCCCCAGGGTGGAGTTTTATCCCCGGCTCTGTTTAACCTCTACCTCTCTAAAATTCCTGCACCACCAGACGGCGTTGAAATTGTGTCGTACGCTGACGATTGCACAATTCTGGCGTCAGGACCTAAAGTGGATGACATTTGCGAGAAAATCAACTATTACCTCACTGACTTAGCACGTTTCTTCACTGCGAGGAATATGAAAATATCCGCCTCCAAATCATCAGCCACACTGTTTACTGCTTGGACCGCAGAGGTGCGGTTGTCACTCAATGTGAAAGTCGATGACGTCAACATCCCGACCACCAACTACCCCAAAATCCTTGGGGTCACATTGGACAGCCTTTTTAGATCCTCTGCACATGCTACAGCTATCTGCGATAAACTCAAAAGTAGGAACAAGGTCCTCAAGTCACTTGCCGGCAGTACTTGGGGAGCCGACAAAGAAACCTTGTTGACCTCTTACAAAGCGATAGGTCGGTCTGTAGCAAACTACGCAGCACCTGTATGGTCGGCGAACGTGAGTACGACGCAGTGGAAGAAAATTCAGACATGCCAGAATGCCGCCCTTAGAACATCAACAGGGTGTCTTCTTATGTCCTCTGAGGACCATCTACATGAGGAGACGAAGGTCCTTACCGTGCGCAGACACAATTTCCTGTTGTCTAAGCAATACCTGCTAGGGTGTTTTCGCAGCAGTCATCCTAACCACCATCTCTTGAACAGGATGCCTCCACCCAGGCAGATCAGGAACGATCTTCATGATCTAGAGAGAGAGGTCCAGCGGTATAAGAGAGAACCTTTAGATCATCGAAACTATCAGGCAGGTTTGAACAACATTCACGCCGATGATGTCGCAGCAGCAGTATCCAGCTACCGTGTGAATGCAGTGCTAGGGGAACATCCCCCGGAGATTTCACCTGAGGAGAAGGTACTACCTCGGCAGACGCGCGTGGTTCTGGCGCAGCTGAGATCCGGATGGTGCAGCCGCCTCAATTCTTACTGGGCACGAATTGATGCTAACGTTCCGGACATCTGTCCCGCCTGCCATCAGGGACCACATGATGTACTGCACCTCTTCAATTGTCCGGCCAAGCCCACTCAGCTGACCCCCAGGTCTCTGTGGACGCATCCAGTTCAAATGGCGCGTTTCCTTCACCTGGATATCGAAGCAGATCCCCCATAGACGAACAAGACCTCAAAATAAATATATTGTTGTTACAACAACAACAAAAGCTTATGGGACGTTTAAAAAACGCATTTATTTGAGGTTAAGTTAGAATTACACGTTTTGTAAAAAAGAAAAAAAATTCCAATAAACAATATTTTTTGTTTTAATTACTTACTATTCCCTCTCTTCTCCATATTAAATATTTTGTTTAATCTCTGATAAAACGTTTCAATTTAATAGCCTTTTCACATTTACTGTGTTTCAGCTGAAACGCCGGCGTTTCGCTCTCTTGAAATCGTTTGAAACCATGGTGTTCACATTATGCTTTTTTAAACTACTGTGGTTTCATGTGACATTTCTCATTTCTCTTTTGTGTTTTCTGCACTGAGTGTAAACAAAACAAACAAACAAAGATAAAATAATATTAAAAAATGAATTTAATTTGTACAATATTAGAGTTTATATCATTGTATGACTGCGCTGTAATTATTAAAAAAGAAAAATTTTAATTTATAGTCATAGATCCCATTGCAATAAGTACTTATCACCACAAAGCAAACTAGAAATGTAAACAAACATGTTTTTTCCCTCATTTTTCTGACATTTGCTTTGAACCAGCTATTGGAGTACAACACTGGGCTCTCTCTCTCATTTTTACTGTGGTTTCAAACAAACTACAGCAAAAAGAGCATAATGCCTGCGTTTTGTTTTGTATGGAAATTTAAGTGTGTTTCGCGGAATTCATCGAAAGAGACTGAAACGCCGGCGTTTCAGCTGAAACGCAGTAAATGTGAAAAGGCTATAAATCTAAATTACACTTTTTACTGCACTTTAGAACTATGCTTGCAAATAACAAATTCACGACGCACCAACTCCCACAAACAAATACGCACTGAAATCAAAATGACTCTTGACAAAAGCACAACAGATTCCGAGTTAAGTGTGAACTTTGAGATAACGGAACTTTATTTGTTTACGTGTTATGATTGTGCAAAAACATGTCTATCAGCGTTGACATATGCCAACCACAGGGCTATCCGGGTTAATGCAAAAAAAAACTACTTCAAGCTGACGCTGCAGCGTCAGCGAAAATGATATATATCAAAAAACGAAAAAATTCGAAACGAAAAATAAAAATAAATAAATTCAGAACTCTATTCTGAACACTCTTTACTAGAGAAAATCACGGCAGTTCACGGCCAACATTATTAAAAGCTTATGCAAAGTTTGAAAAAGGCATCTATTTGAGGTTAAGTTAGATTACGAGATTTTTCTAACAAAATAATTAACGTCCACCAAAATTTTTTTTTTTTAATTACTTACTATTCCCTCTCTTCTCCATATTACACACAACTTCCTTCTCTTGTTAAATAAATGATAAAAACCGTTTAAATTTATATAAAAATTACACTTTTTATAGTTCATTGAGCACTTTTCTTGAAAATGCCTAACTTTGAATGCCCATAAATCAGCTGATATTAGGTTTTTACAAAAACAAAATATGCAGTTTTTTGCTTTGATGTATTCTTAATCAAACGTCATTAACAAAAACATTATTATTTTTTATTCAAAAAATTATGTTTGGCCAAGATTCCTGAACAAAATACCTATTGTGCAAAGGTAGGTTCTGTTTATTATTATTTTTACTAATACTATGTTTTTCGTACTTAAATAACAGTGAAAGGCAATTATAATTATTATTCCTTTGACTCAAATATTGATTGCAAATATTCCATATTTTGTTTTGTGCTATTTCTGTTCTTTAGTAGTTTTTTAGCTTCTTCATCTAAATCCCGATGTTTCACTTTCCATTGATTGCGAATACTGGAGATGAACGGATCTGACGTTGTGAATAATATATTAAATAAATCTTCATTTGTGGAATTTCGTAAAATTTTTCTAGTATTGTGCTCTCTATAAAATCTGTAATCCTTGTTCCTTTTTTCCTGAGCCTCCTTTGATAGTCCTCCAAGTGGCACCAAATGATATTTAATGACATCTTCTCCATGGTAAAGGATTTTGTGAACTGTTGCAGACATATTTCACCATGGGTAGTTGGTTGTATATATTTTTTGCAGTTTCCTTTGCACAATCTCCCAATTTTCTAGAGTCAATTTCGTCATTGCACGCAAGTACTCCTAGGATTAATTTAAATCTGAAAATAAGGCTTAAGTCCACTCCTGTTATTTCAGATGCTATTTCTGGATCTGAAAAGAAGTTTCTTGCGGTATTGCCATCATTTGTATTGACTGACCCTTGAACATATTCATCTTCAACATGTTTCTTTTTGAACTTCTTAAATCTTTCTTGGTTTCGTCGTTTCTTTTTGATCCTGAAGACCCGAAATTTAAATCATAACTGATTTTAGTATGTATGCCATAAGTCGTATTCTTGCATGTAGTGGTGATAATCCAAATTCATATGCATCGGTATTATATAATGATTTTGTCGGGAATTGATTTAATTGGGTTGATGTTGCTTGGCATATAATGTATCTCTAAGCCTGACCTCTTTTTCCATCTATAATTGTCAGCACAAATTGGTAGCTTACTTCAATTTGCTGCTCATCTAACTATAACTGTAATGGCTGTAGTGTTGCAATTTGGGCCTTGATATCACTAACTTCTTTCTTAATGGCATCATGAGTTTCTTTTTTGAATTCAAATTTGATTGGCCTGCAGTATTTCGTAGAAGATGGTGTTTAATTTTTTCCAAATATCAATTGTTTGCGTTCTACTAGTCGAAGGCTATGAATCTTCCAGTCTTTTTCAATCGCAATGGTACAAATGATACCATGAACATGTCTGAGTCCGAAATATTTCCACATACAACTTGTTTGTATTGTTTTTGTCCCGAAGAACCATCACATCCCCGTTTACAAAAAAAAAATTAACTTTGTGTTTTCATATTTCTTTAACTCATTTCCTGTTATTGATTGTAGCAAGCGTTCGGCTGTGTGATCAAGTAGAGATTGTAGTTGTACCTCTGCCGAAATTGGTGTGAGTGTAATAGTGTCCTTTGATGGCAAACAATCTATTTAGCAGCGGTTATGTGATGATATGTTGGTTACAAATTTGAGCCATTTTCCATCGCACGCAATCTGAACTGAATATATTGCTGTTTTGTTAATTTTAAATCCAGAAATAATGCTAATGCCTCCTCATTTGTGAACTGTTTTGCATCGCTCGGAGTTGGTATACTTTTAAGAATCCGTTTTGTTCTCGTTGAACTAGCTTTAACAACTTTTTCAATGATATCCACTTTTGTGATCGTAATTGATGTAGGAAAGATTCTTTTATATTTGTACAACCAATTTCATCGTTAACATCTTAAAGTTTCCGCCTCTTAGATCTATCACTGCAGTTGTCCAATGATTTGTTTGGTCTTCCAGCCTTATCTTGCTTTGCTGTTTCTGCAGCGACAGTAAGTTGGTCTTCTAACCAGTTTGCACTTTTTATATACAACTTTTGTTTACTGTAGCTAACTTCTTTGTACCGTTTTTGAGTGCTTTGACGAAATTAGATATTTGTTCTTGTATTTCGGTGCTACACGAAATAAATTTTAATTTTATTTTAACGTAACTAAGAACATCTTCCTGGTTTTTGTTTCTAAAATACTCTTCGACCAGTTTATTATAACTATCTATAATTTTCTGAATATTTTTATTTGCGTCTGTTATGTTTTATCACTTGCGAATATACGTCCGTACACTTAAAGGATTAACTTATTGCTGAGTAAACACTTATCTAATCCGTAATTGTATAGATTTTTAGATACATGATATTCACACATTGATATTTAATTTCATAGCAGGTAGTACTTAAATTGAACAAAACTGCACTTGTTGCCAAGACCTTAATATCAGGTAAAACTAATTAGTATCTCGCCAATATGGGGTTGTTTTTATCTTTAGTGGTTCAATGTTGCGATTATTGACACACTTATAAAATTGTTTATGAATTTGGTTGACCCTAAAATTTGATAACAGGTAAATTTAGAAAGAGATCAAATGTCGACTGTAGAACCTATTGTGATAATTTTGTAACTTATTTTTTTGCTGACCAAAACAAAATCATAAAACCCTATCGCAGGTATTATATTTAATTATTTCATTATAAGCGATAAAATACCTAAAGCAAATATTTAATACACCATTGCACACGAGTACTTATAGGGCTCTTTAAATTATCGTAATTTGAATTTTTTTGAGTAATTTTATTAAAATGAAAAAAGTGTTCTACCCGCGGGTCGTCGCGGGTACAAAAGTATATATAGGGTTAAAGAAGACACTTTCTCGTGGTGGTACACGTTTCTTGTTCCCTTTTGTTCGCTAGAAGTTATATTCCACTAAAGTTTAAATTTGAGAAAAATAAAGTAGTTTCATAAATATTTCATAACGCCCCTCATATTAAACGCTAGAGCTGTGACCACTTAGAACAACTAAAGACTATAATCCTACCAACATTATAAAAAAGACCGCAGGCCATTATCGATGATAGCTTGCGAGTAGTAACCATTTATTTTTGATAAAAAAAAACACCTTTTTCTGAAATTAAAGAAACAGTTGAGTTTGGCAGCATGCCACGCCCACAATTAGCAATAGTTTAACCTAATTTTTTGGCTACCTTAATCTGGATATATAAGCTACAAAAAGACTTAAAAATTTTAAAAAATCAGTGACAAAAAAATCACTCTTTTGGCCAACGAAATCAAAATTTCAGCCACAGTGCGGCGCCACTTCCTACACATTGCACCAATCAATGGATTTATGGAGAGAACACTTTGGTGAGCAGATAATTTCACGTTTTAGGCCGGTCGATTGGCCATCAAGATCGTGTGATACCACACCGTTAGACTTTTTCCTGTGGGGATACGTAAAGTCTAAAGTTTATGCGGACAAACCCGCTTCGATTCAGGACTTGGAGCAAAACATCACGCGAGTCATTCGCCAGTTACCAGTCGAAATGCTCGAACGAGTCATCGAAAATTGGACTCAACGGATAGACCATCTGAGACGTAGCCGCGGCCAACATTTGATAGTCATTATCTTAAAAAAAAAATGCCAAAGAATGTTCTTTCAAATGATAATAAACATTCCCAATTTGAATTTTCTGTGTTTTTTTCTTTAAAAAAAAGTAGGGAAGCTCGAAATTGATCACGCGTTATATAGGCTAAACCACTTTCGAGTCGAAATGAACTTCTTAATAAAACAATCGAAACTAAAATCTCCGAATTCAGAAATTTAAACTGGAATAAAACGCTTAGAGCCATTGACAATTCAGCACCAAGGCTTTGGAAAATATCTAAGATTTGAGAAAAAGAACTAGATGTATTCCTTGTCTAAAAAAAGAAAGTAACACTTATAATATAACTAAAAGCAAATATTCAAGATCAAAAATTTCGTTCAAATCATAGCATCTTTTCTAGTTTAAGTGATCAGTGATCGATATGATCATAAATCATATCGCCCAATAAGTTTTTTGAACTCCATGAGTAAAATATTTGAAAGAGTTACAAAGGAGAAGATGGTACATTTTGTTGAAGAAAATAACATTTTTCCACAACAATTTGGATTTAGGGCTGAACATCTCAGCCTTTGGTAAGAATATTGTAAAAACAATTTCATTAACGTAGATTCATGGCTATGGTATTACTAGATGGCTGCATTTGATACAGTGTGGCATGATGCGGTTATTCATAAGTTGATACATGATAAGTTGATAATTTACACATGACTTTCCGGTATGCTTCACTAAAAACTAAATAGTCAATAGTTTCCAAACAATCCTCTTCTGAGCTTTCTTCTTCACTTTCCTCTACACTTTCAATTCTTCTGGTATTTACTTTCAAGTCTTCTTCTTGTGTGGAAAAGATGCTAATTTTTCCGTGGGCCTTTTGCCACCTTAACGATAAATTTTTACAAAAAGTTTGTACCTTTTGCTTTAACGAAGGCAAATCTTGTTGTGAAACATTATTACAATCAACTTTACTGGTAATAAAATTGTAAACAGCGTCCAATTTTTTCTTTTTATCCTTTTCACATATCCAAATATTAGAGAGTTCGCTATATTTCAAGCTGAGGATGTCTAAAAATGAAGATATACATCAAAAACCGAAAAAACCGAAACGAAAAATAAAAATAAATAAATTAAGAAATCTATTCTTAACACTTTTCATGAAGGAAAAACACGAGAGTTCACGGCAAACATTATTAAAAGCTTATGGGACGTTTAAAAAACGCATTTATTTGAGGTTAAGTTAGAATTACACGTTTTGTAAAAAAGAAAAAAAAATCCAAAAAACAATATTTTTTGTT
Source organism: Hydrotaea diabolus (assembly GCA_963513945.1). NCBI lineage: Eukaryota > Metazoa > Arthropoda > Insecta > Diptera > Muscidae > Hydrotaea > Hydrotaea diabolus. Next base: position 111,314,237 of record OY740716.1, on the reverse strand, counting down.
TTAATTACTTACTATTCCCTCTCTTCTCCATATTAAATATTTTGTTTAATCTCTGATAAAACGTTTCAATTTAATAGCCTTTTCACATTTACTGTGTTTCAGCTGAAACGCCGGCGTTTCGCTCTCTTGAAATCGTTTGAAACCATGGTGTTCACATTATGCTTTTTTAAACTACTGTGGTTTCATGTGACATTTCTCATTTCTCTTTTGTGTTTTCTGCACTGAGTGTAAACAAAACAAACAAACAAAGATAAAATAATATTAAAAATGAATTTAATTTGTACAATATTAGAGTTTATATCATTGTATGACTGCGCTGTAATTATTAAAAAAGAAAAATTTTAATTTATAGTCATAGATCCCATTGCAATAAGTACTTATCACCACAAAGCAAACTAGAAATGTAAACAAACATGTTTTTTTCCCTCATTTTTCTGACATTTGCTTTGAACCAGCAATGGAAATTTTTTCATTTTACTGCTTTTTTTAACTACTATTGGAGTACAACACTGGGCTCTCTCTCTCATTTTTACTGTGGTTTCAAACAAACTACAGCAAAAAGAGCATAATGCCTGCGTTTTGTTTTGTATGGAAATTTAAGTGTGTTTCGCGGAATTCATCGAAAGAGACTGAAACGCCGGCGTTTCAGCTGAAACGCAGTAAATGTGAAAAGGCTATAAATCTAAATTACACTTTTTACTGCACTTTAGAACTATGCTTGCAAATAACAAATTCACGACGCACCAACTCCCACAAACAAATACGCACTGAAATCAAAATGACTCTTGACAGAAGCACAACAGATTCCGAGTTAAGTGTGAACTTTGAGATAACGGACTTTTATTTGTTTACGTGTTATGATTGTGCAAAAACATGTCTATCAGCGTTGACATATGCCAACCACAGGGCTATTCGGGTTAATGCAAAAAAAAAACTACTCAAGCTGACGCTGCAGCGTCAGCGAAAATGATATATATCAAAAAACGAAAAAATTCGAAACGAAAAATAAAAATAAATAAATTCAGAACTCTATTCTGAACACTCTTTACTAGAGAAAATCACGGCAGTTCACGGCCAACATTATTAAAAGCTTATGCAAAGTTTGAAAAAGGCATCTATTTGAGGTTAAGTTAGATTACGAGATTTTTCTAACAAAATAATTAACGTCCACCAAAATTTTTTTTTTTTAATAACTTACTATTCCCTCTCTTCTCCATATTACACACAACTTCCTTCTCTTGTTAAATAAATGATAAAAACCGTTTAAATTTATATAAAAATTACACTTTTTATAGTTCATTGAGCACTTTTCTTGAAAATGCCTAACTTTGAATGCCCATAAATCAGCTGATATTAGGTTTTTACAAAAACAAAATATGCAGTTTTTTGCTTTGATGTATTCTTAATCAAACGTCATTAACAAAAACATTATTATTTTTTATTCAAAAAATTATGTTTGGCCAAGATTCCTGAACAAAATACCTATTGTGCAAAGGTAGGTTCTGTTTATTATTATTTTTACTAATACTATGTTTTTCGTACTTAAATAACAGTGAAAGGCAATTATAATTATTATTCCTTTGACTCAAATATTGATTGCAAATATTCCATATTTTGTTTTGTGCTATTTCTGTTCTTTAGTAGTTTTTTAGCTTCTTCATCTAAATCCCGATGTTTCACTTTCCATTGATTGCGAATACTGGAGATGAACGGATCTGACGTTGTGAATAATATATTAAATAAATCTTCATTTGTGGAATTTCGTAAAATTTTTCTAGTATTGTGCTCTCTATAAAATCTGTAATCCTTGTTCCTTTTTTCCTGAGCCTCCTTTGATAGTCCTCCAAGTGGCACCAAATGATATTTAATGACATCTTCTCCATGGTAAAGGATTTTGTGAACTGTTGCAGACATATTTCACCATGGGTAGTTGGTTGTATATATTTTTTTGCAGTTTCCTTTGCACAATCTCCCAATTTTCTAGAGTCAATTTCGTCATTGCACGCAAGTACTCCTAGGATTAATTTAAATCTGAAAATAAGGCTTAAGTCCACTCCTGTTATTTCAGATGCTATTTCTGGATCTGAAAAGAATTTTCATGCGGTATTGCCATCATTTGTATTGACTGACCCTTGAACATATTCATCTTGAACATGCTTCTTTTTTGAACTTCTTAAATCTTTCTTGGTTTCGTTGTTTCTTTTTGATCCTGAAGACCCGAAATTTAAATCATAACTGATTTTAGTATGTATGCCATAAATCGTATTCTTTCATGTAGTGGTGATAATCCAAATTCATATGCATCGGTATTATATAATGATTTTGTCGGGAATTGATTTAATTGGGTTGATGTTGCTTGGCATATAATGTATCTCTAAGCCTGACCTCTTTTTCCATCTATAATTGTCAGCACAAATTGGTAGCTTACTTCAATTTGCTGCTCATCTAACTATAACTGTAATGGCTGTAGTGTTGCAATTTGGGCCTTGATATCACTAACTTCTTTCTTAATGGCATCATGAGTTTCTTTTTTGACTTCAAATTTGATTGGCCTACAGTATTTCGTAGAAGATGGTGTTTAATTTTTCCAAATATCAATTGTTTGCGTTCTACTAGTCGAAGGCTATGAATCTTCCAGTCTTTTTCAATCGCAATGGTACAAATGATACCATGAACATGTCTGAGTCCGAAATATTTCCACATACAACTTGTTTGTATTGTTTTTGTCCCGAAGAACCATCACATCCCCGTTTACAAAAAAAAAATTAACTTTGTGTTTCCATATTTCTTTAACTCATTTCCTGTTATTGATTGTAGCAAGCGTTCGGCTGTGTGATCAAGTAGAGATTGTAGTTGTACCTCTGCCGAAATTGGTGTGAGTGTAATAGTGTCCTTTGATGGCAAACAATCTATTTAGCAGCGGTTATGTGATGATATGTTGGTTACAAATTTGAGCCATTTTCCATCGCACGCAATCTGAACTGAATATATTGCTGTTTTGTTAATTTTAAACCCAGAAATAATGCTAATGCCTCCTCATTTGTGAACTGTTTTGCTTCGCTCGGAGTTGGTATACTTTTAATAATCCGTTTTGTTCTCGTTGGACTAGCTTTAACAACTTTTTCAATGATATCCACTTTTGTGATCGTAATTGATGTAGGAAAGATTCTTTTATATTTGTACAACCAATTTCATCGTTAACATCTTGAAGTTTCCGCCTCTTAGATCTATCGCTGCAGTTGTCCAATGATTTGTGTGGTCTTCCAGCCTTATCTTGCTTTGCTGTTTCTGCAGCGACAGTAAGTTGGTCTTCTAACCAGTTTGCACTTTTTATATACAACTTTTGTTTACTGTAGCTAACTTCTTTGTACCGTTTTTGAGTGCTTTGACGAAATTAGATATTTGTTCTTGTATTTCGGTGCTACACGAAATAAAGTTTAATTTTATTTTAACGTAACTAAGAACATCTTCCTGGTTTTTGTTTCTAAAATACTCTTCGACCAGTTTATTATAACTATCTATAATTTTCTGAATATTTTTATTTGCGTCTGTTATGTTCTATCACTTGCGAATATACGTCCGTACACTTAAAGGATTAACTTATTGCTGAGTAAACACTTATCTAATCCGTAATTGTATAGATTTTTAGATACATGATATTCACACATTGATCTTTAATTTCATAGCAGGTAGTACTTAAATTGAACAAAACTGCACTTGTTGCCAAGACCTTAATATCAGGTAAAACTAATTAGTATCTCGCCAATATGGGGTTGTTTTTATCTTTAGTGGTTCAATGTTGCGATTATTGACACACTTATAAAATTGTTTATGAATTTGGTTGACCCTAAAATTTGATAACAGGTAAATTTAGAAAGAGATCAAATGTCGACTGTAGAACCTATTGTGATAATTTTGTAACTTATTTTTTTGCTGACCAAAACAAAATCATAAAACCCTATCGCAGGTATTATATTTAATTATTTCATTATTAGCGATAAAATACCTAAAGTACATATTTAATACACCATTGCACACGAGTACTTATAGGGCTCTTTAAATTATCGTAATTTGAATTTTTTTGAGTAATTTTATTAAAATGAAAAAAGTGTTCTACCCGCGGGTCGTCGCGGGTACAAAAGTATATATAGGGTTAAAGAAGACAATATTTCATAACGCCCCTCATATTAAACGCTAGAGCTGTGACCACTTAGAACAACTAAAGACTATAATCCTACCAACATTATAAAAAAGACCGCAGGCCATTATCGATGATAGCTTGCGAGTAGTAACCATTTATTTTTGATAAAAAAAACACCTTTTTCTGAAATTAAAGAAACGGTTGAGTTTGGCAGCATGCCACGCCCACAATTAGCAATAGTTTAACCTAATTTTTTGGCTACCTTAATCTGGATATATAAGCTACAAAAAGACGTAAAAATTTTAAAAAATCAGTGACAAAAAAATTACTCTTTTGGCCAACGAAATCAAAATTTCAGCCACAGTGCGGCGCCACTTCCTACACATTGCACCAATCAATGGATTTATGGAGAGAACACTTTGGTGAGCAGATAATTTCACGTTTTAGGCCGGTCGATTGGCCATCAAGATCGTGTGATACCACACCGTTAGACTTTTTCCTGTGGGGATACGTAAAGTCTAAAGCTTATGCGGACAAACCCGCTTCGATTCAGGACTTGGAGCAAAACATCACGCGAGTTATTCGCCAGTTACTAGTCGAAATGCTCGAACGAGTCATCGAAAATTGGACTCAACGGATGGACCATCTGAGACGTAGCCGCGGCCAACATTTGATAGTCATAATCTTAAAAAAAATGCCAAAGAATGTTCTTTCAAATGATAATAAACATTCCCAATTTGAATTTTCTGTGTTTTTTTCTTTAAAAAAAAGTAGGGAATCTCGAAATTGATCACGCGTTATACAGGCTAAACCACTTTCGAGTCGAAATGAACTTCTTAATAAAACAATCGAAACTAAAATCTCCGAATTCAGAAATTTAAACTGGAATAAAACGCTTAGAGCCATTGACAATTCAGCACCAAGGCTTTGGAAAATATCTAAGATTTGAGAAAAAGAACTAGATGTATTCCTTGTCTAAAAAAAGAAAGTAACACTTATAATATAACTAAAAGCAAATATTCAAGATCAAAAATTTCGTTCAAATCATAGCATCTTTTCTAGTTTAAGTGATCAGTGATCGATATGATCATAAATCATATCGCCCAATAAGTTTTTTGAACTCCATGAGTAAAATATTTGAAAGAGTTACAAAGGAGAAGATGGTACATTTTGTTAAAGAAAATAACATTTTTCCACAACAATTTGGATTTAGGGCTGAACATCTCAGCCTTTGGTAAGAATATTGTAAAAACAATTTCATTAACGTAGATCCATGGCTATGGTATTACTAGATGGCTGCATTTGATACAGTGTGGCATGATGCGGTTATTCATAAGTTGATACATGATAAGTTGATAATTTACACATGACTTTCCGGCGCTTTTAGGTTGTGATTCGTCAATATTCGCAGATGATACTGCAATTTTGAGTTCAGAGTCCCAATCAGCTGATACATTGGGAAAACTACAAAACCCAGTAAATGAGGTAACAGAATACTTCAACAAATGGAAAATTGTGGTAAATGCTAACAAAAAGAGTTCAATATTATCTACAAGGAAAAGAAAAAGTATTTTTCTACCGCAGTCCAAAATTATGATCGCCAACGTTGAGATAAACTGGGAGTCACATGTTAAGTACTTAGGTGTTATTTTAGATAGAAAAATGATTTTTAATGATTCTATTATATCCGTTCTAGTATATCCGTTTATTAACAGAAAATCAGAACTTTCCATAGTTAACAAATTATAAATATTTAAAATTATTTTTCATTCTACGGGACTCTGGTATGATGCTCTGATTGTCATATTAAAAATCTGCAGATTTTCTTACTCTCAGTTCCATCATATAAATGCTCTATCTACGTAGATTTTTTTTCTCCTTTAACTCTTAATATCTAATATCTTATCTGAATAAATTTGTATATGGTTTTTTTGAAAAATTATCCTTGAATTTATTAATGTCATACGAGGGCTGCTATATATGTTTCTGGCCTAATAATGAACATGCGAATATTTATCATCAAAAATAGTTTTATTGTTTTTCAAAGTATTCTTCAGCATGATTTATACACTTTTGCATGAGCTCAAACCAATTGTCGAAGCACTTTTCCACTCCGACTGAGACACCTCCAAAACGTGGTTCTTAAACGCTTTAACAGCTGCTTCTGGCGACGAAAATAGCTGACCACGCATTTTTTTCTTGATGTGCGGGAATATAAAGGAATAATTGGGTGAAAAGTCAGGGCTATACGGCGGATTCCCCATCAATTCGACGTTTTGGACGATCAAAAAGGCGCTGGTTTGAGCCGAAACAGGCGACCATTTGCTTCGAAGTGCTTCTTCCACGAACAACTATCGTTGCTTTTGGCTCGTCTTCGAAGAACCACACGGTCGATTGCTGTTTTGTTTCGGGCTCATACGCAAACCGTTTTTACGACCAGGTCTTCCTGCAATATCGAATGTATGCTGGTGGAAGAAATGCCCAAAGATGCTTCTATCTCACGGCATTTCACATGACGATCTTGCATTATCCGTTTACGCACGGCATCAATTTTCTCTGCCACAACGGCCGTTTTTGGACCACGTCTTTGAGCGAGCGTCGGCCACGATTGAATTCATTAAACCAGTTTTTCACAGTCTGATGGCACGTACCGACGTGGCTACAGCAACATCCTGATGAATGGCCAAAATCTTTACATATACAAGAGAATCCCCCCGAAATGAAGAAAATTGAAGTGTTTTGTACTTTCGAAGAGTATGCGGACATTCTTGAAAGATTTTCTAGATGGGACAAAGCCATTCGAATTATGGCTTATGTTTTCCGTTTCTTCTCTCGAATTTCTAAAAAATCTATCTACTTAAGCTCACAGTCAATAACACACTCTGAAGTCCTTCATGCAAAGAATCGTTTAATAACTCTAACCCAGCAGAGACATTATTACAGAGAAAAACTGTAAGAAGAAAAAGCTCACTTTTTCCACATAACCCCTTTCTGGGTGGCAATAATATTATTTGAGCCAACGGACGACTCACTTACTCTGATCTCTCTTACAATGAACGTCATCCCATCATCCTTCCAGTTAAATCGAAATACTTCGAATTATTCATCTCATTCACGCATAACCTATTGATGCACGCGGAGCATAACCTAATGCTGAGATCTATCAGAAATGAATACTATGAATGCAGGTTGAGATCTGCCATCAAAAAGTGCATCCGAGGCTGTAAAACTTGTGTTATCTACAAGCAAAAAGTACACTCACAAATGATGACGGCCTTGCCATCCGATCGAAATAATTTTACACTACCTTTTACAATTACAGGAATAGATTTTGCTTGTTCTTTTCCCATAAAGGCTTCCGCTTTGCGACAGGCTACCTACCACAAAGGATATTTCTGTCTGTTTGTATGCTTTTGCACGAAAGCAATTCATCTTGAACTATGTTCGGACTTGTCCTCTGCTTCATTCTTAGCAGCATTCATCAGGTTTGTTGGTCGACGCGGTCTACCAAAAAAGGTCATGTCAGACAATGGAACCAAATTCGTAGGTGCGGAACGAGCACTAAAGAGGGATTTCGAGGAATTCATCAAAACAGCATCAAAGGAAGCGGCAGAAAAATATACTTCCCATGGTTTTGAATGGTCATTTATTACTCCAAATGCCCCTCACATGGGAGGAATTTGGGAAGCAGGGTTAAAATCCTTTAAAATGCACTTCCGGAAAGTCGCTCAGAGCCACAAATATACATTCGAAGAGTTCACAACCCTTCTTACTCGAATTGAAGCTATTCTGAACTCTCGTCCGTTATCACCTATGACAGATGACCAACACGAGTTACTTGCATTGACATCAGGAGATTTTTTGAGAGGCGCGCCTTTGATGAATTTTCCAGAGTCTGAACCAGATTCTATATTACCATATGACCGTTGGGATAAACTAAAGGCAATCCAACATCAATTCGCCAGGCGCTGGAAAGACGAATACTTGAAGGAGCTACAAAAGAGATACAAATGGCAGCAACCAAGAGACGACATAAAATCAGGCAAGTTGGTCGTCGTAAAAGACGAACCCAGACGGGTACCATCATAAGGCCAATTGTAAAACTTTGCGCCCTACCTATTGGAGACTAAACTAATAGTAGTTTAACCACAAAATGAATGTTGTCTTTTCTAACCCTTTTATTACAGAACAATATACCCAATCCCACATTTTCCAATCTCACATTAAATATCAAATTAACAAAATTTATTTGTTTCACAGGGCTCCCAGAGATCCGAAGATTCCTAAATGCTTAATTTGTAACAAAAAATTTCACCCACTAAGATACTGCAAAAGATTCCTAGCCAGAAGGACGTCGCAGAGTTGCTCGAAGACATCAATATTGCATCAACTGTTTGGCACGCTCACATCATGTTGCTCAATGTACCTCTAGAGATGTTTGCCGAAAGTGTAGAGGTGAACATCACACCCTCCTTCATTCACCAGTATTGCTGCGTACAGGACAAAGACAGGAAGATACATTAAAGCGAAAACCAACGACAAATCAGCACTCAAAAAAACCTATCAGCAACACAAACAACAACATGATCGACAACACAACTACAAAACAAGCCAAATAATGTTCTGTCCGTCGTTCAGTCCGCACGCGTTTTGTGTTGTCCGCGTTAAAATTTTCTATCGTCCGTCCTACAAAATAAAATTACGCAAAATTAAAATAAAACACGAAAACAAATCAACAACCAAACTACAGCACATAAACAAGCATCAACACAACAACTTCAAAACTAATTTACTATACCAAAATATCATCAAACAAACAAAACCCAAAAAAATAGAACTCATAAAACAAAACATAAAACAAAATTCTAACAAGAACCAAACATACATATGTGCAATAAACCTAACACAACAACAACAATAAGAAGGAAAAAAATGAGAAAAAGAACAAAAAAATAACACAAAACCAGAGAGTTTGTTATCTCTCCGTGGTGCATTGAACTCCCCCCTCCCTCCACCACTCCATATCTTTTCCAATCTGTATAAGTGCAGTTGACTCTCTTGCTTTTTTGTCGTTGCTCCTCCAATGTTTAAGGCATAACACTAAGCATTGGAGGGACCAGTAGCGGCAAAGGGGTGAGATTGTTTACTAAGCTTACATACTGACATTTGTTTTTGTTCTCTGGTTGGCGTAATGGTAAAGAAATTTAACATACATTTCGCCAACATACGTGGCCTGCGTACGAATTTTTTGGCTGTGTTCTCCCACATTCATTACCATAGGCCTGATGTTCTAGCTCTTTGTGAGACCCAGGTGCGTGAGGATCCTGATCCACAGGATTTTTACGTCCCTGGGTATCACACCCTACCTCTTTTTATTTCTCACAGAGGACTTGTGGTATATGTACGTAACGATATAGTGTTTCAGAGCCAGCAACACTTATGCTCACAAGATCCAGAATTTAACTCCCTTTGGGTTAAGTTCAGGATTGGAACACACGTACTTCATTTCGGGTTTATATACAGAAGCCCAAACTCGGAAAGGGAGGCTTCCCTTAACGGCTTCGACGCCCTTTCCGATTCTATAACGAAAGTTCTGGAGAGTTATCCGGACAGTGAAATCGTCGTTGCTGGTGATTTCAATGTCCACAATTCCGCCTGGCTTTCGCATTCGAGCCAAACAACTCCGGAGGGCCAATACGCCGAGCTCTTCGCCGCGCAAAATGACTTGACGCAACTAGTGAATGAACCGACACATATTCCGTGTGTAGAAGGGCACCATCACAATATTCTTGACCTTTACTTAACTTCACACCCTGAAAAGTACGAAGTTAATGTCCTTCCACCTCTTGGTAATTCTGATCACTGCATTGTTTCAGCATCCTTTTCGTATTCCGCCCTTCGTGTCACTTCGATACCAGCCCCAAAGCGAACAGTTTTTATCTACGAAAAGGCACGTTGGGCTGAGCTCAACCACTTTTTTCAGCATTTTAATTGGAAACTGTGCTTTCTCGACAACGACGTAAATGCTGCTGCTGAAATGATCCAAAATATAATTTTATTTGGAATGAAGACATTTATTCCAAATAAAGTTATGTCGGCTAAACCAGCCAAAAACGGTTGGTTTAACCAGGCATGCAGGGATGCTGTCAGATCTAAAGAGGAGGCGTTCAGAAATTGGCGCCTAAACAAAAACGCCAATACTGAACTGCTGCGGAAACAGGCAAGAACTTCGTGTGCCAGAGTGCTTAGGCGTGAAAAATTTCTACACGAACAACGTCTACGCACAAAGGTTCTTGCTTCCCCCAGGGGAAGTAAGAGCTTTTGGTCGTTTGTAAGAAGAGTAAAGGATAGTTCATCATCTATCCCAACTCTTGTTAAAGACGATCAGGCATTCACTGACCCGGTTGATAAAGCTAACCTATTGGCTGAAATGTTCGCAGGAAATTCTTCCTTGCCGGAAAGCAATCAACCACTCCCCGTGATCGAAAACATATCTAGTTCCATGCCTCAGATATTTTTTCGAACACGTGGGGTTAAAAGGGTTCTTGCAAATCTCGACGTAAATAAGTCCCCGGGCCCGGATGGTATTTCGGCACTTGTCCTGTGTAAGTGCTCCTCGACGCTAGCCCGTCCATTACGCAACCTCTTCAACCTTGCTTATCGTGCGGGAGTCTTCCCAGCGTGTTGGAAGGTTGCGAACGTCCAACCAATCCCTAAAAAGGGTGAAGCCAATAATCCTGCAAATTATCGGCCAATCGCGATTTGCTCCGCGCTCTCTAAGGTAATGGAGAGCATGGTTAACCACCATCTTGTGAGGTATCTAGAGTCCAACTGCTTGCTTAATGATCGACAGTATGGCTTCCGTAGAAATCGCTCTACGGGAGACCTGATGGCTTTCTTGACGGAGCGCTGGAGTCGGTCTATCCACCAGTTTGGTGAGAGTAAGGTTGTGGCTCTGGATATCTCCAAGGCCTTTGATAGAGTCTGGCACGGTGCACTCTTGTCAAAGCTGATGGCTTTTGGCGTCGGTGATACTTTCGCTCGTTTTATATCGAGCTTTCTTAGAGATCGCACTATAAGAGTTGTTGTAGATGGGTTCTCATCCAATAAACATAGGCTTACTGCAGGAGTACCACAGGGCTCTGTCCTTTCTCCCTCTTTATTTTTAATTTTCATTGATGATCTGTTGGGTCAGACCGTGAATCCAATCTACTCCTTTGCGGATGACAGTAACCTATGTCATTCATATTCATTCGACCGTAGGCCGAGTCTTCAAGATATTGAAGACAGAAGGCGAATTATGGATGAGACACTTGGCCGGGATTTACTGGCCATTTCCGAATGGGGTCGAGTGAATAGAGTAGATTTTAATGCGCGTAAGACACAGTGCTGCTTGTTGTCTCACAAGCGATTCGCTGACCCAACAATATCGTCAATTTCTATCGATGGTACGGATATTGAACAATCAGAAGCTCTTGATGTTCTGGGCATGAAAATACAATGTGACGCTCGTTGGGCGAGACATGTATTCGAAGTGTCGAAAGAAGCACTCAAGTACATAGGCTTCTTAAAGCGGTGCAAGAAATATTTCACTCCTTCTGATCTTTACAATATCTATACAACTTACATCAGGCCGAAGATGGAATACAATTCCCATATATGGGCAGGTGCTCCAAAATCATCCTTAGAGCTACTTGACCGTGTTCAAAGGAGAGCGATGGTGCTGATAGGTGACAGTAGGGTATCCAACTCTATTGTTTCCCTTGATCATCGTCGGAATGTGGGTTGCGTGACGCTGTTCTATCGTTACTTTCATGGTGTGTGTTCATCAGACATCCGTCGCCTTATTCCTGACGTGAGGATGTTCGGCAGGGATACGCGACTTTCTAGGAATTCACACCCGTAGGTTATCGATTGGCCAGTTGACCGCACTATACACTACAGATCAAATTCGTTTTTCGCTCGTACAGTCCGTATGTGGAATCGACTTCCGGCAAATGTGTTTCCCACTAATTGCGACATCCAGAAGTTCAAGACAAGTGTCAATAAACATTACTCCCTCTTTCCCCCCTCCGATCCTTTACTTTCCCCTCGCCAACGCAATGCAACGCATGTATAGGGGGCATCCCCTGAGTGTTGGTTATTTAAAAAAAAAAAAAAAAAATATATTTGTATCTAAATATCTTAGAGTAAGGAGCAGAATTACCACTGCTATTAACTTGAACTACTAAAAATTGTAAATGAATTTTAAAACTTAGTAATATTTAAGCAACAATGTGTACTAAAATTTATCCGTACATCCTTTGTTGACTATTGGCAACAATATATTTTTCTTTGTATTTGCATCGTCTGTGGATGCTACCGAATCTTCTTGGAGGCTGCCAACGAAGCCTCGGCCTCTTTCATCATCATCACCACGGATAAGACGGTCGACATCACATCCCCAACTTATACTTATAATAAACATGTAAGATATATATATTGAAATTAAGTGCGTTTCCCTTATAACCACAAGTACAAATTTGAATTTCTCTTATAATTCAAATTTGTACTTTCTCAGTTTCTCACAGAATTGTTATATCGCGTATAACAATTCTGTTCGTAATATCACAATAATATTGCTTTAAGTGAGAGATATATTTGCATCCAATGGTGTTTGCATGTACGTAAAGTTATACTTCTCTACAGTTGACTTCTTTGGTACATATGAGACAGGGATCCTCAGCAAATACGAATCCTCAATAAGCATATTTAACCCCAATAAATGTTGCATCCCCAGCAACATTCTTCACTGTCTTTTTTAAACCACATTTGCAAATCTAGCAGAGTTGTTAACACTGAAAGACCCATTAGAATAAACTAAGTTTAAGATTTCGATACTTACTGTTGTTTCCATTTCTTGAAAGATTCAATAAATAAATAAAATGCAAAAAAAATTAGAATCATATTTTACATCCGAGTTCTATCAAATTTCGCACGGGATGTTATTAAAATAGAAAAAATCGGTTAATATATATGGCTCCCACACATTCTATATGTTCATCCGGTTGTATGTATTTAGGTCTAGAAGCCACATATTACACATGTACGTTTTTCCAAGGCTGGACGTTTTTAAATTTGACGAAAATCGGTTTAGATTTAGCTATAGCTCCCACTCATATGTGTTCATCCGATCTTATGTTTTCATTTTTTAATGATTTTTGGCATATGTTAGTTTTTAGACTATGCACGCGTTTTATGTTGTCCGTTCTTTTAAAAACATACGTTCAGTGAACCAAAGTAAAGAAAATAAAAAAAAAATATTGTCGTCCGTCATTTGATATAAAAAAATACACCACATACAAATTGAACAATCATTAACACCAAAAAACGAAATATAATACTAGAAACATAAAACCACAACGCAAAGCATAAAAAAGAGAAAATAATAAGACCACAACCCAAAACCAAAAAAACATTACTAAATTCGTTTTGCTACAAATTCACAAAAACAAAATCAAATAGAATAGAAATAAATTTATGAAGAAAATTTTGCCATTTTTTTTTTTTTAAAACATATAAATCCCAAACGGAAAAACGTGTAGAGTCTTATAACTTTCACGTAAAGTCACATAACCTATAAACAAAATGCGACATAGATCATAGAAATCAATTAACGTGTTCTGCTTTTATTTACAATTAAGTGAAGTTACTTAATATTAAATATTTTTTTTTATTAATATTTTTAATATTAACTTTCTTCTTTTTAGGGTGCGGCCACTGTAAGAGTACAAAACCCGAATTTAATGCAGCTGCTAAGGCATTAAAAGACGACTCCCGCATGATTCTAGCAGCAGCATTTAAGTATTTTTCATACCTGAAAATAAAACAGGAATATAATGGAGGGCGCAAACGTGAAGATTTCATTGCCTACATGAATAAGGCCAATGAAACTCCCAAGTCCGAACAACGCGAAGAGTTGTAGTGAGCATGGAATGATGCATGATCTTCACAAACAAACGAACAAATCATTTAGTTGTATTATGAAAACTGTGACTATAAACAAACAAATTATTATTGAATTTAGTTTGAATTATTTTGAATCAAAGAGAAAATATAATATAAAATTGTGCAAGATTAAGCTGTTTGTTTGAGACTCTTAGTAATATAAATCGTTAGACGTACACAAAACAAGACGATTTATTTAAATTAATTGTTTATCACAATATTCCATAAGTGGTCAAATGGGGATCTATTCTCTTATCATTGAACAACTATACATGATATAGATCTTATACTCGCGGAATAGGACCTAATGTTTAAATTCCTCTAATTATAATTATCATGTATGATAATTATCATTTGAATGGCTTTGTTAATAAGCAGAACTGTAGGTTCTGGGTTCTAAAATTCCAAGAGCCATTTATCAACGCCAATTGCATCCCATTAGGTGTACAGTATGGTGAGAGATCACATTTGCAAATATCGTTGGGTCTTACTTCTTCGAGAATGAAGATGGATGTGTTGTAACCGTAACTGGAGAGCGTTATCGGTTTAAGATAGAATAATTTCCAGAATTCGGAAATTATTTGGCCTGCGCCTTCGCCAGATTTGTCAGCACCCGTCTATTTTCTTTTGGGTTTTTTGAAAATATATGTGAACAAGCCCGAGAAATCCTTCAACTCAAGGCCAACATTGTTGCAGAAATTCGAACGCTACAGCCACAAATTCTGAAAGATATTATGGAAAATGCTCTAAAACGAGCCGACCATTGCTAAGCTAAAAATTTCCATTTTGTATATTGTATAATCTGAGACCTACCCTGTTGTTTTTGGTTTAACTTTGTGAACTCCGAACGTTACTTGACTATGATACAGGATTTTTTTAGCCGACTCTTGAGGCAATGCAATTAGAGGATACATGGTTCTAACAGAATGGTGCCACTGCACAAACAGCGAGGGTGACCATGTATTGTTTGAAGTAAATGTTTTCTGGACGGCTTATCTCTTTGAGGGTGATGTGGACTTTGCGGCATGCTCACCAGACTTAGCGATTTTTTCCTTTTGGGTTACCTTTCTAATTAATATAATTAAAATATTAAATAAATTTTTCTAAGTTTCATAATTTTTCCATTTCATTCAATTTTCCAAATAAGCAAACTACCGCGCTCCACCCTGTATTAACACATGTTAAAATTAGTTACTTACCTCATTTTTAAAGTATTCATTTTATTTTTAATAGTAAATGAAACTTAAATTTGCTGACATACGAAGGGATAATTCAACATAGAATATACGTAAATTTGCAAATTCTCTTTCCTATCCTTATCCGCATAGTGTGAACGTTTTAAGCACTGTAAGAAATTATATGTCTAAGAAAAATTTTAATAGGGCATGTACAAATAATGTACTGTGAAAGGTGCCAGAAAAAGTGCTTTTAAGCCCAAAAGTGCCAGATAGCAACTCGAACTTTACTCATTTTGTGTCGGTGTAATGTTCATACCGCTTCTTTACACGTTTTACATTAGTGCACTTTAAACCAAGTTTGTCCAACTTAGTTTTTAGTACAGTCTCAGTTTTATTTTTAAGGCCAAACCAAACAGCATTGAAACCCCGATTTATATTCTTATCATGGGTCCAAATCGCCATCCTCGTGTGAAGCGTTCCAATAGTTAAGTCTCGACATTTAAAGCTACAACTTAATAGAATATATATATATATATATATATATATATATATATATATATATATATATATATATATATATATATATATATATATATATATATATATATATATATATATATATATATATATATATATATATATATATATATATATATATATATATATATATATATATATATATATATATATATATATATATATATATATATATATATATATATATATATATATATATATATATATATATATATATATATATATATATATATATATATATATTATCGTAGGTCGATAAAGCATGTCCATATCAAATAAAGCAGGACATATCAAAAAAATCAGCTTCGACGCGCCCAAATTTAAATTTTTTGACTTTTTTTCATCTTTTAGGTTTTTTTCACTAGCTGATGAAACAATTATTTTTTAAATACTACCTCTCCAAGGTGACATACGATACAATACATACAAATATATATTGCCACATACGAGTACAATAAAGTATAACATGTGAGCGCGTAAGAATATAAATACGACTGAGAGAATCGAATTAGTCGTATATTTATTCTCACGCTCTCATATGTTAAATTGTGTGTGGCAATCTTTATTTGTATGCGAACTTGGAAAGTTAATATTTAAAAACAACAGACCGAAATAAAACAAATGAGCAAACCTATGTACATGCCTGGCGCGGCACAACAGTTAGCACCCTGTAGGAAATCAAACACATTTTTAAGTAACTTCAAACTGGTTTTTTAATAACCACATCTAGTTGATTAAGTGACTTTTTTTCTTGTCGGCGACTCATTATTTTAACATAGGCATGTCATTGGCGGTAGTCAATTGGTTATCTCTGCATGACTTTCTTACTGGTTACTAATTACTTATTTTTCAACCAATTTGTAGTCGATTTATAATAAATTATTTTAAAACCAATTTTTTTTAATTCATTAATAAACAGTTTAATTTTAATTCATTTTTGTCAAAATTCAATTTTGTCAATATATTTATTTATATATAGATATAATTATTATAATATAAAAACATATAAAAATAAGGCATCTGGTTACAACTTCGTTGCTGACATTAAATAAAAATTTAAGTACATTTCATGACTTAAAATAAAAGGTGTAATGAGAAGAAGTTAGATGAAAAATATATACATACACGAAGGTTTATGTTGCTTATAGAAAATATTATATTATGTATTGTAATTATACTTTTTTCTTTTCAACACAAATGTTTAATGTTTTATATTTAATTCCAAATAGACTTCCAAACATCTAATAAAATTTAGCACTATTCACTTCAAAGGTCTCGCTTGTTGTGATTGACATGTTACATTTCACTCCATGACATGCTTAGTTTTCTTATTTTCGTTTGTTTTCTTATTTTCGTTTTGTTTGTTTGTTTTTTATTTTCGTTTTGTTTACTTCTACGTTTGGTTCTATGCAATATTTTTGGTTGATATCTGCATGACATTCAAACCAATTTGTAGTCAGTTGCAAAATAGTTAGTTTATAATTAATGTTTTTTATCAACCGGTTATTTTATTTCCTACAGGGCATAGCCAACAGTACTCTTTTCAAAACACACACACACACATGTTGTAAAAGAAATCTATTGATGGCTCTCAATTTGGAGTCACTGTAGAGGTGGTCAGAGTGAGTTGCATTTTTGGGGCTGTTGTGTGAAGAAAACTTGAAAAGTAAGATTTACTACAATAGTTCTTATTCGTTTGTGGAGAGCCTGGTCTTAAAGAGTTCGACTTTTCTTTCAATAATCGCTGCGAAGCTTTCTGAGGAGGGTTGTCACGGACCTGAAATAGCGATAAAAACACTATGCAGCCACGAAAATCAATGTCACTTCGTTATTTTGTTAAAAACTTGTCTTCTACAGGGTGTCCTCCGTGAAGGTATACTACTTTCTTTTGGTAAACATTAGTCTTGACTATTCATATTAGGCAGTCGTAAAGTAGAGACGTAGGAAATTTGTTATGGAAAAATAGTCGATAAATCGGTAAACATTTTATCAAAATTAATCATCGATTACTGCGACGATGAAAAAGTTACGTGAAATTTTTGGGAGAAAAAATGTGTCAACAAAACGCACTATTTATCGTGTAGTGAATGATTTCGAAGAAAGAGGGTCTGTAGCTGCTAGGGCCGAGCATGGACCACAACGTACTGCAAGATCGGCTGAAAACATTACTGTTGCTCATTAAAGTGTTCAAAACAGTCCATCAACTTCAATTCGACGCCGTGCTAAATATAATGAAAAATGTACCCAAAAGGACTCGCAATTGTGAGGCGGACATTTAGCTGATATTGTATTACATACATAATTACCGACATTAAATAAAACATTTAGATCATTCTCATTCATTTAATCAAAAATTATAAACAAACATAGTAGTATACCTTCCCGACGGACACCCCGTAGTATACCTTCCCGGCGGACACCCTGTATTTAAATATAGATACAAGGGGTCTTGAGCCAGTTAATACCTGTTCAATATGTAAAAGCAACAGATAGATATAAAACAAACGAGCTAAACAAAAAATTATATTTTTGTTATTAATACATGTATTAAGGCCGACCATTGCTAAGCTAAAAATTTCCATTTTGTATATTGTATAATCTGAGACCTACCCTGTTGTTTTTGGTTTAACTTTGTGAACTCCGAACGTTACTTGACTATGATACAGGATTTTTTTAGCCGACTCTTGAGGCAATGCAATTAGAGGATACATGGTTCTAACAGAATGGTGCCACTGCACAAACAGCGAGGGTGACCATGTATTGTTTGAAGTAAATGTTTTCTGGACGGCTTATCTCTTTGAGGGTGATGTGGACTTTGCGGCACGCTCACCAGACTTAGCGATTTTTTCCTTTTGGGTTACCTTTCTAATTAATATAATTAAAATATTAAATAAATTTTTCTAAGTTTCATAATTTTTCCATTTCATTCCATTTTCCAAATAAGCAAACTACCGCGCTCCACCCTGTATTAACACATGTTAAAATTAGTTACTTACCTCATTTTTAAAGTATTCATTTTATTTTTAATAGTAAATGAAACTTAAATTTGCTGACATACGAAGGGATAATTCAACATAGAATATACGTAAATTTGCAAATTCTCTTTCCTATCCTTATCCGCATAGTGTGAACGTTTTAAGCACTGTAAGAAATTATATGTCTAAGAAAAATTTTAATAGGGCATGTACAAATAATGTACTGTGAAAGGTGCCAGAAAAAGTGCTTTTAAGCCCAAAAGTGCCAGATAGCAACTCGAACTTTACTCATTTTGTGTCGGTGTAATGTTCATACCGCTTCTTTACACGTTTTACATTAGTGCACTTTAAACCAAGTTTGTCCAACTTAGTTTTTAGTACAGTCTCAGTTTTATTTTTAAGGCCAAACCAAACAGCATTGAAACCCCGATTTATATTCTTATCATGGGTCCAAATCGCCATCCTCGTGTGAAGCGTTCCAATAGTTAAGTCTCGACATTTAAAGCTACAACTTAATAGAATATATATATATATATATATATATATATATATATATATATATATATATATATATATATATATATATATATATATATATAGATATATATGTATATATATATATATAAATATATATATATATATATATATATATATATATATATATATATATATATATATATATATATATATATATATATATATATATATATATATATATATATATATATATATATATATATATATATATATATATATATATATATATATATATATATATATATATATATATATATATATATATATATATATATATATATATATATATATATATATATATATATATATATATATATATATATATATATATATATATATATATATATATATATATATATTGTAAGCATTTGTATTATATTATATTTTACATACCCATTACCACATAAGTTAAGCTGATGCATAATCAATTGTCTACTGTTCTACCAATTACTTATCTCGCAACCCTGTATTGTAATAGATCTAATTGTATGCTACACCTTTTGTGTCATCTGGCAACCCGAGTATTGGAAGATATCTCTTGGTATGCTAAGAATGAAAAGAATAAAGTGAAGGCAGTCTTGTGCTGTCGGTGAAAGAGAGCGTTTATAATATCAGAAGTGGTTGATCGCGCCTCTAAGTGAGAAAAAAAAAATAAATAAATAAGTAAACGATAAAATGATTGTCGCGGAGGATTATACGCTGGAGCAGTTGCAGATAATTTGCGAAAAGCTTGGTTTGTCAACCAATGGCATAAAAGCGGCGTTAATAAAACGTCTTTACAGTGTGCCGTCCACGGACCTACAAGCGTGTGTGCAAGAGGTTATTTACCAAGGTCAAGCGGACGAAGAAAAAATCCACGAGACTACAGACAATAACGTGGTTTCTGAAAACACAGTTACTCTGGCGGCTAGCAGTGCTGACAGCAACGCTGGGTCATTGTGTGCAAAGCAGCAGCACATACAAACAACGAAGCAGAATGACTATCAGACGTCTGACGTCGCTGAGCCTCGTGGCAGCAGAGAAAAAAACAGCTTTGCAGAAACCAACGAGTCAGATAACATTACAATGTTAAACGATAAAATGGATACCATGCAAATGTACAAGAAGAGAGAAAACGCAAAGACGATGATACCAACAGTAAACGATAACGAAAATGATCAATGTGAAAATGAAATAAAAAGTCAAAACGGAGACAACGACAATTGCAAAGTTAACAACGACAACAGCAACGTAAACAATGACAATGTTAAAACTAATAAAAGCGATGAAAAGAACAACAATCAAAACCAAGGCAAGACAATGGAAGACAAGGAAAAAGAATTATTGTTGAAAGAAATAAGCCTTTTACAACGCGAACGAGACCTTTTGATGCGTGAAAATTTATTGCTGAGTACAACAAATCAACCTTCTGCCGTATCAGCCTGCGAAACAGAAGTGCAGTTCAATACACTGAAAGAGCTCTTACCATCTTGTAACGGAGGACCGGAATTTAGAACATGGTTTGCACAGTTAAATAGCGTCAAAAACACATACAAGGTGTCAGAAAAAAATTTGCGTGCTTTAATCTGTGCCAAATTAGAAGGAAATGCAAAGGCCTGGCTTTATTCTAAACCGAATTACATGGATGTAAGTGTTGATGACCTGATGAAACAAATGAAAGACATGTTCGATGTTAAAGAAAATAGAATACTGGCGCGCCATAATTTCGAGGAACGTAAGTGGAAATATGGTGAAAAATTCGTAGACTATTTCAATGCAAAAGTAATCCTGGCATGCGGTCTACGACTACAAGAAGATGAGCTGCTGGAGTATCTAGTCGAAGGTATTTCCAGTCCCCAATTACGCACTCAGGCTAAACTCCAGAATTATAAATCTAAGGAAGAGTTTCTTCAAGTTTTCAAAGGCATCGGGCAACAACAAAAACAAAATACAGCGAGGCAAGTTGACGGCGCTGCCAAAAACAACAACACTTCAAGTGCAACGTTAAAATGTTACAACTGCAACTGTTCAGGACACTTGGCCGCAGACTGCCGCAAGCCACGACGTGAGGCTGGTTCCTGCTATGCTTGTGGTCTAATGGGACACTTTGCCAAGGATTGCAGCCAATACAAGAAGAGCGCCCCAAACAAACAAACAAACGAATATGTAAGATATTTATGTATTACAGTAAAATCTAGTACTAATATAAGTTTTTTCTTAGAATGCCTATTAGACTCAGGAAGCCCCATTAGTTTCATCAAAAGTTCTTGCGTCCCTTCAAGTGCGACTACATGTGAAGTAAATGAAACTTTTTATTTTGGTATTAACAATAGCAAGTTAAATATACTTGGAAAGATTTTTTGCTCTATTTTAATAAATGAAAAAAACGTAGACGTTGAATTATACGTCGTGTCAAATGATTCTATGGGTTTTCCTGTTGTTCTAGGTAGGGATTTCTTAAAAGCAAGCAGTGCTAAGTTAGTTTTAACAAATCCCAATGTATATACTAGTACCGTAGGCGCTTATAATTCATATAAGAAAATGCCAGTGGTTAGCTTAAGCAAGGAAACTAAATGTGAAACAATGGTTGGTACTGTCGATAATTTGAGTTTATACGAAAATATAGAGAATACGAGCGATGAAAACTTTGAAAGCCAGATTTTGATGATGGACTGCGACACAAATGGTGAAAACAGTTTTGCTTTGGGAGAAGAGATAAGTTTTTCTCAACGAGAACATTTCGAAAGAATATTTCAAAACTATTATGTTTTGCCAAAGAGACCTGAAACTCCCAAAATTAAATGCGAAATGATTCTTAACTTAAATGAAGTCAAACCGTTTAATTGTCCACCGAGAAGACTATCTTATGCTGAAAAATTAACTTTACAGAAAACTTTGGACGAGTATATAGAAAAGGGATATATACAAAGTAGCGAGTCAGATTTTGTTTCTCCCATTGTGTTAGTTAAGAAAAAGACGGGCGATATAAGAATGTGCGTCGATTTTCGCAAACTTAACAAGACGACGACTAAGGACAATTATCCAATTCCACTCATAGATGACCTTTTAGATAGGTTAGTTAATAAGAATTTTTTTTCGAAACTAGATTTGAAGAATGGATTCTATCACGTGTTTATGCATCAGGATTCGGTGAAGTACACTTCGTTTACAACTCCGTTGGGCCAATATGAGTTTTTACGAATGCCATTTGGGCTTAAAAATGCACCGTCTACTTTTCAAAGATTTATCAATAAAATTTTTGCCGATATGGTTAGGTTAGAGACAGTTACTATTTATTTGGACGACATTATGGTGGCTACCGAGAATATAAGCGAACATTTTAAAATCTTGGAGGAAATTTTTAAACGGCTAGTAGACAATAAGTTGGAACTTAGGATAGACAAATGTGAATTTTTGCAGAAAAAAATTAAATATTTGGGTTATATAATAACGGACAGCGGCATCAGAGCCGACGAAAAGGGTATAGATGCAGTTAAGAATTTTCCGTTGCCGTCTAAGGTACACGAAGTTCAGAGTTTCATTGGACTATGCTCTTATTTTCGACGTTTTATCAAGGACTTTTCGGTCATTGCCAAACCCTTATATGACCTGACTCGAAAAGATAGGAAATTTAATTTTGGCCCAAAGGAACTCGAGTGCTTTCAAACATTGAAAGACAAGTTAGTGGATTCGCCAATACTGGCCATATATGATCCTAGAGATGAAACCGAACTTCACTGCGATGCCAGTTCTCTCGGGTTTGGGGCTATTCTCATGCAGAGGAAAAAAGACGGCTTGTTCCATCCAGTTTTTTACTTCTCCAAGAGAACTTCTCCAACCGAATCAAAGTATCACAGTTTCGAGTTGGAGACGTTGGCAATAATCAGCGCGCTAAAACGATTTCGAGTTTACCTACATGGTATTACGTTTAAAATAGTTACGGATTGTAATTCTTTAGCATTAACTTTGAACAGGAAAGAGCTTAATCCGAGAATCGCACGATGGGCCCTTGAGCTTCAGAACTACGACTATACGTTAGAGCACAGGGCGGGGAAAAGAATGCAGCATGTTGACGCGCTCAGTAGGAATATGAACGTACTTGTAATCGGGACGAATACCTTTGAGGAAAATCTTATTATTTGCCAGGGCAAAGACAAAAAGTTGTGCGAGATAAAGGAAAGCTTACAAGAGTCTGAACATAGACTGTACGAAATGAGAAATGGTGTCGTTTATAGAAAAAAAAAGGATTGTCTGTTGTTTTACGTACCAGAATTGATGGAAGCACACGTACTTTACAAATACCATGATGAAATGGGCCATTGGGGTGTTGATAAGGTAGTAGAATTAGTCTCGAAAAGCTACTGGTTTCCTAATTTGAAGAGTAAGGCAAGTACTCATATTAGCAATTGCTTAAAGTGTATAGCTTTCTCGCCAAAGAGTGGCAAACAAGAAGGATTCTTACATGCTATCCCGAAGGGAAATGTACCGTTCGAACTAATTCATGTTGATCATTATGGCCCCATTCATAGCCAACACACTAAGAATAAACACATTTTAGTTGTTACCGACGCCTACACAAAACTGGTCAAATTATACCCGACAAAGACTACGAGCTCTAAAGAAGCGATAATTGCACTGAGGGAATATTTTAGGTATTACAGCCGACCTAGTTGTGTAACGTCTGACAGGGGTAGTTGTTTCACGTCTAGCGAATTCGAAGATTTTCTTGTGGAAAACAACGTTAAGCATATTAAGATTGCAACGGCGTCGCCACAGGCCAACGGGCAGGTCGAACGCGTTAATAGATGTTTGGGCCCAATGATATCAAAATTAGTGGACAGCGAAAAGAATATTAGTTGGGATAAAACGTTGGAGAAAATCGAATTTGCCTTAAACAATACAATGCATCGTACAATTAGGGAACATCCAAGCATTATGCTTTTCGGTACTAGCCAAAAGGGTGAAGTAATGGATACTCTGAGGGAGAACGTCGTTAATGTGGAACAGCCAGAAAATGATATTGGTAGGGATCGAATAAGGGGTCGGGCAGAGATGCACCAGGAACAGGCTCGACGATACAACGAATGTTATGTAGATACCCGTCGAAAACCCCCTAGGAAGTATAAAGAGGGTGCTTACGTAGTGATTAGGAATTTTGATTCGCGTTCTGGTGTGTCGAGCAAACTTATTCCTAAATACAAGGGACCGTATGTGGTCACGAAAATATTGGAAAACGATAGATACGTCTTGGAGGATGTCGAAGGTTTCCAGCAAACACAAATACCATACAAGGGCATTTGGGCCGTTGCTAACATTAAACCCTGGCTTAACGAAGAACAAAATATTAAAGGCAGGGACAAGGTCCAACCTAGTTTCACAAAAGTTAACCACACATATAATTTAGCAAGTAGAGATAAAAGTCATGCAAGCGGGAATGTATTACAATGCAATGAAGAAGATATAAGTGTAAAGAGTAAATTTAAAGAACATGAAAACGTTAAGACTAAATGTAAAGAAGATGAAAATGTACAAACTAAATGTAACTAAAATGAAAGAGTGCCGAAATGACTAAAATATATATATATATATATATTCGTACACATATTTATTAGAAAATTTAATACTAAAATATTTGTTTATAGTAATTATTAAACAAAGTTGACAAAGTATTAGGGCATCTATTATAAGGATCAGGGGATCCTTGCTGTCAGAACGGCCGAATTGTAAGCATTTGTATTATATTATATTTTACATACCCATTACCACATAAGTTAAGCTGATGCATAATCAATTGTCTACTGTTCTACAATTACTTATCTCGCAACCCTGTATTGTAATAGATCTAATTGTATGCTACACCTTTTGTGTCATCTGGCAACCCGAGTATTGAAGATATCTCTTGGTAATGCTAAGAATGAAAAGAATAAAGTGAAGGCAGTCTTGTGCTGTCGGTGAAAGAGAGCGTTTATAATATATATATATATATATATTATATATATATATATATATATATAATATATATATATATATATATATATATATATATATATATATATATATATATATATATTAGCGTAGGTCGATAAAGCATGTCCATATCAAATAAAGCAGGACATATCAAAAATATCAGTTTCGACGCGCCCAAATTTAAATTTTTTGACTTTTTTTCATCTTTTAGGTTTTTTTCACTAGCTGATGAACAATTATTTTTTAAATACTACCTCTCCAAGGTGACATACGATACAATACATACAAATATATATTGCCACATACGAGACAATAAAGTATAACATGTGAGCGCGTAAGAATATAAATACGACTGAGAGAATCGAATTAGTCGTATATTTATTCTCACGCTCTCATATGTTAAATTGTGTGTGGCAATCTTTATTTGTATGCGAACTTGGAAAGTTAATATTTAAAAACAACAGACCGAAATAAAACAAATGAGCAAACCTATGTACATTAGGGTGGAGTGAAATTCAAAAAAAAAAGTTAACCTCGGAAAGAGATGTAGTCTGGGGTCCTAAAGAGGGGAAAAATAAAGAAAAAAATTTAAAAAAATTTTTAGGGGTCGCGCCACTCCCTCGAAATTTGCAAATTATCGCTATTTTGGCGTTGATTTTAGAAAAATCCTTAAAAGTTTTATGTCAATAAATGTTTGCAATAGCGTAAACAATGAAATAAGGGCATGAAAAAATTTAAAAAAATTTTTCTCATTGTTCAAAAATTTCAAAAAGTAAAATAAGTCAAATCGTCCCTTCTTCAGAAAATTGACTGAACAATGAAATCGCCACCAAAGCTACAAATATTAGTCGATTATCCTCATATTTGCCTCAAATACTTTTGTTTGGGCACTGAACAAGCTCAAACTTTTAAATTTCGAATAAGTTAAGTCGTTAATTTTTAGGTTTTTTCTAAAATCAACGCCAAAATAGCGATAATTTCCAAATTTCTAGGGAGTGGCGCGACCCCTAAAAATTTTTTTAAATTTTTTTCTTTATTTTTCCCCTTTTTAGGACCCCAGACTACATCTCTTTCCGAGGTTAACTTTTTCAAATTATAAAAAAAAGCATGTTTTCACTCCACCCTAATGTACATGCCTGGCGCGGCACAACAGTTAGCATAGCCAACAGTACTCTTTTCAAAACACACACACACATGTTGTAAAAGAAATCTATTGATGGCTCTCAATTTGGAGTCACTGTAGAGGTGGTCAGAGTGAGTTGCATTTTTGGGGCTGTTGTGTGAAGAAAACTTGAAAAGTAAGATTTACTACAATAGTTCTTATTCGTTTGTGGAGAGCCTGGTCTTAAAGAGTTCGACTTTTCTTTCAATAATCGCTGCGAAGCTTTCTGAGGAGGGTTGTCACGGACCTGAAATAGCGATAAAAACACTATGCAGCCACAAAAATCAATGTCACTTCGTTATTTTGTTAAAAACTTGTCTTCTACAGGGTGTCCTCCGTGAAGGTATACTACTTTCTTTTGGTAAACATTAGTCTTGACTATTCATATTTGGCAGTCGTAAAGTAGAGACGTGGGAAATTTGTTATGGAAAAATAGTCGATAAATCGGTAAACATTTTATCAAAATTAATCATCGATTACTGCGACGATGAAAAAGTTACGTGAAATTTTTGGGAGAAAAAAATGTGTCAACAAAAACGCACTATTTATCGTGTAGTGAATGATTTCGAAGAAAGAGGGTCTGTAGCTGCTAGGGCCAAGCATGGACCACAACGTACTGCAAGATCGGCTGAAAACATTACTGTTGCTCATTAAAGTGTTTCAAAACAGTCCATCAACTTCAATTCGACGCCGTGCTAAATATAATGAAAAATGTACCCAAAAGGACTTGCAATTGTGAGGCGGACATTTAGCTGATATTGTATTACATTCATAATACAATATCAAAAATTATAAACAAACATAGTAGTATACCTTCCCGACGGACACCCTGTAGTATACCTTCAAGGCGGACACCCTGTATTTAAATATAGATACAAGGGGTCTTGAGCCAGTTAATACCTGTTCAATATGTAAAAGCAACAGATAGATAGATATAAAACAAACGAGCTAAACAAAAAATTATATTTTTGTTATTACATGTGTTAAGGTTTGAATCAAAAAAAATTTTATTTACAGTTTTAATTTAAATCAAGTGGGCATGTTTCAGTCGGCTCATCTGACTTACAATGGCACTTTTGGCACGAATATTGTTTTCTTCAATAATAGTTAAATAAAAAATTCAAAGTTTAAGGAAAATATTTAAGGAAATACACAGGTTATACCTATATTGGTATTAAAAAACAATAAATTTTCGGCACGAATCAGTATATCACATGATATTTGAGATTAAAAGAAATTTGAGGCCTTGACCGATAGGGGTAAGGTCCCTTGGGCGCTGACCTTTTTAACATCGACTTATTGGTACTCAGAAACAGTGCAATTTTCTGACCTATCTAAATATATAATAAATTTTAGGATAGGCCTAAAATGAAGGCCTTGACCAATGTGCGGAGACATAAGTGTAACGAGAAATGACGAAATCTTTTTCATGCATTTTTTGCAACTTTTTGTGCCACTTTTATATCTTTTGTGTCACTTTTTCAAACAACAATCCTTATTTTGATTATTTTGTCAAAATTAAAAATTTAACCACAAAAAATACATCATGCCATGCGATTATGTGCATTGTACTTTAAACGATGTGTTAAAACGTTTTACATAATTTCCATTTTTATACACTATTCGTACATTCGTACGTATTACGGTCGTCGTTCTCGAAATGAGACTAGAGTTATGACAACGACAGTCATAATAAAAGTGATTGTTTTATATTAGACCAAACGTCATAATATAGCCTCAAAGTTAAGTTTTTTTCCGAAACCAATTCTTGGCACTTCAGAAGCCACTTATGATTCCTGATCTTCAACAAATTATGAGAGATCAGTTGTCAACCGAGGTGAAGTTGCGGCTTTCTGTTTCATACCTCCATACCTTATTCCCATTCAAATAGTATCTTTATTGCTTGCGACGTTAATTCCACAATGCCTATAATAATAGTTATATCATTATGCCCATTAGCAATTGGGCCCAAGTTATCCAGGAAACTACATATTAAATCCGGTCTTGCCGAAATTTCGTACAGACAAGGGGACTGTTCAAAAACATGGGCCGACATGGACCTATTTGATCAGAGATATGTGTTGGTCACTAGTTATGCTCTCTGCCGAATTTGGTCAAAAGCGGTTGTCTATTTGGCATTTACAGCTGTGCGTCCTAAAATTGAGAAGAAATTCGTATGGGGGCCAAACGACAATATGAACCTATGTTTTCCAGTTTCACCACAGTTAATAAATGGTCCCTTATAAGTTACTATGGTAATTTAGAACGCGATCGGGTGTAATTTGTGGCTTCTAGAATTGCAGGACATCAAAACGGGAGAGACGATATGGTCCAATTTCTACAGAGATGGGTGTTGACGACGCACAATGCGAATCGAAATATGTGACTTTTAGAGCTGTAGGTTCTGAAATCGGAAAAAATACTTATATATATATATATATATATATATATATATATATATATATATATATATATATATATATATATATATATATATATATATATATATATATATATATATATATATATATATATATATATATATATATATATATATATATATATATATATATATATATATATATATATATATATATATATATATATATATATTTATTTATTTATTTATAAGTATTTTTTCCGATTTCAGAACCTACAGCTCTAAAAGTCACATATTTCGATTCGCATTGTACGTCGTCAACACCCATCTCTGTAGAAATTGGACCATATCGTCTCTCCCGTTTTGATGTCCTGCAATTCTAGAAGCCACAAATTACACCCGATCGCGTTCTAAATTACCATAGTAACTTATAAGGGACCATTTATTAACTGTGGTGAAACTGGAAAACATAGGTCCATATTGTCGTTTGGCCCCCATACGAATTTCTTTTAAATTTTAGGACGCACAGCTGTAAATGCCAAATAGACAACCGCTTTTGACCAAATTCGGCAGAGAGCATAACGAGTGACCAACACATAACTCTGATCAAATAGGTCCATGTTTTTGAACAGTCCCCTTGTCTGTACGAAATTTCGGCAAGACCGGATTTAATATGTAGTTTCCTGGATAACTTGGGCCCAATTGCAAATGGGCATAATGATATAACTATTATTATAGGCATTGTGGAATTAACGTCGCAAGCAATAAAGATACTATTTGAATGGGAATAAGGTATGGAGGTATGAAACAGAAAGCCGCAACTTCACCTCGGTTGACAACTGATCTCTCATAATTTGTTGAAGATCAGGAATCATAAGTGGCTTCTGAAGTGCCAAGAATTGGTTTCGGAAAAAAACTTAACTTTGAGGCTATATTATGACGTTTGGTCTAATATAAAACAATCACTTTTATTATGGCTGTCGTTGTCATAACTCTAGTCGCATTTCGAGAACGACGACCGTAATACGTACGAATGTACGAATAGTGTATAAAAATGGAAATTATGTAAAACGTTTTAACACATCGTTTAAAGTACAATGCACATAATCGCATGGCATGATGTATTTTTTGTGGTTAAATTTTTAATTTTGACAAAATTATCAAAATAAAGATTGTTGTTTGAAAAAGTGACACAAAAGATATAAAAGTGGAACAAAAGTTGCAAAAAATGCATGAAAAAGATTTCGTCATTTCTCGTTACACTTATGTCTCCGCACATTGGTCAAGGCCTTCATTTTAGGCCTATCCTAAAATTTATTTTATATTCAGATTGGTCAGAAAATTGCACTGTTTCTGAGTACCAATAAGTCGATGTTAAAAAGGTCAGCGCCCAAGGGACCTTACCCCTATCGGTCAAGGCCTCAAATTTCTTTTAATCTCAAATATCATGTGATATACTGATTCGTGCCGAAAATTTATTGTTTTTTAATACCAATATAGGTACAACCTGTGTATTTCCTTAAATATTTTCCTTAAACTTTGAATTTTTTATTTACCTATTATTGAAGAAAACAATATTCGTGCCAAAAGTGCCATTGTAAGTCAGATGAGCCGACTGAAACATGCCCACTTGATTTAAATTAAAACTGTAAATAAAATTTTTTTTGATTCAAACCTTAATACATGTATTAATAACAAAAATATAATTTTTTGTATAGCTCGTTTGTTTTATATCTATCTGTTGCTTTTACATATTGAACAGGTATTAACTGGCTCAAGACCCCTTGTATCTATATTTAAATACAGGGTGTCCGCCGGGAAGGTATACTACAGGGTGTCCGTCGGGAAGGTATACTACTATGTTTGTTTATAATTTTTGATTAAATGAATGAGAATGATCTTATATTGATAAATGTTTTATTTAATGTCGGTAATTATGTATGTAATACAATATCAGCTAAATGTCCGACTCACAATTGCGAGTCCTTTTGGGTACATTTTTCATTATATTTAGCACGGCGTCGAATTGAAGTTGATGGACTGTTTTGAACACTTTAATGAGCAACAGTAATGTTTTCAGCCGATCTTGCAGTACGTTGTGGTCCATGCTCGGCCCTAGCAGCTACAGACCCTCTTTCTTCGAAATCATTCACTACACGATAAATAGTGCGTTTTGTTGACACATTTTTTCTCCCAAAAATTTCACGTAACTTTTTCATCGTCGCAGTAATCGATGATTAATTTTGATAAAATGTTTACCGATTTATCGACTATTTTTCCATAACAAATTTCCTACGTCTCTACTTTACGACTGCCAAATATGAATAGTCAAGACTAATGTTTACCAAAAGAAAGTAGTATACCTTCACGGAGGACACCCTGTAGAAGACAAGTTTTTAACAAAATAACGAAGTGACATTGATTTTCGTGGCTGCATAGTGTTTTTATCGCTATTTCAGGTCCGTGACAACCCTCCTCAGAAAGCTTCGCAGCGATTATTGAAAGAAAAGTCGAACTCTTTAAGACCAGGCTCTCCACAAACGAATAAGAACTATTGTAGTAAATCTTACTTTTCAAGTTTTCTTCACACAACAGCCCCAAAAATGCAACTCACTCTGACCACCTCTACAGTGACTCCAAATTGAGAGCCATCAATAGATTTCTTTTACAACATGTGTGTGTGTGTGTTTTGAAAAGAGTACTGTTGGCTATGCTAACTGTTGTGCCGCGCCAGGCATGTACATAGGTTTGCTCATTTGTTTTATTTCGGTCTGTTGTTTTTAAATATTAACTTTCCAAGTTCGCATACAAATAAAGATTGCCACACACAATTTAACATATGAGAGCGTGAGAATAAATATACGACTAATTCGATTCTCTCAGTCGTATTTATATTCTTACGCGCTCACATGTTATACTTTATTGTACTCGTATGTGGCAATATATATTTGTATGTATTGTATCGTATGTCACCTTGGAGAGGTAGTATTTAAAAAATAATTGTTTCATCAGCTAGTGAAAAAAACCTAAAAGATGAAAAAAAGTCAAAAAATTTAAATTTGGGCGCGTCGAAACTGTTTTTTTTTGATATGTCCTGCTTTATTTGATATGGACATGCTTTATCGACCTACGCTAATATATATATATATATATATATATATATATATATATATATATATATATATATATATATATATATATATATATATATATATATATATATATATATATATATATATATATATTCTATTAAGTTGTAGCTTTAAATGTCGAGACTTAACTATTGGAACGCTTCACACGAGGATGGCGATTTGGACCCATGATAAGAATATAAATCGGGGTTTCAATGCTGTTTGGTTTGGCCTTAAAAATAAAACTGAGACTGTACTAAAAACTAAGTTGGACAAACTTGGTTTAAAGTGCACTAATGTAAAACGTGTAAAGAAGCGGTATGAACATTACACCGACACAAAATGAGTAAAGTTCGAGTTGCTATCTGGCACTTTTGGGCTTAAAAGCACCTTTTCTGGCACCTTTCACAGTACATTATTTGTACATGCCCTATTAAAATTTTTCTTAGACATATAATTTCTTACAGTGCTTAAAACGTTCACACTATGCGGATAAGGATAGGAAAGAGAATTTGCAAATTTACGTATATTCTATGTTGAATTATCCCTTCGTATGTCAGCAAATTTAAGTTTCATTTACTATTAAAAATAAAATGAATACTTTAAAAATGAGGTAAGTAACTAATTTTAACATGTGTTAATACAGGGTGGAGCGCGGTAGTTTGCTTATTTGGAAAATGGAATGAAATGGAAAAATTATGAAACTTAGAAAAATTTATTTAATATTTTAATTATATTAATTAGAAAGGTAACCCAAAAAGAAAAAATCGCTAAGTCTGGTGAGCGTGCCGCAAAGTCCACATCACCCTCAAAGAGATAAGCCGTCCAGAAAACATTTACTTCAAACAATACATGGTCACCCTCGCTGTTTGTGCAGTGGCACCATTCTGTTAGAACCATGTATCCTCTAATTGCATTGCCTCAAGAGTCGGCTAAAAAAATCCTGTATCATAGTCAAGTAACGTTCGGAGTTCACAAAGTTAAACCAAAAACAACAGGGTAGGTCTCAGATTATACAATATACAAAATGGAAATTTTTAGCTTAGCAATGGTCGGCCTTAATACATGTATTAATAACAAAAATATAATTTTTTGTTTAGCTCGTTTGTTTTATATCTATCTGTTGCTTTTACATATTGAACAGGTATTAACTGGCTCAAGACCCCTTGTATCTATATTTAAATACAGGGTGTCCGCCGGGAAGGTATACTACAGGGTGTCCGTCGGGAAGGTATACTACTATGTTTGTTTATAATTTTTGATTAAATGAATGAGAATGATCTTATATTGATAAATGTTTTATTTAATGTCGGTAATTATGTATGTAATACAATATCAGCTAAATGTCCGCCTCACAATTGCGAGTCCTTTTGGGTACATTTTTCATTATATTTAGCACGGCGTCGAATTGAAGTTGATGGACTGTTTTGAACACTTTAATGAGCAACAGTAATGTTTTCAGCCGATCTTGCAGTACGTTGTGGTCCATGCTCGGCCCTAGCAGCTACAGACCCTCTTTCTTCGAAATCATTCACTACACGATAAATAGTGCGTTTTGTTGACACATTTTTTCTCCCAAAAATTTCACGTAACTTTTTCATCGTCGCAGTAATCGATGATTAATTTTGATAAAATGTTTACCGATTTATCGACTATTTTTCCATAACAAATTTCCTACGTCTCTACTTTACGACTGCCAAATATGAATAGTCAAGACTAATGTTTACCAAAAGAAAGTAGTATACCTTCACGGAGGACACCCTGTAGAAGACAAGTTTTTAACAAAATAACGAAGTGACATTGATTTTCGTGGCTGCATAGTGTTTTTATCGCTATTTCAGGTCCGTGACAACCCTCCTCAGAAAGCTTCGCAGCGATTATTGAAAGAAAAGTCGAACTCTTTAAGACCAGGCTCTCCACAAACGAATAAGAACTATTGTAGTAAATCTTACTTTTCAAGTTTTCTTCACACAACAGCCCCAAAAATGCAACTCACTCTGACCACCTCTACAGTGACTCCAAATTGAGAGCCATCAATAGATTTCTTTTACAACATGTGTGTGTGTGTTTTGAAAAGAGTACTGTTGGCTATGCTAACTGTTGTGCCGCGCCAGGCATGTACATAGGTTTGCTCATTTGTTTTATTTCGGTCTGTTGTTTTTAAATATTAACTTTCCAAGTTCGCATACAAATAAAGATTGCCACACACAATTTAACATATGAGAGCGTGAGAATAAATATACGACTAATTCGATTCTCTCAGTCGTATTTATATTCTTACGCGCTCACATGTTATACTTTATTGTACTCGTATGTGGCAATATATATTTGTATTAAAGAATAATTGTTTCATCAGCTAGTGAAAAAAACCTAAAAGATGAAAAAAAGTCAAAAAATTTAAATTTGGGCGCGTCGAAACTGATTTTTTTGATATGTCCTGCATTATTTGATATGGACATGCTTTATCGACCTACGCTAATATATATATATATATATATATATATATATATATATATATATATATATATATATATATATATATATATATATATATATATATATATATATATATATATATATATATATATATATATATATATATATATATATATATATATATATATATATATATATATATATATATATATATATATATATATATATATATATATATATATATATATATATATATATATATATATATATATATATATATATATATTTATATATATATATATACATATATATCTATATATATATATATATATATATATATATATATATATATATACCCTGCAGGCAAAGTAACTAGTATGCAAATAGAAACATACTAGTTGCTCCGAGCACCATACTAGTTGCACATCTATCCATTCTTAATAGGACGAACTATCGATTTTTACATGGGGATGTCCCGGCTTGTAACTAGTTGTTTTATTTATAGTTGAATACCAGTTTGCTAGTTTATTGCTTCATACTAGTCCATTTTATACCATTTGTATACTAGTTTGCTAGTTTCTTCCTTCATACTAGTCCATTTTATACCATTTGTATACTAGTTTGCTAGTTTCTTGCTTCATACTAGTCCATTTTATTCCATTTGTATACTAGTTTGCTGGTTTCTTGCTTCATACTAGTCCATTTGTATACTAGTTTGCTACTTTATTGTTTCATACTAGTCATTTTTATACCATATTAATACTAGTTGGCACACACACTAGTAGTTCCAGTAAAACGTTGGTATTTATATAATACATATGTATATTTATTACATTTATTATAAAAAAAAATTTAGTTCATGAAAGTTAAAAATTAAAATAAAAATTAGAAACTCAAATTATAGGAAACTCAAATTATAATTCCATTGGTGCGGTTGATTTTTTTTGAATCGCCTGTTGCCTAAAATGTTTTTTCTTATTTATAAATATTATTATTATTTTTGTTGTAAACAGAGTAAGCAAAGTATGAGTCAACCTTTTTTGTCTTATCTATGCAAGAGAGGGAGAGCGTTGATTGCTTCTAAAGCAGCGCAGTCGATCTTTCTTATTTTCTCTATTCTTGATCAAGTAACTCGATTTTGCTACAGTTCTTGCAACAACTAGTTGTACGACTGTCCCAAAATTGAACTAGTTGGTAA